>CAUJRU010000384.1:0-600000 GCA_963277665.1 Viscum album | reverse complement strand
TCCCAAATAACATTTATTTTTATATTTATAATATCAATTATTTTAATATTTCATTAATTAGGTAATTACTGCATCACCATTCTGTCATAAATAAATTATCTTATTTAATGTCTAAAAATTATAAATAAAATACCCTTATTTGGGAAATCTTTTTATCTTTATCATTAATATTTACAATCGAATTTATCTTATGTATAAACATATATTATATATGTTTTAGTAAATAAACTTTGATTTTAACTCTTTTAACACTTCTTTGAATTAAATAATAACAAATGTCCTAGTCAAATACAAGTGGACCTAAATTATAATACATTACTCCTATGGTTTTTTTTGGTCGGGATACACTTGTAAAATAGAATTAGGACATGTGTTAGGGTAATATTAATATCATTTTTACCCTCAATTACCCTATTTACTTTTAAACGTGGTAAATAAAAGTAAAAAGTTACTATTCACCAAAAATTATTTTCATCTCATTGAACCACATTTTACACCTTGATATTAACCATGTCTCTCGGATTTTCGAAATTCCACTCACATAAGCGGTAAAATTATTTTTTATGAAAAAAATCAGTTTTTTAACTACCACTTAGTAGTTTCACTATTCATCAAAAAATGAAAGTTTCCAGAAAAATACCAAAAATTATGCCTAAGCTATATTTGATATTATAAATTATAAAATGATGTCAATTTTACCAAATTCAAAACATATCAATTTCATTAATTAATTTAAAAATTAATTCTCGTCGTCAAAACAAATAGCGTGTTTCAAGAGATAATAACTATCAAAAGATTGACACTTGTTTATGTCTGGTTTAAATGTGAAATTACATCCAATGACCAACATTGTATTAAATGGTAAAAATATATTCTAAATTAACTTTAAAACAAATCAAATTAATAATTTACCACAATTAATTATTTCGATTAAAAAAGTTGTATTTAATTAAAATTTATAAATTTTCACTATTCATTAAAATATGAAAGTTATCCGAAAAGTACCAAAATTTCACCCTAAGCTAATTTCGATATTACGAATCCAAAAATTAAGTCCATTTCGAAAGATACAATTTATAATATTTCAAAAATTATGTATTACTATTCATAATGGATAGTTTGATTGGTTGTGGTGTGTTAGAATCTCGAAGTTGCATATAATGCATGCCATTGCATTATTCAAAGGAAAACGTACCGTGGAAGCTTGGAGTGTTACATTCTCCCCTCCTTCAATAAATTGCGTCCTCTCAATATTTAAAATTGGTCTTGAGAATGTAATGGATAGTCCCACATCGGAAAAAGAGTCAATAAAACTATCACTTTAAAAGAAATGAAGAGAGGTATAAAGGTCACCCAAGATAACTCATACTAGAATTCCATGTAGGAAAACATGGATATTCATGATAAACTATGTATTACGTTCTGATGGAGAGGGATAGAAAACATGAGCAGGAAATAGTTAACAATAAGAAATTCACATACTTGTGTTGGGACAAACTATCCTTAGTCTCCAAGTAGGAAAAGCAAACAGACAACATTTTTTGTTTTAAGTTTCATTACATAAGGACGAGGAATTCATTTATGATATTGACTACGAACATAAAGATATATACATACTTTTTAAGTAGAGTTTCAATATTTAATAAATTTTTACCATTAACTCATTTTTTTAACAATGTGTATTCAAGAAGACTTGGTCACAATGGAAGAGCTAGAATAAACTTCTATAGTAATACATGATCCACATAGGATAAACTATATATTTACCTTTTTTGAGAGATTAATCAAAACCAAAATGGTTATTATAATATCTGATGATCCCCCAAATGGATATTCCATTAGAATAAAAACACTAATCTTAACTTCTAAAATTAAACCATCAATACCCCAAAGTTAAATAAATACGATTCAATAATCAATTGTCCTTATAATCCTTCAATATAATCCAAACTAATATTGAAACCCAAAACTTATAAGAATTTAGTCTTCCACGTTAAATTGTATCTCCAAATGACATTAATTACTCTTAAAGTCACATACTTAAAAGTAATTTACCTAATCACATATTCTCTATTATAGGTTAATCATTCCCAAATCACTATAAATCCATAATAAAAACATAGATAAAAAATCCACCATTACCCCTCAAATGAAATCCCATACTATTCTATTTTCTTTGAGCATATAGTGTTCACAACAAAGAGAACAACTTCCAAAATAACATTTATCACTTAATCACCAAATAATTTTCCTAAACTAAGGGTATTCTTTTGAAAAGACATAATATCCAAAATCAAATTATTATTGATTAATAAAATCAATTTACTAAAAATAATAGTCACACTAACCAGGGACTTCACATAGTCTAGTGGTAGGTGATAAATCCCAATCGCACTTTGGTTGTGGTTTCGATTCCCACAGCTTTGTCCGACGCGACAGGTTGTCACACGATCTGCGTTTTGTCATTTTTCAAAAACTATATTTTATAACATTACCAAAATGAGATAAATTTCTCAAAATAACAATAACATAATTTAACCACAAATCTTATATCATACCTTGCATTTTCATCCCAAATTATGATAACATATAATTTCCTCAAACCCAACAATCATATAAAACCAAATGGTTATTTATAAATATATCCACAGGAGAAAAGATAATTATTTCTCCAATATCATTCTCACATGGAAAACTACAGGGTTAAAAATACAAGAGAAAATTATTCCAATGTATACCCATCAACAAGGAGCACTAATACTTTTTAAACATTTCTCCATCCATTTATTTCCACATAGCTTCTTCTTTGACCATGAAAATATCCTATAGAATAGGGCATTCACTCGGTTAATGGCAAGGTCCCCTACATTTACGGCAAATTACTGTAAATGGATTATTGGGACTATTTTTATCTTCTTCCATAGTACTCTTCATTTCTCCTCAGAAATTCTTCAATTTATGTCCTTCCTTCCCGCACATAAAGCATTTCTTTGTCCCATTGAGACACTTTCTTGGGTGTCTCCTTCCACATTTCCTGCATGATGGAAATTGAGGATTCCATTCTCCATGGTCTCCACTGCATGAGCACTTATCATTCATCACCATTATATCATTTGTTGAGTCCAGGAGTTGGTTAATATATATATTGTTGTTCATATTTTTGGAAAATTGATTTGGCATAAAGACAATATCTTTTACGCCTATCAACATTCCATTTTGTTCCTCATTTCCACAACCATTCCCACCTTGTACATCATTCTCAACGTAACTATGACTTCCTTGGAATCCATCCATTGACTAAAACGAGAAAGCATTGTGTGAGTAACAGTAGTCATAAAATCATTTAGAGATTTCCATGTCACCATATTCTCAATTTGAAATACATTAGGATTAACCAAGGACATTTACTCTCATCTTATATATATAATACTTCAAATCGGGTTGTAATGAAAATGTAAATTATCCTAACCATATATCCCGGGAGTGTCTTAACCAAAAGTGCAGCAAGGCCCATTGTCGTGCACCAGTTCCCGTTCGAGTGTAGCTCCATGTGGTGTTTTCAGGTTTTACCCCTAGGTATATCTTTTCCAGAGCCGCCTCTACCTGCTCGTATCCAGACAGGGATGTATTGCTCGGAAAACTCACAAAATCTCTACAATACCAAAATTCTAGGAAGTTATTCTATACTAATCCTCAATGTTTATCTTAGGTCAACGTGTTCTAATCAGAGTTTCTCTTAATCTAGCTTCAATGTTTTGTACAAAACATCCTATGATGCCAACTATAACGCCACGACCCTAGATACCCATAGTTAGTGCATTATTACATAACATCAGCATGATTACAAGAAAGATCAAGTCTCGAAAGACCAATTAGTTTAGTAGCCTTGGAAACAGTAGATATATTCATATGTCTTACATTACATCATAAAGTAACAAAATACTTCAACAACATCTTGTGTTCATATCCCCTCATAATATCCCTGAAGGTCATTCATAAATTACTTCTTCACATCCTGGGAAAAATAAAACATTGAATGGGGTGATCTCAGATTCTCATTAAGGATAACAATATAGAAGAAACTTTCATAGATAAGCATAAACACATAAGGCAATGTATGACTAAAACAAAAGCCTTTTATACTTGAACTTCAGAATATTATGGCAATGATAAAATGAAATAATGTCATTTAAGTACCCACATGGATATTCTACTAGTTGAATAATCACATGCAATATCAATAACCACTTTCATAAAGATGGAATGCATAATGCCAGTCTATCCTAACCACGTAGCCAACGCCTCGTGCCAAGACTACAAATAAGATTTTGTCAAGGCCTTGTGCCAAGACACAAGTCTGTCTCATGAGACATACCGATGCATCGAGGAGCTATAGCGGGCTCCACCCTTCACTTACTAAGTCCAATGCATTCCTCATATGAATAGTTTTAATCATAACATAAACATTCTTATTAAAACTAGCATACGAAATGTCAATACTATATCCACAAACCATGAATGGTATAAAAATAGCACATCCATAGTCAAACATAACTCATTCGATAAAATATGGAAGATTGTATTGTATCATATTAACCTCAATCGAGAATGATGAAGGATATTGACATAGATGAAAATAATCATCAAAACAATTAGAGTGAAATATCCCCCCCTTTTCTTGAAATCACATAAAAGTCACACTATTTGTCAAGAATCCATTTAAAATAGATTTTAGAATCAAAGTTTCCCATACCACATTGAATCTTTTAAAAGGAATTTTGATTTTAAAACATTAATTTCCATATAAATAAATCATTAAATCCATTTTTAAAACATGGACATTAAAGAGAAATATTTAGAATAACCAATCTTTAAAACACTTAAAAATGTATTTTAGATTGTGTTTCTAACCAAAAGAGATACACGTGAATACAAATAATTGAGGTAATGAAAACATTATAAAATCATGAGAATAAAGGGATTCATCATATACTATGTCGAAGTACATTTTATACACCATATAAAAGTAATTTGGTGTATAATAACAAATAAGTCTCAATGGAATGTAAATTGAGATGAATTCACTTATAAAGACCATATCCTTAGGTTAAGGATAAATAAACAACATAATTATGTGTGAAAAATATAAATACACTCAATATGGTTGGATATTTAGTGTAAATCAATTAGACAACATTCACGCATATTTATTTAAAAACAACACCAATGAATTGGATATTTAACTCAACAAATAGCGATTGAGTTAAAATTACTCCTATCACGTTCATACTGATGACTTGAAAATTTATCAATGGAGTTATTATGTGTATAAAAATTATATCCATAGAAAGGGGAGTGGAAATTATGACATAATAAAATTAATATTGATTCTACACATAATCTTGGAGTAAAATAATCAATGAAGTATAAGTAAAGCCGAATGAGTGGAAATTGAAATTTTAAATTCCCTTATTGATTTGGTAACATAAAAAACATACAACCATGAAAGAAGGATAATAAAATGATGATGTAAATATACATGAATTAATATATATTACACAATGAATACAAACATGGGCAGTAAACACACCACATGTAATAAATAAGTGGTGAACAATGGAATTCTCACAGAATTAAAAGTGAGATAAGAAACCCCTTACTTTGTAATTTTTCATTGTTAGAAGGTAGGTTAACCTCCTGTATAATAGTGAAATAATTGTTATTGAATTATAAAATAATCATTTACATTAATTTGATATCATATATGATCTTTTAACATTTATTTGTTAATAATATCTTAGTATTATCGTCATTTCGGCTATTAACTTACTCGTTTTCCTTAATATTTTTTGTTACGTAAGCCGCGTTTGTTATGGAAAGGTTGTATCATATTCATATACAGAATGTTATTAAGTCCTTAAACATTATTATTAATCTTTATATGAGAATTATACTTGAATGTATACGATGGAGAATGAATCTCATCGCGTTCGTGGAGACGGTAGTCCGTACGTACGCACGAGCGACAATATCATTATTGTAATGCTAAAATAATATATAATTGGATTGTATATCATATAGACAGAATAATTATCATGTTATATTTATTATTTATATGAATTACACATCATTATTATACCCATACATATAATAATTTATTGAATGACAATTACACCACGACATGGAGATGGTAAGCCGTACGTATGCACGTATGGTGAAATTCCATTCAAAGGATGGATATATTATTGAATATGGTTGTACAATATTTATAATAACATCACTGTATATAGAAGATACTGGAGTTATTATTTTAGAATAGAAATAACAAAGAAAGAAGATGTTGAAGAAGAAACGAAATTGAAAGAGGGTGGTGAAAACATTATCTCTTCTTCGGGTTCTTCCTTTTGATTTGAGAGAGTATTTGGGTAGGGTTTGGCCGATCCAAAAGGATTTGAATGTGTGAATTAGTGAGAAGGGGGAGTGCCCTTTTATAAGAGGGTTGAGAGGCACCTTTGGAAAAGCTAAAAATATTATTTTATAATAAATTCAAATTCGGTTTCTAATGGCTCCAAAGTGGATTATTTAAATGTTAAGGTGGGGATGGGTCGAAAACCATTCAACCAATAGAATTTAGAAAGGTTTGGGTCATTATATTAACCTTATCTTCTAGTATTAACTCTTAGTTAATTAGTTTCACTTTTACAATGTCTCTTTGTATTTTTATATTGAATGGTTAATAAACATACTATATACATCCAAGCGACCCCCAAGTGGTCCATTAATGACACAAATATCATGAAATAAGTCTCTTGGCCGAGCCTTAGATTTTTAGGAATTGAATATAAATTAATAATATAATATTTGTTTTAAAAACACTTTTATGTCAATTTTGACACTATTGGGTATTTTGTTTTTGATAAATTCATATCAGAATTATTACTTCAAACACAATTTATATAATCAATACTAATATGTAATATTAACCTAGAAAATTTGTGGAATTCATAGAATGTCTCAAATTACATTTATTTTGATATTTATAATATCAATTATTTTAATATTTCATTAATTAGGTAATTACTGCATCACCATTGTGTCATAAATAAATTAAATTATATAGTTTCTAAAAATTATAAATAAAATACCATTATGTAGGAAATCCTTTTAGATTTCTAATGAATATTTACAATCTAATTTATCTTATGTATGACACTATATTAAAAAAAATTAGTAAATAAACATTGATTTTAACTCTTAACTCTTTTTTGAATTAAATAATAATAAATGTCCTAATCTAGTATAGGTGGACCTAAATGATAATATTTAACTCGTAAGGTTGTTTTTGGTCGAGATACACTTGTCTAATAGAATTAGCAGATGTGTTAGTGTAATATTAATATCATTTTTACCCTTAATCACCCTATTTTCTTATAACCATATAAATAAAAGTAAAAAGTTACTATTCACTAAAAATTATTTTCATCTCATTAACCAACATTTTACTCCTTCATATTAACCGTGTCACTTGGATTTTCGAAATTCCACTCACAGAAGTGGTAAAATTATTTTTTATGGAAAAAATAAGTTTTTTAACTACCACTTGTTGGTTTCACTATTCATCAAAAAATGAATGTATCCAGAAAAATACCAAAATTTTTTCCTAAGCTATATTTGATATTATGAATAAAAAATTTATGTCTATTTTACCAAATTCAAAACATATCAGTTGCATTAATTAATTTAAAAATCAATTCCCGTCATCAAAACAAATTGTGTGTTTTAAGAGATAATAACTATCAAAAGATTGACACTTGTTTATGTCTGGTTTAAATGTGAAATTACATCCAATGAAAAACATTGTATTAAATGGTAAAATATGTTCTAAATATACTTTTAAACCACTCAAAATAATAATTTATCACTATTAATTATTTCGATTAAAAAAGTTGTTTTTAATTAAATTTTACTAATTTTCACTATTCATCAAAATATGAAAGTTATCCAAAAAGTACCAAAATTTCACCCTAAGCTAATTTCAATATTACAAATCTAAAATTGAAGTCCATTTCAAATGATAAAATTTATAATATTTCAAAAAGTAGTTATTACTATTCATAATGGCTACTTTGATTGGTTGTGGTGTGTTAGAATCTCGAAGTTTCATAAAATGCACGCCATTTCATTATTAAAAGGAAACTGTACCGTGGAAGCTTGGGGTGTTACATCTGGGCCCCTCTGGTCTATGTTCTAAGACCTTAAACTTAGACCCTTATGGTCTAGCATGACCTTAAACCGCGTGCTCGTCCTCAATACATGACGTTAAACTACTAGCTGGTTAGGCATCCCTGACCAAGGCCCAGCCTCAGGACCCTTGACCTTCTCAGGCCTCTCAGCCCCAACCTTCACCCGGAGCGTGCGGTGGAGTGTAGGATTTGGTCCTCATTCGTGACGGTTTATCCGCTACGCCATGCACACCCCCTAGAGGAAGTGCCCTGTATCATCCTGCATGACGTTAAACTGCGCTTCAAGAACTATGTATGGCTTGATTCCCATCCTTATGGGATACATAGGACATCCGGAACACCTAGATTTCAGGTCCATCCCCATCTTATAAGATATCCCACCATCTCCTGGCCGCCGCAGTCTTTTGGCATGTCCCTCTCCATGGGGGGACATATAGGTGTGGTACAGGGTTTTTGGCACTACGCCCCCTTCCCCCGGGAATCCGCCATCTTTTGGCCGCTCTCAAACTGAGCCCTTCGAACCTTTCTAGTGGTTTGCTAATGTGTTCAGGGTACTCTGGACTAGGACCTGGAGTGTATGATTTGTCTTAGGAAAGTTCTCGTCCACTTGTCAAGCTTCGTGATGCCCTTCATTCGGGCCCCATTATCTGTCACACCCAAAGGGACCCCCAAGAACAGCCTGGATACAACACCTAAGGGATCTCATACCATCTTGGGCCAATGCCCCATATGGTTTCGGGCAACAAATTGTTACAAATCACGCATTGCGAATGTAGTCAGCGGTTGATGCTCACTTGTTTGCCCATATCTCTAGGCTAACGCGACATGATGTTGTGTTGCGAACATGGTCAGTAGTAATCCTCAGTCATCATGCCAGATTTTGGGGTCCCTGAATGTTGGTTGCATGATTCACATTATGTTCCCCCCCCAGTGTGTCACGGTGGAATTTCGACACCCCTTTACTGATTTTATATGAAATGTGCATAATTTGTGTGAAATATTAATGTTTTAATATTAAGTATTATTTTTGAGCATTTTTAGAAGTAGTCCAATTGAGTCGGTTTACTGTTTTAATAATAACTTTCATTATACTGATCCAAATTGTGTGGTTCTTATTTTTTAGGATTTTAATTTCAATATACAACATTTCATTAAAAGGTACCATGATCCAATTATTCCATTGGAAGGGTCATATGGTCCTCACAAACAAAACCAAAGAATCTGTGAAAAAACTGGACCAGCCTTGAAGATTGATTTATTGGGCTCAATCCAGAAGTCCAAAAACATTAAATCTCCACCACAATTCTGGGGACAGTACATGTCATCTTGGATAAAAATTTCAGTTCCCAAATCTAAGCACAATGGTCCCAAATGAAGCTTTGAAGTCTAGCCCACCATTCTGGCCGTGAAATAAAATCTGTATAGTATGCATGACATATCTCATGATGTAAGCATCACATCGAGCATATATTGTGTAGTGTGAAAAGGGAGATATATTCGGCCGACTTTTTGGAAGAACCCATTGGGATTTGAAGGCATATTCATATTCAAAAACCCTTTCACATTCTGGACTTCAAAATGACTGGATTTAAATGGACAGTTTTACTTTGTTTAATCAACCGGCCATAACTTTTGATCCTCAAGTCCAAATGACTCGAACGTTTGAGAGTAGTCGGAAAACTCTATTATATACAATCATTAAGAAGGATATTTCTCTAGATTCTGCTGTCATGATGTCCATATCTTCGATCCATGTGGAGGGGTATTGCTGGAATGTTAACAGTCCACTCCTTGGGCTATTAAAACTCTCCCCTTCTCTCCTTGAGAGGGGTTGGCATTTAAGAATAGAGGATAACATATTGGCACGACCAAAGACTTTCCAAAGTCTTGGGAGGACCTTCCATACTCAGGTTTTCACTTTAGTGACCTTTCCTCCTCTCTTTGTTTTCACTTACATTCATGTTCTTCGTTTTTGTGATTTTGTAAGTCCTTTCTTTTGTAATACAGTTTTAATGCAAGTTTCATCGTCAATATTTCTTATTCTAAACCACATTATGTAATTTAATATTTATGTTATTAAAATAATTTAAATTCAGTTGAATCCCCTACCCTTATTTAGCTTCCTCATTCAATCGAAAGTTCGTTTTTAATTATCATCATTGTTCGTGTGTTTGTGTGGACGTACCACTTTTTTCTTATCCCTTTCTTTTTCTTCTATTATTAATTTCTAATCATAATAATTATAACCAGATTATTAAACACCCAAATGGATGAGTAAATCTCTCATTGCGGTGAGTTATAGTTTAGGTATGTCAAGTGATTGAGAGCTTCTGCTCGATGAATATTCTTTGAATTAACATTGTGTATGTTAGACTAAAATGACATGGATTAATGACTTGTTTTGTTTAACATGTGGTTTCCATGGATTATTGGAACCAAAAATACACCACCATAAATAAGATCTGATTGATATTATAACCTTAAGTTAAGTTAAGGCATGGTTTAAATCCTAAACACTTAGGAATTCTAATCAACATCATCTTGTGACATGGGTGTTAATTTAAATGCAATATAAAGCAAAGCTCAAGGATATCACAAGCTTAACTAACCTAATGATGAACTCACTCCAATCATTATCAATTTGATAAATCAATAATCATACATAAATTATTTCATAATCTCTGCAAACAAACCCCCCAATCAGAATAAAATTAACTAAAAACAAACGACTATTACAAAATATCATCGCTGAGGATTCGACCCGAGTGCTTTTATACACATTGGCAGAGCACCGGAACCTTGAACGGTCGATAGGAGACAACTATATGTGGCCACAAAATCCCCAAACTCGTCTTATCTGCAATCAATGTTTACTGGACCAATCAAAAACTGTGGAATCTGCAACTCTTCATCTCATCCAACAGACACATGTCCACAACTTCAAGAGGATCAATCTGATTCATCTGGACCAATGGAGCTCAATGCAGCATATGCTCAGCAGAACACCAATCCTCAACTATCTGGTCAGTTTTTTAGAAACTTCAACCAACCTCAGTCTGAGCCCTTCTCCTCTAACTTTAACAATGGATTGAGGTATGGTAATCCTATCTCACATCCCCCTCAATTCCCTGCTCAAAACCCAAACCAATTCCAATATGGTCAAGGTGGTAGTAACTTCCATCAACCTTATCCTTTTGTTCCTCAACCTCAAAATAAAAATACTCCTCCTAGATTCCATTATCCTAGTGATCCTTCCCAATTCCAAAACCAATACAATCTATTTCCCAAGAACCAAAATCAAGGCAATCCCAATCCGGGACAAGCCTCTTCTTCCAAGCAACCATGGGAAAGTGCAGTGGAAGATCTTGCCACCTTCACCCGTTATAGTCTCAAATAAATTGACACTCAAATAGGTCAACTTGCATCCCACCTGAGCCCGAAAAAACAATGAAATTCTTCCCAACTCCTAGCTCAACCATTACCCAACCCCAAGAATAATGTATGTTCAATTGCACTTAGATCGTGAAATCACATTACTATACCTCAAGAAAAGTCCTCTATCCCTCCTTTTAATGTTGACCTAGAAAAAGAAAAGAAAAAGAAACTTGAAAAGGATCCTGAAACCATTCCCTCACCTACTTCAATTCAACTTAGGAACCCAATTTCTTTTCCTTAAGCCGTTTCTAAACCAAGGAAGACCTTTGAACCTGATCCTGAAATGCTCGACATGTTTAGTCGTTTTGAAGTAAACATTCCCATATTAGATGCCATAAAACAAATTCCTAAGTATGACATGTTTCTTAAGGAATTGTGCAGCCACAAGAGGCAACTTTGGACCTTTTAAAATTTTTCCACCCAGCATTCCATACCCATTAAGTGCAACGATCCAGGTACCTTTACAGTCCCATGCTAAATTGGAAGTTCCAACTTTGATGATGCACTCATAGACCTAGGATCCTCAATTAATGTCATTCCCAAATCCATATTCTCCAACCTTGGTCTAGGTCCCTTGCACCCAACGGGTGTTGTCATTCAGTTAGCCAATCGAAGCACAACCAGTCCTGAGAGAATAATTGAAGATGTCCTTGTCCGAGTAAATGATCTTATCTTCCCTGCTGATTTCTTTGTCCTTGACATGGAATGTGAGACGAACTATTCTCGATCTCCCCTAATTATAGGAATACCATTTTTCATGATTGCGAGACCCAATATTGATGTCCATTCAGGCATCCTATCCATGGAATTCGGTGACCAACTGGTCATGTTTAACATTTTCAAAGCCATGCGATACCCATTTGAGGATCACTCTGCATTCTCAATCCATGCTTCTGAGGACACTTCTAAGAGTCAATCGAACCCCAATCCACCATGTTAATCATGTTATAATGATAAATTATCGTGTGAAATCTTCACCATGATTAACAAAGTCATAAATGGTGAAGTTGATGTGGACCTCTCATTCATAGACTACATCAATCTAGACGAACATGAAAACTCTCTTGAATTCCACATCAATTCTGATCTCTACTGCTCCACCTTGGACAGTATTATGGAAAATGAACCTGAAGCATCTGATGTCCCTTCTTCCATTCCTGAGTTGTCGATCCCAAAATTAAAATATGAGATTGATCTCAATCCTCTTCCTACACACCTGAAATATGAATTCCTCTTCCATGATCACTCATATCCTATCATTATCTCTGCCACCCTTACTGAAACCAAGGAGTCCAAACATGTTCAGGTGTTAGAGGAAAACAAAAAGGCCTTAGGTTGGACCCTAGATGACATTCCATGAATCAACCATTCCCTTTGCATGCATCACATCCATCTTGAGGAGTCAACCAAACCAATTAGACAACCACAAAGAAGACTCAATCCACTCATCCTTGAGTTAGTTAGGGAAGAAATCACCAAGATTCTTCAAGATGGTATTATCTACCCAATTTCAGATAGTGAATGGGTTAGTCCAATTCAAGTTGTACCTAAGAAGGGTGGGATAACTGTTGTCACAAATGAACATGGAGAGGTAGTCACAACTCGAGTGAAGAAAAAATGGCGTGTGTGAATCGACTATAGGAAATTGAATGTTGAAACCCGAAAAGATCACTACCCTCTTCCATTGCTTGATCAAATTCTAGAATGATTGGCTAGAAAGTCACACTATTTCATTCTTGATGGATAGACCAGATATTTTCAAATCCCAATCTCACCTCAAGACCAAGAAAAGACTACTTTCACATGACCCTTTAGAACATATGCAAATAGAAGAATGCCTTTTGGACTTTGCAATGCTCCTGCAACATTCCAGAGGTGTATGATGAGTATCTTTTTAGAATTCATTAAACACTGCATGGAAGTATTCATGGATGACTTCACCATTTATGGTGAGTCATTTGAATCTTGTTTGAATTCACTCTCTCTAGTCCTTCAAATGTGTGTCAAGTGTAACCTTGTGTTAAATTTTGAGAAATGTCACTTTATGGTTGCAAATAGGATTGTTCTAGGGAACAAAGTTTCAAAAGATGGTATTTAAGTCGATCCTGTCAAAATTGATGTAATCCAATCACTTCCTGAACCCAACTCTATTCGAGATATCCGTTCATTTCTCGGTCATGCTGGTTTCTATCGGCGATTGATCCATATCATTAGTAAAATTTCTCTCCCACTCACTCGTTTTCTCCAAAATGATGTCTCTTTCCATTTTGATGAGGTTTGCAAGAGATCCGTCATTGAACTCAAAACTGCTCTTACATCTGCCCCAATAATCGGACCCCCAGATTGGTCATTACCCTTTGAGTTGATGTGTGATGATTCTGATAGAGCTGTTGGGGTTGTTCTTGGTCAAAGAAGAGAAAAAATTCTTTATGTCATCTACTATGCCCCCAAAACATTGGATGAAACTCAATATCACTACACTGTCACTGAAAAGGAACTTCTAGGAGTGGTTTTTGCCTTAGATAAATTCTGGTCCTATCTCTTAGGTGCCAAAATCATCATCTTCACAGACCATTCTGCTATAAAGTTCCTACTCAAGAAAAGTGATTTCAAACTGAGGCTAATAAGATGGATCCTAATGCTCCTAGAATTTGACCTTGAAATAAAATATAGACCAGGAAAAGAAAACCCTATGGCTGATATCTTGAGTAGAATTTATAATTATTCTCATTTATAAATCATTGATCGTGAATTCTCCATTGATAAACTTTCGTCTCTCACTCCAAAGTTACCATGGTATGCCCCAATTGTAAATTATTTGGTTTCTGCTGTTTTTCCTGAAATGTTTTCAAATGAGAAAAAATGAAGTTGAAAAGTGATTCAAAATACTATTTTTGACAATAAAATAAACATTGGAAAATTGGGGCTGACATGGTAATAAGGATATGTGTCGATGAAAATGAACATTTTTCCATATTAGAATTCTGTCACTCTCCTGGAGGTGGCCACTTTCGACCACAAAGGACCTCCCGAAAGGTCCTAGACTCTGGATTCTTCTAGCCTTCAATCTTCAAGGACTCACATGAGTTCTTTCAATCACGTCCCACTTGCCAAAAGTTCATCATAATATCCAAAAGAAATTAAATGACCCAAAATCCATTAATCTTCTGTGAAATCATCGATGTTTGGGGCATTGATTTCATGGGACTATTTCCCACTTCCAATGGATTCTCATACATTCTTCTTGCAGTTGATTATGTTTCGAGGTGGGTTGAGGCCAAACCCACTAGGAAGGATGATGCTCATACTGTTAGTGAGTTCCTAAAGACCCACATCTTCCAAAGATTTGGCACACCCCGTGCCTTGATCAGTGACTTAGGAACCCATTTTTCTAATAAAACAACGGAAGCTCTTCTAAATAAGAAATGGGTTCTACATAAAACATTAACTGCATATCACCCTCAAATAAATGGCATGGCTGAACCCTCTAATAGAGAAGTGAAACGAGTACTTGAGAGTATTGTTAAGCCCACCATAAAAGAATAGCCTGACAGACTTGGTGAAGCCCTCTGGGCTTATCGAACTTCCTATAAAACACCCATTGGGATGTCTCCTTTTAGGCTAGTTTTTGGTAAAGTGTGTCACTTACCGGTTCAAATCCAACATAAGTCTTTTTGGGCTGTGAAAACTTGTAATTTTGATTGTAAAAAATCTAGTGAAGAATTATTTTTGCAATTGGATGAACTGGAGGAGCATCTACTTGAATCCTATGAGAATTCCAATCTGTACAAAGATAAGGCTAAGGAACTCCATGACAAACACAACCTAAAAAAGGTATTTCATGAAGGTGAAAAGGTAATGCTCATCGATTCTCGATTTTGGCTTCAACCAGGTAATCTTAATTCTCGTTGGGAAGGTCCTTTTGTTATTACGAACGTTTACCCATTTGGTGTAGTGCAAGTCCAAGACCCCTCTTCAAAAATAACATTCACAGTTAATGGAAATCAGTTAAAGCATCATCATAAGAGGATTCAATATCCTGGATCAACATCAACTTCCCCTGGATCTCCAACTTCTCCAATCAACCAACCACTAGATGGAGATGGCGACCCACCAAATCCAAACCAGGGGGAACCTCATTACCTTTAAATCTCTCTCTATATCTTCATCTCTCTACCTATTTCTTCTTCTTCTTCTCTCCTTCATTTTTGTCACCACTTTTTTTCTTTTTTCAAACCATTTTTTTCTCTTTCTTGTGAGGGTGTGTATTTTAAAAAAACCTTAAAAACTAAAAAAAACAATCACTTAAAAAAATAAAAAAGATTCATGCTTACTCACCATCGAGTTTTGAAATTTTGTCCGACCATTTTGGGGAGTTAACATACATGTTTTCATCTCAAATTTTATTTATTTTCATCATAAAATTGGAAAAATAATCTTGTGTCAAACCATCAAATTGTGAATTCTCTATTTTTGATTTGTAAAATGCTTTTCCCAAACTGTGAGAAAAAACAATTGCTTTCATGCCAAGGCCACCAATGGCCATCTTTTCAAAATGTTTGTTTTCACCCCCATTTGTGAGTCTTGAGTTTGTGGACCTTCGAGCTGAATTTCCTATCATAGTGTGTATTAATATGATAGAGTCATTTTCTGAACCACATGAAAATCACAATAGACAAATAGCCTCCCATTTCCCTTACATTAATCCTCCTTTTGAAATCCCCTTTGATCCTTTCAAAACCTTTTCTTTGATAGCCACATTACAAGCCCAATACCTTATCCCACCCAATATCAACATGGATTTTCACTGCATAATTTTTTTAAATTTAAGTGTGGGGGGGGGGGGGGAAATGGATTTCATTTTTGGGTATCATTTCCTTAATTTCTCGTGTGTTATCATATTATTGAGGTAGAGCATCCATTTTAGTGTGGGGGAGGTTTTCATTCAATGGGATTTAGTAATGTATTGTACAATTGATATTGAAAAGTGTTCAAAACAATTCAAAAAAAAATCAAAATCAAAAAAACAAAATGATAAATATGGGTTGTGTCTTGGGTAGGTCAAAAATCACTCTCCCTCAACCTTTGATCTTGTTATAACTATTACAATTAGTGTCGTGAGGAGATCAAACACGGGTTGGGATATGTGTGTGAGATCTGTTTCAAGGTCAAATTTAGAAAAAACAAATAAAGAAAAAGGAAAAGAAAAAAATAACACTTGCATTATATTCTTATTGGGAGAAGTTTTTTGTTTTGTAAATATTCAATATTCTCATTACCTTCATATTTTCTTCCTCTATTGTGTCTTTCTTCACACAATCATTCCCTTGTAAATATGTGTTTTCATTTCCTTCCATGTTTCATTTCAAAAAAATGTTCATTGCTTTTTCTATGTTGGTATTTTAACCCTCTTCTTCTCTCTCTTGGACATTATATTCCTACCATCCCATAGCCACAGAAAAACCCCTTAAAAAGACCTCTTCATTCTTATTCACATTGGATAGGGATTGGAAGCTGAGAGCTCTTTTCAAACTCTAAGATTTTCACTTTTGGTTGGTTAAAGAGTGAACCTCCACAAATTAATTTTATCATCTTGAGAGGTGTGAATTTTGAGTGTCCACATTTTCCATTTCTAAATTTGAGCATGAAAAATGAATTAGTTTCGGTACATTGTTTCTGTAACAACTTGTGGTGGAATTCAAAATGGATGAGTGAAATTGTCTAAACCTCCCCTGATTGGAGAAAACAAAATTTTAAAATCTGTTGGTGAGTAAATATGATTTTTTCATGTTTTTATATTTGTTGCACATAAGGACATGCACAAAACTAAGTGGGGGGGAGTTGATGTAATTAATATTTTCATGACTTATTATATTCCCCCTTTACTGATTTTAAATGGAATGTGCATAATTTGTGTGAAATATTAATGTTTTAATATTAAGTATAATTTTTGAGCATTTTTAGAAGTAGTCCAATTGAGTCAGTACTGTTTTAATAATAACTATCACTATACTGATCCACATTATGTGGTTCTAGTTTTTTAGAATTCACCTTTCAATATAAAACATTTCATTAGAAGGTACCAGGATCCAATTCTTCCATTTGAAAGGTCATATGGTCCTCACAAACAAGACCAAAGAATCTGTGAACAAACTGGAACAGCCTTGAAGATTGATTTACTGGGCTCAATCCATAAGTCCAAAAACCTTAAATCTCTACTATAATTCGGGGGACAGTATATAACGACCCATACTTTACATACATTGTTAATACTTCAAAATTGAAGCACACTTATTACAACATATGACAAAACCACAAAGGACTGTATAGGTATAGTGTCTTTAGAAACTGGGAAACATAAACAACTGGTTCATAAATTTTCTACAGTGTCTCCCATTTATTTCATCATATCTAGGGTCCCTTTTAGAATATTCTACTTAATATCCATCTTCCTGACCTGGGGAAAAGAAAACATAAAAGGGTGAGCTCAAATGCTCAGCAAGGGCAAATAAAGGAAATAAAAATCATATCATATCTTTTTGAAAATCAAAACCTGCAAAAGAGATCATAATATCTTAACATGGAATAAATCATAGAAGTGAAAATGAGATCCCCATAATCATAACATAAAACTTGAAACATTGTGGCATGCACACATAATCATGGAAAATCATTTCTTCTTAGTCATGACTCATTGCCAAGACTATCTTAGTGGACAAAGTCCCTTTCTGAACCGAGTTCACTCCTCGTTTCAGTCCTGTATCACTGAACCGAAATAACCTTCCGTTCCAGCCATGTCTATCTCATGAGATATAAAATCTTTACCCAATGAATTGGAGGGAGATATAGGTCGCACCCATCTTATAATGAATCCATTTTTATGTGTTCCACATAATCATAAATCATACATCATCGCATAACCCATGTAATAAAAATGGGATTCTTAAACAACATGACATCATAAAACAATTCATAAAAGATAAATGAATTCATAAAAATGTTTCCATCACAACATAATCAAATCCATTTAATAATAGGGATAAAAACATAACCCTTTTATTATCTTAGATGGAAAATAATTTTGATAAAATACTTGAACTTCATTCTTGAGGAAAATATCCTTTCTACTTCAAAAACACTTTTCCTTTCTTAACATGTTATACGACGTTAAAATAAAAGAATATGATTAAAAATAAACTTGAAAACTAGTAAATAAAGCTTCTTGGAAATAATGTTTTAAAAATCCATTCATGCCGTATAAGTTAAAAAAACATTCTTCGTACTTTTGTCGGAAAAGTCAAAAAGTACCTCGTACGAAAAACGACAAAAGATTCCTTTCATATTCTTTACTAAAAACTCACCGAAGGGTAAAATTGGATTTAAACATTTTTAGGTGGATGGAAATAATATTACATATTCAGGAAACATGGATATGGATGATAAAATACACCCTAGTAAATTCTAAAGTATAAACAATCTCGGATAAAAATGAGATTGTGATATTTCCCTTACCATAGGTCTGATTTGCTTTGTATGTGTCCGAAGATCCTTTATAATGGTTTAAATAATGTTATTGACTTATTAAAGAATCATACATATTGATATGATATCATATATGGTCATATTCTTAGCTTCTTGATAGTAATATTTCATTGTTACTTGTTACTCGGGTCTTTATTGCCTTTTGTTCTTATGCGTGTTTTGCCGAATACATTCTTATTCTTCTTTTAAGGTTATAGATACCTTATATCCAGAATGGGATTAGTGTAACATATATCATATTTATTCATTCAATTAATTTATATAATTACTATGTAATGATGATCATGTAGAACGAGTCGCATCACATCGTGGAGACGGTATTCCATACGTACGCACGAGTGATGATATCGTTCCTATGATCGTGGAACTGTATTGGAGTATATATATATATTATTTCAGTATCAATATTACTTCATAATAATCATAAATAGTTACTCATTACACCATTATACCCATCCTTTTAAAGTGATGGTGGAAAAATAGATTACACCACGGCGTGGAGACGGTATTCCGTACGTACGCACGCGCGGTGATTTCATTTTTCTGTGGGATGGATAGAAGGTGAATTAGGGTTGTTTCATATTTATAATAACATATCAGTATGTATGTAATACTTATGTTATTACTTTATCATGAAACAACTAAAGAAGAAGAAGTTGAAGAAGAAAGAAATTGAAAAGATCGGTAATGGATATTACCTCTTCTTTGGAACGCCTCTTTGAATCCTCCACTTAGGGTACTAAGATTGGTCTTTGAAGAAGACCAGGACCTCTAGGATTATTCTAGGGAAGTGGAGAGGAGAAAAT
Source organism: Viscum album (assembly GCA_963277665.1). Taxonomy (NCBI): domain Eukaryota; kingdom Viridiplantae; phylum Streptophyta; class Magnoliopsida; order Santalales; family Viscaceae; genus Viscum; species Viscum album. The sequence continues at coordinate 579,974 of CAUJRU010000384.1, read as the reverse complement.
GGCAGGTGTTGGCCTATCTTGAGTGCTCAAATTGGTGTGAGGAGGAGGGGGAGAAGGTGCCCTTTTATAAGGGAGGAGAGGGGCACCTTAGGAATATCTCAAAATATTATTTTATATTAAAGTCAAAATCGGTTTATAATGGTTCCAAAGGGTCTTATTTCGAAGCTAAAGTGGGGATGGGTAGAAATCCTATCAACCAATAGGATTTAGACAAGTTTAGGGTATTATTTTAACCTTATCAATTAGATTTAACTCTAAGTTGAATAATTTAACTTTTACCATGTCTTTTTGTTTTCTTTCACTATATGGTTAATACACTTACTATAACATGCCAAACGAACCCCAAATTGTTTATTATTAATACATATATCTGTATCTAAGTCATTTGGCCGATCCTTAGATTTTTAGGAATAAAATAACAATTAATAATATAATATTTGATTTAAAAACTATTTTGTGTCAATTTTGACACTATTTGATATATGATTTTTGTGAAAGTCATAACAGAATTACATGTTCGACAAAAGTTGATTAAATCAACACTAATATATCATAGTAACCTATAAAATTAGTTTAATTCATAATAAGTCTCACATTACATTTATTTTGGTGTTTATAACATCAATTATGTCAAAATTTCATTAATAAGATAATTACTATATCATCATTGTGTCATAAATAAATTACATTATTTAAAGAGTAAAAATTAAAAATAAAATACCATTATGTTGGAAATCTTTTTATCTTTCTAATGAATATTTATAGTCGAATTTATCTTATTTATAACCCCATATTAAAAATTATTTACTTATTAAACTTTGATTTTAACTATTTTAACCCTTCTTTAAATAAATTAATAATAAATGTCCTAATCTAATCCAAGTGGGCCTAAATGGTCATATTTTATTCCTAAATTTGTTTTTGGTAGAATTACACTTGTCCAATAGAATTAGGACATGTGTTAGGGTAATATTAATATCATATTTACCCTTAGTTACCCTATTTACTATTAACCGCGGTAAAAAAAAGTAAAAAGTTACTATTCACAAAAAAATTATTTTTGTCTCATTGAACCACATTTTACTTACTGATATCAACCGTGCCTGTTGGAGTTTTGAAATTCCATTCACAGAAGCGGTAAAATTAAGTTTTATGCAAAATTCAGTTTTTAACCTACCACTTAGTGGTTTCACTATTCATCAAAAATTGAAAGTTTTCAGAAAAATACCAAAATTTCAACCTAGGCTAATTTCGATATTCTGAGTTCAAAAATGAAGTCCATTTTGAAAAATAAAATTTATAAAATTTCAAAAAGTGGTTATTACTATTCATAACGGCTAGTTTTAATAGCATATTGTTGTTTAGTGAAACTCGGTATTGCGTACGACGCAAGCTATCGAGGAAGGTCGTGATTGCGTGTAAAGCAAGCCAAGCAAGTGTTGTGTAGAAAAAGATTCTTTTGATGATTTATATAACATAAAAGTCTCAGGTGTTACATTATACCCCCCTTAAAAAGAATTTCTCCCTCGAAATTTGTCACTTTGTAACAAACAGATGAGGATACTTCTCCCTCATCATATCCTCAAGCTCCCATGTAGCTTCTTCAAGTTGGTGGTTACTCCATAAAACTTTCACCAATCGAGTGGTCTTATTTCGTAGGACTTTTTCACTACGATCCAGAATCTCTATCGGCTGTTCTTCATAAGATAGATCTTGCTCCAGCGGTACAACTTCTGAGCTGAGTACATGTGAAGGATCTGGTATGTACTTTCTCAGGAGAGATACATGGAACACATCGTGAACTTGAGGGAGATTCGGTGGAAGCACCAATCGGTAAGCTACCTTCCCAACACGATCCAGTATTTCGAAAGGACCGATATATCTAGGGCTCAACTTCCCCTTCTTTCCAAATATCATAACCCTCTTCCAGGGAGATATTTGTAAGAACACTTTATCACCCACTTCAAACTGTAGGTCTTTTCTTCGGTTGTCGGCATAACTTTTCTGCCGACTCTGAGCTGCTCTTATGTGTTGTTGAATAGATCTGACCTTTTCTGCCATTTCATCAACGAGATCAGGTCCTAATAGCTTTCTTTCCCCAACTTCATCCCAGAAAGTTGGAGTCCTGCATTTCTTTCCACAGAGAGCTTCATAAGGTGCCATCTGAATACTGGAGTGAAAGCTATTATTATAAGAAATTTCCACCAAAGGTAGGTGTTGATCCCAACCTCCTTTGAAATCCATAGAGCAAGCTCTCAACATATCTTCTAGGGTTTGAATTGTTCTCTCAGACTGACCGTCTATCTGGGGATGATAAGCAGTGCTGAAACTCAACTCTGTATCCAGAGTATGCTGAAGACTTCGCCAGAACATCGAGGTAAATCTCAGATCCCGATCAGATATAATAGAAAGTGGTACTCCATGCAATATTACCACTTCCTTTACCTATATCCTGGCAAGATGATCTAGAGAGAAATCCTCTCTAATAGGAATGAAGTGTGCAGACTTTCTAAGACGATCAACTATGACCCAGATAGCATTATTGCCTTTGGATGTTTTAGGAAGTCCTGTGACAAAGTCCATAGTGATGTTTTCCCATTTCCATTCGGATATGGGTAATGGTTGTAACATCCCCTTAGACTTCTGTCTCTCAGCTTTAACTTGTTGACAAACCAAGCATCGAGAGACATATTCAGCAACATCTCTTTTCATGCCATCCCACCAGAAGTACTCTTTCAGGTCCCTATACATCTTCGTGCTTCCAGGATGAATAGAGAATGAAGAACTATGAGCCTCATCCAGCAACTCCTTCTTTAATTAGGGGATGGAAGGAACACAAACCCGATTCCTGAACTTTATTATCACATCACAATCAAGGTTGAATTCGGGAACATTTCTCACCTTCTTTTGTAACTCGACATCTTCTTTCTGTGACTCTTTAATCTTCACATGTATAGATGGTTGAACATTTATTTGAGAAAGATAAGATTTTCCCCTTCCATTATAATTCCAAGATCCGTCCTTTGTAAATCCATAAATATTGGATCTTTTGTGATCCTCATCACTGATAAACTAGCATGGTCTTGTCGACTTAATGCATCTGCCACCTTGTTTGCTTTCCCAGGGTGGTAATGGATTGAGAAGTCATAATCCTTAATCAGCTCCAACCATCTTCTTTGACGTATATTCAACTCCTTTTGTGTGAAAATATACTTTAAACTATTATGATCAGTATAAATATCACACCTTTCACCATAAAGGTAATGCCTCCAAATATTTAATGCAAAGATTACCGCAGCCAACTCCAAATCATGTGTTGGGTAATTTTGCTCATGGATTTTCAACTGTCGTGAGGCATAAGCTATCACCATATCATTTTTCATAAGAACACACCCCAATCCCTTTTTGGATGCATCACTGTAGATCACAAACCTTTCTCCACTACAAGGCAGTGTGAGCACAGGTGCACTGGATAACCTTCTTTTCAAATCCTTGAAATTATCTTCACATTACTCTGTCCAGACAAACTTAACTCCTTTCCGAGTCAACTTGGTGAGTGGATTAGATAATCGTGAAAAATCATTTACCAAAAGTCAATAATATCCAGCCAAACCAAGAAAACTTCGGATCTCAGTTACTGTTGTTGGTCTCGACCATCTTTCTATAACCTCTGTTTTTGCTGGATCCACAGATATCCCCTCTTTTGAGATTATGTGACCCAAAAATGCAACTTTTTGAAGCCAAAATTCACACTTGGTAAATTTGGCATAAAGATTCTCCTTTCTCAAGGTCTTCAATATAATTCTCAAGTGATCTTCATGCTCTTCCTTTCTCTTTGAATAGACAAGAATATCGTCTATAAAGACTACCACAAATTTATCAACATAGTCTCTAAAGACTCTATTCATTAGATCCATGAAGATAGCAGGGGCATTAGTATGACCAAATGGCATCACTATAAATTCATAGTGTTCATACCTTGTACGGAAAGTCGTCTTTGGTATATCCTCCCTTTTGACCCTTAATTGATGATACCCTGAATGAAGATCAATCTTGGAAAAGTATTGAGCTCTGCGTAGTTGGTCAAATAAGTCATCAATGCGTGGGAGAGGATATTTGTTCTTGATAGTGATCTTGTTAAGTTCTCGATAATCAATGCAGAGTCTCATTGATCCATCTTTCTTCTTAACAAATAGAATTGGTGCTCCCCAAGGTGACGCACTAGGGCGTATGAATCCCTTATCATGATTCTCTTGGAGTTGCTTCTTCAATTCCTGCAACTCAATTGGGGCCATTCTATAAGGTGTCTTTGAAATAGGCAAAGCACCCGGTACAAGTTCTATTGAAAACTCACCTTCACGATTTGGTGGAAGACCTGGTAATTCCTCCAGAAATACATCATCAAACTCCCGTACAATGGGCATATTCTTAATCGTGAGTTTCTCACCAACCATTTGAGATAAATAACCTTCATTTAGTGGAATCAATACCCATAAGATGGAAGAAATTTCCACTGGAAGATTATGTTCATCCTTGCATTGATATACGATCGTAGATTGATCTGGAATATGAAATGTGACTTCCCTTCTTTGGCAATTGATATTAGCTCCATTTAGAGAAAGCCAATCCTTGCCAAGAATCACATCAAATTCCACTAAAGGAAGGATCACAATATTTTCAGGAAGCACTTTCCCACAAACTTCGATCGGAGAAGAATTATAAACTTTTGATGCGACTCTTGTGCCATTAGGTGTTGTCACAGCTAACTCAACATCTAATTGTTTAGGTAATACGGTGATACCCTTAGAAAATTCTTTAAAAATAAAAGAGTGGGTGGATCTAGAATCAAATAAAACTTTTTCTACTTTAGAGTGGATGGTAAGTGTACCTTTCACCACTTTGTTATCGTACTCCACATCGCTGATAGAAATTGCATGTGACTTTCCTTTTTCTTTAGCCTTAAGATTTTGTTGACGTCGACCATCATCATCAACCCTTGGATTTGGGAATTTATTGGCATAATGCCCCATCTCCTTGCACTTGAAACATTGAAGTGTAGTAGGTTCATTCTGTGTATCCCTTCCTTTTTTTGCGTCATTAGACATCTTCTTCCCATTATCACGGCATTCAAATGCCTGATGACCTTCCTTTCCACATTTAAAACATTTACTTGTCCCTTTAAGACAACTCCCTCCATGTTTCTTTCCACACTTTGAGCATAAGGAAAATCTCATCTTCTTTTCCGTGTGCTCTTTATATTTTTCTTTGAATTCCATCTTCCTCTTCTTATCAAACCCATGGGACTGATGGGTTATTCCAATCTCCATCTCGACTTTGAGAGCACATCGAACGATTTCCTCGTAGCTATTGAAGTCCCTTGTGGCTAACGCCCTTCGAAGACTTGTTTTTAAGCCACTAAAGAATCGATCGATCTTACTCTCAGGTCAGATTATAGTACCAGAAGCGTACCTTGCAAGTCTTGTAAAATTTTCTTCATAGGTACCAACAGATTCATCATCCCTATGCTTCAGTTCAAGAAACTCCTTCTCCATCTTTGTTCGGAGAATACGAGGGAAGTACTTATTGAAAAATAAGTTCTTCAACTCGTCCCATTCCATAGACTCAATTTCATCCCTTTGCCTCGTATTCTTAATAAGATTCCACCATTGATCAGCATCTCCTTCCAAACGATAAACTGCTAGGATGACTTTATCATGTTCAGAACATTGATGAACTGAAAATAACTTTTCAGTAGTACTAATCCATTGTTCAGCAACTAATGGATCAGTAGACCCACTGAAAGAAGGTGGACGCTGCCTCATGAAGGATTGAACAGAATGTTGCTCCTTCCTTTGCTCGTTTGGAAGTCCTGCATGATTCATAGCTTGAGAAAGTTGTGTGAGCATGGCTACAAGATTTTTCATTCCAGCTCCCATATCGTTTGGTTGCTCAGGGGGACAATCATTGCATTGCCCATCGCATTCCGCATTAACATGATTCCTTTGGTTTCCATCCATTGACTAAAACCAAGAAGAATAGTGTGAGCAACACTACTTATAATAGGAAAACCACATAATTCAAGAATAAAATTTTCATGCTTAAGGTCTTATCCTAGGTTATTCAAGGCCATTTCTAAAACACTAAGATTGTGTTCTATGCTTAGACTGATCCTTAGGGTTCTTACTAAGGCTTTCACATCCTAGTTTACAAAGGTTGACTATACCTTTCCTCTGATACCAACTATAACGACCCATACATTACATACATTGTTAATACTTCAAAATTGAAGCACACTTATTACAACATATGACAAAACCAAAAAGGACCGTATATGTATAGTGTCTTTAGAAACTGGGAAACATAAACAACTGGTTCATAAATCTTCTACAGTGTCTCCCATTTATTTCATCATATCTAGGGTCCCTTTTAGCATATTCTACTTAATATCCATCTTCCTGACCTGGGGAAAAGAAAACATAAAAGGGTGAGCTCAAATGCTCAGCAAGGGAAAATAAAGGAAATAAAAATCATATCATATCTTTTTGAAAATCAAAACCTGCAAAAGAGATCATAATATCTTAACATGGAATAAATCATAGAAGTGAAAATGAGATCCCCATAATCATAACATAAATCTTGAAACTTTGTGGCATGCACACATAATCATGGAAAATCATTTCGTGTTAGTCATGACTCATTTCCAAGACTATCTTAGTGGACAAAGTCCCTTTCTAAACCGAGTTCACTCCTCGTTTCAGTCCTGTATCACTGAACCGAAATAACCTTCTGTTCTAGCCATGTCTATCTCATGAGATATAAAATATTTACCCAATGCATTGGAGGGAGATATAGGTCCCACCCATCTTATAATGAATCCTTTCTTATGTGTGCCACATAATCATAAATCATACATCATCGCATAACCCATGTAATAAAAATGGGATTTTTAAACAACATGACATCATAAAACAATTCATATAAGATAAAGGAATTCATAAAAATGATTCCATCACAACATAATCAAATCCATGTAATAATAGGGATAATAAAAGAACCCTTTTATTATCTTAGATGGAAAATAATTTTGATAAAATACTTGAACTTCATTCTTGAGGAAAATATCCTTTCTACTTCAAAAACACTTTTCCTTTCTTAACATGTCATACGACTTTAAAATAAAAGAAAATGATTAAAAATAAACTTGAAAACTAGTAAAGAAAGCTTCTTGGAAATAATGTTTTAAAAATCCATTCATGCCGTATAAGTTAAAAAAACATTCTTCGTACTTTTGTCGGAAAAGTCAAAAAGTACCTCGTACGAAAAACGACAAAAGATTCCTTTCATATTCTTTAGTAAAAACTCACCGAAGGGTAAAATTGGATTTAAACATTTGTAGGTGGATGGAAATAATATTACATATTCATGAAACATGGATGTGGATGATAAAATACACCCCAGTAAATACTAAAGTATAAACAATCTCGGATAAAAATGAGATTGTGATATTTCCCTTACCTTAGGTCTGATTTGCTTTGTACGTGTCCTAAGATCCTGTATAATGGTTTAAATAATGTTATTGACTTATTCCAGAATCATACATATTGATTTGATATCATATATGGTCATATTCTTAGCTTCTTGATAGTAATATTTCATTGTTACTTGTTACTCGGGTCTTTATTGCCTTTTGTTCTTATGTGTGTTTTGCCGAATACATTCTTATTCTTCTTTTAAGGTTATATATACCTTATATCCAGAATGGTATTAGAGTAACATATATCATATTTATTCATTCAATTCATTTTTATAATTACTATGTAATGATGATCATGTAGAACGAGTCGCATCACATCGTGGAGACGGTATTCCGTACGTACGCACGAGTGATGATATCGTTCCTATGATCGTGGAACTGTATTAGAGTATATATATATATTATTTAAGTATCAATATTACTTCATAATAATCATAAATATTTACTCATTACACCATTATACCCATCCTTGTAAAGCGATGGTGGAAAAATAGATTACACCACGACGTGGAGACGGTATTCCGTACTTACGCACGCGCGGTGATTTCATTTTACCGTGGGATGGATAGAAGGTGAATTAGGGTTGTTTCATATTTATAATAACATATCAGTATGTAAGTAATACTTATTTTATTACTTTATCATGAAACAACTAAAGAAGAAGAAGTTGAAGAAGAATGAAATTGAAAAGATCGGTAATGGATATTACCTCTTATTTGGAACGCCTCTTTGAATCCTCCACTTAGGGAACTAATATTGGTCTTTGAAGAGGACCAGGACCTCTAGGATTATTCAAGGGAAGTGGAGAGGAGAAAATGGCAGGGGTTGGCCGAGCTTGAGTGCTCAAATTGGTGTGAGGAGGAGGGGGAGGAGGTGCCCTTTTATAAGGGAGGAGAGGGGAACCTTAGAATATCTCAAAATATTATTTTATATTACAGTCAAAATTGGTTTATAATGGTTCCAAAGGGTCTTATTTCGAAGCTAAAGTGGGGATGGGTCGAAATCCTATCAACCAATAGGATTTAGACAAGTTTAGGGTATTATTTTAACCTTATCAATTAGATTTAACTCTAAGTTGAATAATTTAACTTTTACCATGTCTTTTTGTTTTCTTTCACTATATGGTTAATACACTTACAATAACATGCCAAACGAACCCCAAATTGTTTATTATTAATACATATATCCTAATCTAAGTCATTTGGCCGAACCTTATATTTTTAGGAATAAAATAACAATTAATAATATAATATTTTATTTAAAAACTATTTTGTGTCAATTTTGACACTATTTGATATATGATTTTTGTGAAAGTCATAACAGAATTATATGTTCAACAAAAGTTGATTAAATCAACACTAATATATCATAGTAACCTATAAAATTAGTGTAATTCATAAAAAGTCTCAAATTACATTTATTTTGGTGTTTATAACATCAATTATGTCAATATTGCATTAATAAGATAATTACTGCATCATCCTTGTGTCATAAATAAATTAAATTATCTAATGTCTAAAAATTACAAATAAAATACCATTATGTAGGAAATCTTTTTAGATTTCTAATGAATATTAATAGTGGAATTTATCTTATGTATAACCCCATATTAAAAATGATTTACTTATTAAACTTTGATTTTAACTATTTTAACCCTTCTTTAAATAAATTAATAATAAATGTCCTAATCTAATCCAAGTGGGCCTAAATGGTCATATTTTATTCCTAAATTTGTTTTTGGTCGAATTACACTTGTCCAATAGAATTAGGACATGTGTTAGGGTAATATTAATATCATATTGACCCTTAGTTACCCTATTTACTATTAACCGTGGTAAAAAAAAGTAAAAAGTTACTATTCACCAAAAAATTATTTTTTTCTCATTGAACCACATTTTACTTACTGATATCAACTGTGTCTGTCAGATTTTTGAAATTCCATTCATAGAAGCGGTAAAATTAAGTTTTATGCAAAATTCAGTTTTTAACCTACCACTTAGTGGTTTCCCTATTCATCAAAAATTGAAAGTTTTCAGAAAAATTCCAAAATTTCACCCTAGGCTAATTTTGATATTATGAGTCCAAAAATGATGTCCATTTTGAAAAATAAAATTTATAAAATTTCAAAAAGTGGTTATTACTATTCATAACAGCTAGTTTTAATAGCATATTGTTGTTTAGTGAAACTCGGTATTGCATAGGACGCAAGCTATCGAGGAAGGTCGTGATTGCGTGTAAAGCAAGACAAGAAAGTGTTGTGTTGAAAAAGATTCATTTGATGATTTATATAACATAAAATTCTCGGGTGTTACACAGTACATTTCATCTTGGATAAAAATTTCAAGGAACACATCTAAGAACAAGGGGCCCAAGTAAAGCTGTGAAGTCCAGCCCACCATTCTGGCCGAGAAATAAAATCGGTATAGTATTCATAACATATCTCATGATGTAAACATCAAATCGAGCTGATATTTTGCAGTGTGAAAGAGGCGATCTATGCGGCCGACTTTGTTGAAGAACCCAATCGGATTTTAAGGCATCGTCATATTCAAAAACCCTTTCACATTCTGGACTTCAAAACGACTTGATTGAAATGGACAGTTTTACTTTGTGTAATCAACCGGCCATAACATTTGATACTTAAGTCCAAATGACTGCACAGTTTGAGAGAAGTCGGAAAACCATATTATATACAAATTTTAAGGAGGATATTTCTCGAGATTCGGCTGTCATGATGCCCGTATCTGCGAGCCAAGTGGAGGGGTATTACTGGAATGTAAACAGTCCACTCCTTGGGCTATAAATACTCTCCCCTTCTCTCCTTGAGAGAGGTTGTCATTTCAGAAGAGAGGATAACATATTGGCATGACCAAAGACATGATAATGTCTTGGGAGGACCTGAAATACTCATGTTATCACTTGAGATACCTTTCCTCTTCTTTTTGTTTTCACTTACTTCCATGTTCTTCGTTTTTGTAATTTTGTAAGTCCTTTCTTTTGTAATTATTTTTTAATGCTAGTTTCTTCTTCAATATCTCTTATTCTCATCAACCTTCTGTAATTTAATATTTCTGTTCTTAAAATAGTTTAAATTCATTTGAATCCCCTTCCCTTCTTTAGCCTCCTCATTCAATCGAAAGTTCGTTTTTAATTATCATCATTGTTCTTGTGTGTGTGTCTGTCGAAGTACCACTCTTTTTTTATCCCTTTCTTTTTCTTCTCTTATTAATTTATAATCATAATCATTATAACCATATTATTAAAAACCCAAATGGATGAGTAAATCTCTCATTGGGGGGAGTTATAATTTAGTTATGTTAAGTGATTGAGAGCTTCTGCTCGATGAATATTCTTTGAATTAACATTGTGTATATTGGACTTAACATGTCATGGATTAATGACTTGTTTTGTTTAACCTGTTGTTTCCATGGATTATTGAAACCATAAATACACCACCATAAATAATATCTGATTGAGATTATAACCTTATGTTAGGTTAAGGCTTGGTTTAAAGCCTTAACACTTAGGAATTCTAATCAACATTATCATGTGACATGGGTGTTAATTTAAATGCAATATAGAGAAATGCTCAAGGATATCACAAGCTTCACTAACCTAATGATGAACTCGCCCCAATCTTTATCAATTTGTTAAATCAAACATCATACATAAATTATTTCATACGATCTGCAAACAAACCCCCCAATCAGAATATAATAAACTAAAAACATATGACTATTACAAAGTATCATCACCGAGGATTCGAACCGAGTGCTGCTATACACATTAGCAGAGCACCGGAACCATGACCGGTCAATAGGCGACAACTAGTTGTGGCCACCAAATCCCCAAACTCATCTTATCCGCAATCAATGTTTCATGGACCAATCAAAAACTGTGGAATCTGCAACTCTTCATCTCATCCAACTGACACATGTCCACAACTTCAAGAGGATCAATCTGATTCATCTGGACCAATAGAGCTCAATGCAGCATATGCTCAGAAGAACACCAATCCTCAACTATCTGGTCAGTTTGTTAGAAAATTCAACCAACCTCACTCTGAGCCCTTCTCCTCTAACTTTAACCAAGGATTGAGGTATGGTAATAATTTCTCTCATCCCCCTCAATTCCCTGCTCAAAACCCAAACCAATTCCAATATGGTCAAGGTGGTGGAAACTTCCATCAACCTTATCCTTTTGTTCCTCAACCTCAAAGGAATAATACACCTCCTGGATTCCATTATCCTAGTGAGCCTTCCCAATTCCAAAACCAATAAAATCAATTTACCAAGAACCAAAATCAAGGTAATCCCAATCTGGGACAAGCCACTTCTTCCAAGCAACCATGGGAAAGTGCAGTGGAAGATATTTCCACCTTCACCCATTCTAGTCTCAAAAACATTGAAACTCAAATAGTTCAACATGCATCCCACCTGAGCCAGCAACAATAATCAAATTCTTCCCAACTCCCAGCTCAACCATTACCCAACCCCAAGGGTAATGTAAGTGCAATTACACTTAGATCGAGAAAGCACATTGATATACCTCATGATAAGTCCTCTAGCCCTCCTTTGAATGTTAACCTAGAAAATGAAAAGAAAAAGTAACTTGAAAAGGAACCTGAAACCATTTCCTCACCTACTTCAATTCCACTTAGGAACCCAATTCCTTTTCCTCAAGCTGTTTCTAAACCAAGGAAGTCCTTTGAACCTGATCCTGAATTGCTCGACATATTTAGACGTGTTGAAGTCAACATTCTACTATTAGATTCCATAAAACAAATTCATAAGTATTCCATGTTTCTTAAGGAGTTCTGCACCCACAAGAGGCAACTTAGGACCATTGAAAATGTTTCCACCTAGCATTCTATACCCATTAAGTGCAAAGATCCAGGTACCTTTACAGTCCCATGCCAAATTGGATGTTCCAACATTGATGATGCACTCATAGACCTAGGATCCTCAATTAATGTAATTCCCAAATCCATATTCTCCAACCTTGGTCTAGTTCCCTTGCACCCAACGGGTGTTTTCATTCAGTTAGATAATCTAAGCACATCCATTCTTGAGGGAAAAATTGAGGATGTCCTTGTCCGAGTCAATGATCTTATCTTCCCTACTGATTTCTATGTCCTTGACATGGAAGGTGAGGCGAAATCTTCTCGATCTCCCCTAATTCTAGGAAGAACATTCTTCATGACTGTGAGAACCAAGATTGATGCCCATTCACGCATCCTATCCATGGAATTCGTTGACCAACTGTTCAAGTTCAACATTTTCCAAGCCATGTGATACCCATTTGAGGATCACTCTTCATTCTCAATCCATACTTATGTGGAAAATTCTAAGAGTCAATCGAACCCCAATCCAACATGTTATTCTTGTTCTAATGATAAAGGATCTTGTGAAATCTAAACCATGATTAACAAAGTCATAAATGGTGATGTTGATGTGGACCTCTCATTCATAGACTCCATCAATCTAGAGGAACTTGAAAACACTCTTGAATTCGACATCAAGCTCCACCTTGGACAGTATTAAGGAAAATGAACCTGAAGCAACTGAAGTCCCTTCTTCCATTCCTGAGTTGTCATGCCCAAAAGTAAAAGATGAGACTGATCTGAAACCTCTTCGTGAACACCTGATATATGCATTCCTCTTCCATGATCACTCATATCCTGTCATTATCTCGTCCACCCTTACTGAACAAGAGGAGTCCAAACATGTTCAGGTGTTAGAGGAAAACAAAAAGGCCTTAGGTTGGACCCTAGATGACATACCGGGAATCAACCCTGCCCTCTGCATGCATCACATACATCTCGAGGAGTCATCCAAACCAATTAGACAACCACAAAGAAGACTCAATCCACTCATCCTTGAGGTAGATAGGGAAGAGATCACTAAGCTTCTTCAAGCTGTTATTATCTACCCAATTTCTGATAGTGAATGGGTTGGTCCAATTCAAGTTGTACCTAAGAAGGGTGGGATAAATTTTGTCACAAATGAACATGGAGAGGTAGTCGTAACTCGAGTGAAGAACAAATGGTGTGCGTGCATCTACTATAGGAAATTGAATGTTTAAACCCGAAAAGATCACTACCCTCTTCCATTCCTTGATCAAATGCTAGAACGATTGGTCGGAAAGTCACACTATTGATTTCTTGATGGATACACCAACTATTTTCAAATCCCAATCTCACCTCAGGACTAAGAAAAGACTACTTTCACAATCCCCTTTGGAATAAATGTATGTAGAAGAATGGATTTTGGAATTTTCAATGCTCCTGCAACATTCCAGAGGTGTATAATGAGTATCTTTTCAGAATTCATTAAACACTGCATGGAAGTCTTCATGGATGACTTCACCATTTATGGTGAGTCATTTGAATATTATTTTCATTCACTCTCTCTAGTCTATCAAAAGTGTGTCAAGTGTAACATTGTGTTAAATTTTGAAAAATGTCACCATATGGTTGCAAATGGGATTGTTCTTGGGAACATAGTTTCAATAGATGGTATTGAAGTGAATCCTACCAAAATTGAAGTAATCCAATCACTTCCTGAACCCAACTCTATTCGAGACATCCATTCATTTATCAGACATGCTAGTTTCTATAGGCGACTCATCCATAACATTAGTAAAATTTCTCTCCCACTCACTCATTTTCTCCAAAATGATGTCTCTTTCCATTTTGATGTGGTTTTCAAGAGATCCTTCATTGAACTGAAAACTGCTCTTACATCTTCCCCGATAATCCAAACCCTAGATTGGTCATTACCCTTTGAGTTGATGTGTGATGCTTCTGATAGAGATGTTGGGACTGTTCTTGGTCAATGAAGAGAAATAATTCCTCATGTCATCTATTATGCCTCAAAAACATTGGATGAAACTCTATCTCACTAAACTGTCACTTAAGAGGAACTTCTAGAAGTGGTTTTTGCCTTAGATAAATTTCGGTCCAATCTCTTAGGTGCCAAAATCATCATCTTCACAGACCATTCGGCTATAAAGTTCCTACTCAAGAAAATTGATTCCAAACCGAGGCTAATAAGATGGATCCTAATGCTCCAAGAATTTGACCTTGAAATAAAAGATATACTAGTAAAATGAAACCTTGTGGCTGATCACTTGAGTAGAATTTCTAATTCTTCTCATTCATAAATCATTGATATTGAATTCCCCATTGAAAACCTTTCGCCTCTCACTCCAAAGTTACCATGGTATGCCCCAATTGTAAATTATTTGGTTTCTGGTGTTTTTCCTGAAATTTTTTCAAAAGAACAAAAAATGAAGTTGAAAAGTGATTCAAAATACTATTATTGGGAAGAAAATAAACTTTGAAAAAATTGGGGCTGACATGATAATAAGAAGATGTTTCAGTGAAAATGAACATTCTTCCATATTATAATTTAGTCACTCACTTCCCGAAGGTGTCCACTTTGGACCACAAAGGACCTCCCGAAAGGTCCTAGACTCTGGATTATTCTGGCCTTCACTCTTCAAGGGCTGACATGAGTTTTTTAAATCATGTCCCACTTGCCAAATGTTCGGCACAATCTCCTGAAGAAATGAAATTCCCCAAAATCCCTTAATCTTTTGTGAAATATTCGATGTTTTGGGCATCGATTTCATCGGACCATTTCCCCCTTCCAATGGATTCTCATACATTCTTCTTACAGTCGATTATGTTTCAAGGTGGGTTGATGCCAAACCCACTAGGAAAGAAGATGCTCATACTGTTGGTGAGTTCATAAAGACCCACATCTTCCAAAGATTTGGCACACCACGTGCCTTGATCAGTGACTTAGGAACCCATTTTTGTAGTAGAACCATGGAAGATCTTCTGAAAAATAATGGGGTTGTACATAAAATTTCAACTGAATATCACCCTCAAACAAACAGCATGGATGAACTCTCAAATATAGAAGTGAAAAGGTTACATGAGAGAAATGTTAAGCCCACCAGAAAAGACTGGCCTGAGAGACTTGGTGAAGCCCTTTGGGCTTATTGAACTGCCTATAAAACACCCATTGGGATGTCTCCTTTTAGGATAGTTTTTTGTAAAGTGTGTCACTTATCGGTTGAAATCTTACATAAGTATTTTTGTGCTGTGAAAACTTTTAATTTTGATGGTAAAAAATCTGGTGAAGAAAGATTGTTGCAATTGGATGAACTGGAGAAGATTCGACTTGAATCCTATGAGAATTCCAATATGTACAAAGAGAAGGCTAAGGTACTCCATGACAAACACATCCTGAGAAAGGAATTTCATGAAGGTGAAAAGGTAATGCTATCCAATTCTCGATTTCGTCTTCACCCAGGTAACCTTAATTCTCGTTGGGAAGGTCCTTTTGTTATTACTAACGTTTACCCATTTGGTGCAGTGCATGTCCAAGAACCCTCTTCCAAAAGGACATTCATGGTTAATGGACATCGGTTAAATAATCACCATGAGAGGATGCACAACCCTGGATCAACATCAACTTCCCCTGGATCTCCAACTTCTACAATCGACCAACCACTCGATGGAGATGGCGACCCGCCAAATCAAAACCAGGGGGCACCTCTTTACCTTTAACTCTCTCTCTCTATCTCTTTATCTCTCTACCTATTTCTTCTTCTTCTTGTCTCCTTCATTTGTTTTACCACTTTTCTTTTCTTTTTTCAAACCCTTTTTTATCTTTCTTGTGAGGATGTGTATTTTAAAAAAACCATAAAAACTAACAAAAAAACAAAAAAACACAATCACTTAAAAAATTAAAAAAAGAGTCATGCTTAATAACCATCGTGTTTTGAAAATTTGTCCAACCATTTTGGGGAGTTAACGGACATGTTTTCATCTAAAAAATTTTGTATTTTCATCATAAAATTGGATAAATAATCTTGTGTCAAAACCAACAAATTTTTAATGCTCTATTTTTTATTTGTAAAATGCTTCTCCCAAACCATAATAAAAAGCAATTGCTTTCATGCCAAGTCCATCTATGGCCATCTTTTCAAAATGCGTTTTTTCACCCCCATTTGTGAGTCTTGAGTTTGTGGACCTTTAAGCTAAACTGGACCAGAATTGACGATTTATATACTTGGCTCAATCCTGACGTCCACAAACATTAAGTCTCAACCATAATTCAGGAGATAGTACATGTCATCTTGGATAAAAATTTCAAGGCCCAAATCTAAGTACAACGGGCCCAATGAAGCTTTGAAGTCCAGCCCACCATTCTGGTCGAGAAATAAAATCAGTATAGTATGCATGACCTATATCATGATGTAAGAATCAAATCGAGCTGATATTTTGTAGTGTGAAGGAGGCGATATATTCGGCCGAATTTGTTGAATAACTCATTTGGATTTGAAGGCATCTTCATATTAAAAACCCCTTTCACATTCTGGACTTCAAAAGATTGGATGAAATGAACAGTTTTAATTTGATTAATCAACCAGCCATAAGGATTGATACTTAAGTCCAAATGACTCCAAATTTTGAGAGTAGTCAGGCAACTATATTATCTAAAAATTTTAAGAAGGAGATTTCTCGAGATTAGGATGTCCTGATGTAAATATCGGTGACCCAAATGGAGGGGTATCGCTAGAATGTAAACAGTCCACTCCGTTGGATATAAATACTCTCCCCTTCTCTCCTTGAAATGGGTTGGAATTTCAGAATAGAGTATAACATATTGGCACGACCAAAGACATTCCAAAGGCTTCGTAAGACCTTAAATACTCACGTTTTCACTTTATAGACCTTTCCTCCTCTCTTTGTTTTCACTTGCTTTCATGTTCTTCGTTTTTGTAATTTTGCAAGTCCTTTCTTTTGTAATTCTGTTTTAATGCAAGATTATTCTTCAATATCTCTTATTCTCATCCACCTTCTGTAATTTAATATTTATGTTCTTAAAATAGTTTAAATTCAGTTCAATCTCGTTCTCTTCTTTAGCTTCCTCATTCAATTGAAAGTTCGTTTTTAATTATCATCATTGTTTGCGTGTGTGTGTGTGTCTACGTACCACTCTTTTCTTATCCATTTATTTTTCTTCTCTTATTAATTTATAATCATAATCATTATAACCATATTATTAATCACCCAAATGGATGAGTAAATCTCTCATTTGGGTGAGTTATAATTTAGGTATGTTAAGTGATTGAGAGCTTCTTCTCGATGAATATTCTTTGAATTAACATTGTTTATGTTGGACTTAACATGTCATGGATTAATGACTTTTTTTGTTTAACATGCGGTTTCCATGGATTATTGGAACCATAAATACACCACCATAAATAAGATCTGATTGAGATTATAACCTTATGTTATGTTAAGGCTCGGTTTAAAGCCTTAACACTTAGGAATTCTAATCAACATCATCTTGTGACATGGGTGTTAATTTAAATGCAATATAAAGCAAAGCTTGAGCATATCACAAGCTTAACTAACCTAATGATGAACTCACCCCAATCATTATCAATTTGTTAAATCAAACATCATACAAAAATTATTTCATAAGCTCTACAATCAAACCCCCCCAATCAGAATACAATTAACTAAAAACAAACGACTATTACAAAGTATCATCGCCGATGATTCGACCCGAGTGCTGCTATACACATTAGCAGAGCACCGGAACCTTGACCGGTTGATAGACGAAAATCGGTTGTCCGTTTCATTCCCCCCCCAGTGTGTCAAGGTTGATTCTCGACACTCCTTGCACTAAGTCTCAGTGCACCCCCACACGTCAGACGGACCGAGCTGCGTAACGGTGTCTCTCGGGGCTCTTGGAATCTGAGCGCTAGAGTATGTGCATGGGTTTTTTCATTAAAGATTGCGTGCATCTTTACCCTCATACCCATGGGAAATGATTAGTTGCCCAGACATTGCGTTTCGAGCACAGCGTAGTTGGGAGCTAGCATCTCCCCCCCACCCCCCATGATTTTTGGACCCTCGTAGGCCCCATTGGACCGAGACCCCTCTCCTAGAATCTCTTGCAGTGACGATATAAGGATATTCTTTCATCCACACCGGGTACGCCACACCGCATCATGCGTATTCCCTAGGTCCAAGCCATACAACCTTAAACTATACTGTTTGGTCCCACCACATGACCATAAACTGTGATGATAGCGTCCTGGCCGCACGATGAGAAACGACACTACATTGTGGTGACCTCCCCATAGGGGGCATCATGTTGGGTATTGTTCAATTTCCATACCATTTGGGAACGCCTGTTACGGCTTGATTATTGTGGAGACTCCAGGAATTCCTGCCCCAGTCTGGTCTCCCCACAATTGAAAACCCATTCACCTTCAAGAAAAAACAAGATATATCAAATGCCGCATCTTTTGGTGCGAGGGCTAGACCCGCATGTCTCCCTCATCCATGGCGCAGGCGCCAATTCATGCCACGTCACCTCTCAATAACTATGGATGGCTTGATTATCTTCCTTATGAGATACATAGGAGCGCTTGGGAACTCCCCATGGGCCCAGCCTAACTTTTTCTGTTTGGTCCCTCGGCCTAAACACGTCCCTAGGAGCACATAGTATGCAGGGCCTCACCCTCATTCACGTCAGGTTTCGCAACTTCTTTACCATGTGTCCCCCATTCCACTTATCCTTTGGTCAGAGTTCTAAGACCTATAACTAAGATCCTTTTACGTTCCTACATGACCATAAACTACATTTTCCCCTATATCTAGGCCCATTTAGTCCGAGATCTAAGACCGTAAACTAAGATCTCATAAGAACTACGTCTCGCTTGATTCCCATCTTAATCGGATACGTAGGAATGCCCAGACATCTTGTCCTTGGGTCTAGCTCGAGTTCAGCTAATTTGTCTCTTCGGTCCCACCTTCAGGACCCCAACCACAGGACTGTGTGGCATAGTGCGGGATCATGTCCTCATTCACGTGGGTTTTACGACGACTATACCTCGCACACCCCGTTCTATAGAATTAGCCTTCTCATCCTTTCATCCTACACGATGTTAAACTGTGCTTCTAGAACTACGTGTGGCTTGATTATCATACTTATGAGAAACGTAGGAATTCCAGGACATTTTGTCTTGGATCCAGCCCCAGGGATTACCAAATCTCGTCCCACCTTACTGTCGGTCCCTTGTCCTAACTTCTTGGAGAGTTGTGTAGTTGCGACATCTACCCCAAATAAGTTTGGGATGCCCTATAGTGATCGTGGGAAGCGACAGTTCTCTCGCCACGGAGGTCCTGTCTAAATTTTTTTGATGATCTGTGATCAGGTTGGTACGTCCGCCTAATGCGCCTCCTCCACGGTGGTGCAATTTCGGGAGTGTTGGAATCTTTTCAAAGAAACCACCACTCCACTTTCCATGATTTCTGTTCCCCTTTATTTGGATCCTTGTCCTATTTTATGTTCGATGGGACCCCCTAACGGTATGGATGATAGACCTATGGTCCGCCTACTATCCTCGGCCAACGCCCCGGAGGACTGGTCATGTTTGATGGGACCCCATATCAGTATGGATGATAGACTTTGGTCCTCCTGATGCCACAATATAAATGATAGATCGTTCATCTACCTATTTTAGCAATATGGATGATAGTCCTATAGTCCGCCTGTTGTCCTGGGCCAACATTCTGGAATACTAATGGGCGATATTTGATTTATGCCCCGTGTTGAGAGCATGGTCACCTGTCAGCCCTCATTTATTATCCCCATTTCCGGCCAATGCAATATGGATTCTATATTTCCACCATGGTTAACTATTATCCTCCATCGTCGCGCCCCATTGTGTCCCGAATTCATGTAACGTGATTCTCCTTTTCCATCTCCCTATGTTCGAATAAATTTAAATGCCACTGGCATTGCCCCGCTCGTGTGTTGGGGCATGTGGAGGAGACGATACATCGATCGGTCTGAGATCCCCTCCCGTCGGATGGACCTCCCTCTTATCCTCCGAAATCTAGGCCCAAGTTCGGATTCCTGAAGCATGTTTAATTCCCCACAGTTGGATGAAATGATATCATGAATATCCTTTACTTATCGCCTTGGGTACGACCCACATGAGATTATGGGTGAGTTGTTATTCATTTCAGAATTATGGATAGAATATTAGACCAAAGGTATAGATAAATAGATTGGTCCATACATGGGTCAAAATTTTAATTAGTGGAAGAAAAAGTTCATGAGATGGCCAAAATAGAGCCCTCAGGGATCATCATGCTGGATTGATCATTCCAACACTGTTATCCTTTGGCTGGTAGCCTCCAAGATAACTTCTCACTCCTTGAAGACTCTCTCTTCATCAGCAACCCCAGAGCATAGGTCGCCATCCCTGGCCTGTTTCTGCGCCTGCTCAGTTTGATGTACGACCATCTGGTGACTCGCATACTTCAGTTGTTCTTGGGCGTCATCTAGTTAGGCCTTCATTTGTTCCATGATATTAGAGCACGTTGCAATGAAGGCCTCCTTCTCTGCCGCCTTCCCTTCAAGGTGTCGGACCTCAAACTCCACCCTCAGAAATGCTCGGGTGCTCTCCGATCTATCCCGAAACTGGGCAACGTCGGTGCGCCGGCTGTTCTCATGTATCTTCTGAGCCATGTAATCACTGACCGTCAGATGAAGGCACTGAGTGTCAGCCCCTTCGGCGCACAGAAAACGCAGCCAGGTCTGGAGTGACCCCATCCGCCTTAGCCAATCTGACTGGGGCTGCATGAGAAAGTGCTGGATACACTTCCACCCTTTTCACTGTGTCATCTGGCTGTCCTCGGCCTCTTCTAAGTCAGAGGCGTCTACCTCCTTGGGATCAGCAAGCTGATACATAGGAAAATCAGCCAGCATGTCGGCAGTAGTATTTTCCTCAGGGATGTATTTATGAGGAATAGGATCCTCGACGTCCGGGTGACCTTCCTCTCTCGCCCCAATAGCGACGATGCCTCCGTTAGATTCCGGCCTCACCCCAAGGACAACACCGCTGATATCCGCCACCCCCTTATCACCAATTTCAGAGGCCGACTCTGTATGGGGAGCATGTTCTGAACGAGGTGGTATGTCCGCCACTGGTCTGCTCACGGACGGCCCGGGCTCAGCAGCCTGATGAGCCTCCAATTTTGAGATCATTGTGCAAGGAGTGCCTTGATTAGTTGGGATCTTTTGATAACAAGAGCCAGTATTGAAGCATGGGACTTGAAGGAACCTAGAGCATTGGCCTCCAGTGTTCTGGCCGCTACAGGAGCTGCCATGACAGGAGACCCCTCAACGCTTGTTAGTTCAATGATGGGTGTTAGATCCACATCCTGTCCCACCGGTTCCTCTCCTCCCACTTTTGGGGATGCCTGATCAACACCTAGGTTCTCCTAAGTGATATAGAGATATGAATTAGAAATTTCATTAGAGAATGGACGTAGAAGGAAGATGATTAAGGATAGATAAAAACCTCAAGTATCTCGGTTATGTCGAGATCAGAGCCGACAATCTCGCCGCTCACCCGGAGACTCCCTTGGTAGGTCTCCCCCTGCGACCCCTCACCTTTGGGTTCTCCATATCCGTCACCTTCTCCTTCATCTTCTCCATCTCCTTCATCTTCTCTGGTCTCCTCCTCCCCCTCTGATTCATCGTCATTGTCACCTTCTCCCAGCAGTATCACTTCCGGATCTTGCTCTTGACCGAGTATCACTTTCACTAGGAATGGTGGCTCTGCACGCCGCCCCCTTTGGCGTGCGTATGTGTCCATGGTCATTAGATAATCATGACGCTGATGAACATTCACTCGGTCGGTAACTCGAATGAGACCAACCTCCAGCAGATGGACCTCGTTTCGCATTATCTTCTGCCAAATGGCTTCAATGCCCATTGATTGCCGCATGGTCATCCAGGCTGACCAAATTGCTGGGAAAATTGCATATTGGGAAGGTTCGAGCAAATACCTTATCTGCTTCCCGGTCAGTTCCCTGGCTGCCTCGTGTGACCCCCCTTCGGGCAATCAGGTCACGGCGGTGCCGCGTGATGTCCCCACTGCTGAGGTCTCGGCCTGCCTAGGCCTCGCTGCCTAGCGCGCCCCTGGTTCCCTCCTTCCAGCAGCACCTTTCCTTCTCCCCCGTCGCCCGGTTTCCACACAAGTAGCTTCGAGTTGCCAAACTCGCTTGCGTAAAATCCCCTCATGGTACGAAATGGTACAATGCTCAGCATACTCAGTTTCTAGGCCAGCGTCGACCCCGGTGGGAGGAAGAGTAATGACATCGTCGGAGCCGAAAGTGATGAACATCAACCACATCTGGTGAAGAACGCATGGATTCGTTTCCTCCCAAAAAACCGTTATTACCTTCTTCGGCATTCGTTTGAGGCCCCCGAATTTCTTGGTGATTTGGGAGGGCACATAAGGCTCACATATCACCTTCCCATCGATCCGACCAATGAGAACCCCACCCCGGATTCTCTGAAAATGCACCTGCTATTCCAGCGAGCCTCGCCCATTGTCCACCATCTGGACGGTCGGGGTGGGGAACGGGGTGAAGTTGATGTTGGTGTGGTTAGCAATGCAGATCCTCATGCCCTCCTCATTGACCGTCATCGGCACCACCCCAGGGATGTTAAGCAGGGACGGTCGCCGGCTATTGCCCGGAAGACGGATCGCGTTTGGTAATGTGTACCCGCCGAGATGAGCCCCCACCTAGCTGTGAAAGATCTAGAAGTGGCCACATACCCTCCTAGGCAACCCCCCTCATGATATGCATCCCAAGATTGCATACATCTTGGCCAGAACGGGGACCCCCAAGTTGAACCTTTTGTTGGTGGCCATGGTGACCACCATCACCAATGTTGCTGGACGAACGCCCATCCTCGCATCCCGCACCGGCATGAACCAACCGCTCCAGAAGGCGACAAGGAACCCGGCGTACTGGATGTTCGAGTCCCAGGCTTCAATGACGCGGTAGACCCATGATTGGTATTGCCCCGCCTCTAGGGTCCTCCAATATGACCCATCCTTGCTTCTCTAAGCCGCAGTCAGGCAGCGTTTTCCCCGTCCCGACATCTTGATTGTCGGGTCCTTCTCTAGGAACTCGCTGAACTAGCCCTTATAGGCAATATCCTTTAGGATTTCCTTGACCCCCAGCCTCTCTTTGGCCTACTCCAGTAGGTGCCACATCAGCATGGGGGTCTATGACCTGTCATCCCAGGTATTCTTTGGAGGAATGAACTCGTCATATTGGTATCCCTCCAGTGGGATTCCTCCGATGCAGTGAACATCCCAGAGGCTGATGCCAACTTCCCCATGGTGAAGGTGGAATGTGTTGGTATCAGGTGACCACCGGGTGAATAGCTCTGGCCCAAACTCAGGTTGACGATGGTAGTGGAACTGCGACGTCCATACCGCCTCGAACAGGCCAAAATGCCACAGCTCGGCCCCAAACTGGTCACAAGTATGGCAGACCCAGAACACCCAGGCCCACTCACTAGTGAAGTTTCCCCCGGACCGCATGTATGAGTCTTTCAGCCTGCCCTTAGTGACATCTATGATGCTCTGATGGAATTTTCTTGCGTAGAGGGCCGGAGAATCCTCTGCGGCAGTTTCATCCCCAGTAATGGTCCTGGTCCTCGGGTTCATGACATATACATCCATGTGCCTAGTTTCCCTGGTGGGATGGCCGCTGTTGGTGATGTTGTAGCGAGGAATCTCATCCTCTCGGGTCCCCCATGACCGCGGTGTGTACAATTCGAAGCCCGGTAGGGGCACCTCCTCCAGGATGCCAATGTTCCAGAGAAGGAGGTTTTTAGATAAGGGACATTCATTTTGGGCGGGGGTCAGCAGGTTGAACAAGGTTAGGATGTTGGAAACAATCACCTTGGAGCCATAAACCTCCTCGTTCATGGAAATTTTGCCTCTATGATCGGCGGCTTACCCCTCATCAACTTCGTTTGAAGCCATCTCGAATATTTTGGGATTTTTGTGAAATCAGGATGAAGTGCGCGGATTTGGAGAGAGTTGCACGAAATCTAATGTTTCAGCGCGAAATCCAAGAGTTGGGCGTACAATCGGCACACTAGGCGTGGAAAATCTAGAGTAAGAGATGAAATGCGGATGAAATTCAAAAGGAATTACGGGCTGCCAAAGCGTTTCTAAGCGTAGCCGCGGAAGAAATTTCTCGCACTAGAGCGTTATGCCTATCACGCAGAAAATCTTGAGTACGGAAATTGGGACCCAGTGCCCCTTTAAAAATGCGAGGCCAGGGTTCTGCACCACGCGGAAAGCGAATTCCGCGCTGATCCGTCATTTTGTGCGCCCCGTCAGATTTTTTCACACAAAATGCCCAGGAGATGCACTGCTTCTGCATTTCGTCATTTCCCTCAGAATCTGATCGTTGCAACCTCTCGCCGATCCACTTCGGCGGGGGGGGGGGGGGGGGGGGGGCATTTGTAGATGCCGAAAATGTCCGTAACTCTCAGAGGATGTTTTGGACGGATGGAGTGAAGTCATATTCGAACTCAGAGACCCGGTCTGGAGAAACAGGAAGTGGTGCGCGAAATTAAGGGGGAATTGCGCGAAAAAATGATGTTCACGCGATGGAATCAAGAGATTCACCAAAAAGAACAGGCGTGGCACGCAAATTTGCGCATTCGCATCTGGGCGGTGAGGCTTCGCGTTCCAAATGGTCCTAGTGCAGAAGATTTCACGCGTTTCTAGGATTATGCGCCGGCGGATGCCTATAAATAGAAGGTCCCTCAACCGTTTCAAGGTTGAGGAATTCAGACCAGCTCTAGTGCGCACAATTCGGACTCCCGCGCATGCAAGATGACTTCCAGGTAATTCCCCTTTTCGTGCAACCTTGCCCCGAGGTTCTCCTTTACACACAACCCCACTGGAAAAAGTGATTTTTCCAACTCCTTTGGGTTCTTCCTTTGCGCGCAATTCTTTTTCACAAGCACGCAATCCCCTCCAACTACGTGCAATCCCTTCCAAATTGCGTGCAATCCCTCTGGTAGGTTTTTCTATTCCTTAGGGATCGGCTCGTGCCCCCGTGCACAATCAAGGCCCGTTGCGCGCAATCCCCTATATGTGCGCAATCCTCTGACCCAATTACGCGCCATCCCAGTGTTTTGCATGCAAACCTTCTCTTTGCATGAAAAACCCAGGACCCCTCACCTTGATGCCCCTTGGTTGCCTCTCTGCACCGGCGCCAGATGTCTTCCCTACCGGGCATGCACGCCATGCTTTGTTTTCACGTACGACCTTCCAGGCTCGTACGAAGTAACCTCAAGGTCACTTGGGCGGTGTTTCCCATTGTGTTGCTTTGCCTTATGCTTCTTCGCATAGGAACGCTAACGATTATTGTTTCTTCGCAAAGACACGCTAACGTGGACCCCCTCGATGGTTCGCCCTGTGGCCCCCCTTCACTACGGCCTTGACGATGCCTTCCCATCCACACGGGGTAGAGGGAATTGGGCATGTAATCCCTAGGGGTTTGGAACGAACCCACCTCGTCCAAGGGCCGCTAACCTTGCATAAGCACCTATTTCCTATTTCGGCCGCCTCAAAAGCGTAATCCCCACCCCAGTGAACTATGTGGACTTTGATCTATGCTAATTCATGGTACGTAGGAAGCCTCCACGAGGTTCATGGCCACTACTCAGTCATTCCGACTTCACGTTGGTTCGCCAACACATTGGGCTGCCTCGGTGTGTAAGCCCCAGATTGCACGTCCCACATTAGGTTAAACTGTATGCCCTCACCCTGCATGGCATTAAACTGTATGCCCTCATCCCGCATGACGTTAAACTGTATGCCCTCGTCCTGCATGACGTTAAACTTTATGCCCTCGTCCTGCATGACGTTAAACTGTATGCCCTCGTCCCGCATGATGTTAAACTGTATGCCCCAATATACGTGGACTTTGATCTGTGCTAACACAAGGTACGTAGGAAGCCTCCACGAGGCTCAAACCCATCACTCAGTTGTCCCAACCCCTCAGCATCAGTTCACAACAACTGTTATGGGCCACCTCAGAGGATAAGCCCCATACCCACCATCATGGGCCGCCTCAGAGCATAAGCCCCATACCTCACACACACGTCTCGTCCTGACCTCTCCCTCGAGCCTACGTGCCTCGAGAAGCTCATGCCCTACCCCAGAGATCTTACTTCCCCTATGATCCAATCCATGTGTTCATTCTCATGGGTCACCTTTTCATGTGTCACAACATATCCCCGAACAACGCGGAATTTGATTCATTGTCATGGGGATATGTAGGACGCCTCCATGAGGTTCAATCCCGTCACTACATCATCCATCCTAATCCTTACTC
This sequence comes from Viscum album, assembly GCA_963277665.1. Lineage (NCBI taxonomy): Eukaryota > Viridiplantae > Streptophyta > Magnoliopsida > Santalales > Viscaceae > Viscum > Viscum album. The sequence continues at coordinate 553,167 of CAUJRU010000384.1, read as the reverse complement.
GGGCCGCCACATCCCGGTGGGATCATACAACCTCATTCCACTCCACAGTATCTGGGAAGTCACCCACGTGCTGGCCCCAACATCGGTGTTCCCCCTAGGGGGTCCTTCAATCTGATCCACTCTCAGTATTTCGATCAGTCTGATCTGTCTCCGCCAGATGTTAAACTCGCTGAATACCCCGTGTTAAACGTGGGATGCTGAGGAAACCCTCATATCGTACACAATTCCCCGAATTTGATGTGGGATTCCTCAGGCATTCGCACCCTTGGGAATCCCTATAATAAGGTGTAGAAGACAGACATGCCAATCCCCCAGTGTCAAGCCGCGCCAACAACACCCCAGCGTGACCATTCTCCTCACTGAAGGTTGCTGCCCCAACCATACCCCTTGTAGCGTCTCGACGAAAGCAGCGTAATTAGCTAGCGTCCATGCAAATATGGCGCCATGATCGAGCCTCACGAACCCATCTTAGATCTATGAGGGAGACCCGGACTACGTGACGTGCTCTGGGGAGGAATCCACAGAAGGAAGAACCGACATCCCATCATCCTGGTTCGATCAAGGAGCAGACGTCCCTGAACAAAGAATGAATGCTGCCCTCCTTTGGAAAGCGGGAATGTGGGGCCTCAAGTCGCGCGTCCTCCCCTGCGTGACGGACGAGCGAGTGCCCAGGCGTAAAAGCGTCAGAAACACATATCCATTTAGGTTGCGAATGAGATTCATGGGGTCTACCAAAACACATTCCCACCTTGTTTGGATTTCATGGTGTCTCCCTTGGTTAATTCACTTTGTGAATAAACAATTCATCATGTGATTTAATACTACAAATAGAGTTATCCCCATTTTTTACATCCTTTAAACAGTGAATCCAATCACTTTAATAATTCAATTACCAGTGTGAAAAATAGAACAACCCAAAATTAATAATGTTTATCTAAAAATCCAAGAGGGACATACTTGGCAATGAATGGATTTTATATGTGTACTATGGCTCAAGCCATTATATTATGTGATAATATACCCATACCTAAAATTAATTATGGATCACATGTATAGTTTCATAGAATTATAGACAAACTTCACACCTATAAAATATCATATGAATCAAATAGGCAATCACATGGGAAATCAATCAATCAGTGAACACAAATGATAACAGTCATTGTTACACAAAAGTCATTAATAGTAGTGTTATAAATGTACCGGTATGTAAACTAATTTCGTCATTTTATAATCAAGTAAATTTCCCCAAACTCATGAGACACTACTAATAAAATTCCTATCTAAATTCATTATTCACCCATTAGATATTCATTTATCCTATTCTAATAATCCCTTAAATAATTAATCATAAAAACATTCACATGATTACCTATAACATAATCTAGACGTAAAACCCCACATCCCCAAACCAATACAATAACAATCAAGTAATAATATCTACATTACACTTCAACCCATCCTCTATATCACATACAAAATCCCTCATGACTCACTTCACTATGACTTCCCCAAATCCTTCATATCTAAATCCTCACTATATAACTCTAAAATGTAAGGAATTCGTCCTAGGGGTGGTAAACATTTGCAGGAAACAACCACTGTCAAGAGGATAATAGAAAATTACATAATCTCATATAACTATTTTAAGCATCCAACAGGATAACCATCCTTAAATGAATTAAAGGAACCAACACTAAAATCATACCCATCTCCCAATATAACCCTAAGGAGAAAAACCTTAATCACATTTAAAACCTACTCAACAAAAAAACATTCTCAACCCCACACAAATATATTTGTCATCTATTTAAACATCACTCGCGTAGGTCCATATTAATTTCCTAATTTACCCCCATATAAACATTCATTATTGGGGTTCTTCAAATCCCATTAAGGTAAATTCAAAATTTATATATGATCATTGTATGTGTCCCAATTCTGATTTATGAACATTATTCCTCATAGTATTACCATAAAAAAGGAACAACATATTTATGAATATCACTGTATTTTATATTCATTTTTTAAATTTCAACCTCTTAATAATACCCATTACAGAGATTGTAATTATTTAAGCATCCATGTTTATATGAATATCACTGTATAATTAAATATTTGTATTATTGAAAATGAATGTAAACGAATGGAGAAATCCAAGGAAGGGAACTATAACAATTCATAATAAATCCAAAAAAAATTAAAAATAATAGAAAAAATATAACCCATCATCGCTAACAGGTCAATGATACTAGGATTAGGGGATGAGTAGGAAAATGAAAATTTATAATAAAATTTCAACCCCCAACCGTAGACCAAAACATCTCGACTGATTCCTATGTAATGGTATTAACGTAAGATATTTAAAGGATTATAATGAATTGGTATATTTTCAAATGCGGACATGTTATTGGAATACTGGATCATGAGATTCAACAAGAGGATTTTTAATCAAATATATTAATGGTAAATCAAATATTTCTTTTTTGTGGGACAAAATTAAAGTGGAATAGATTCTTTGGATTCAAATAAGCTATCAATTGAGTGGTAATATGATCAATAAGGCTTTAGGGATCACACAACATCTTAAGAATAATACATTTTAAAATATAATTGATATTTTTTCAAATCACATTAATAAATCTAATAAATTCTTTACCGAGAGTGATTATAAAGAGAAATACTGAAACACAAATATTATTCCTTAAGCCATTAACATCTTATTCCTCATAAACCCATACACGATAATATACCATAGCCATGAATAAATGATACTATTTTCCTCTATATAATTAAAAATAAAGAGAATAATGTAAATGATATTAATGGGAACACTCATATCAAATAAGGATCAATTACATGAATGGAGAAGGATATATACCTTAAAAGGATGAACAAATAATTTAAATGTTGGCCTTAGAACCATGGGTTGAGTGAAAATAACATGGTTGAATGGAGAATAATGGTTGACCCCTAATTTTATGGAAACTCATTCGACCTCCACCGTAGCATGAAGACATTCAAAATATTCATAATTGTCTTAGTCAAAGAAAGATAAAAAATAATTGATATTAAAAATAGCCAGCCCCCTTCATCAGTTGCCACATATCCACTTTAAAAATAGGCATGACCATCACCAAGACATCCCTCAAAGACCCACCATGTTGGGGGGTAATTCTCATTGTGGTTTTCAATGAACCATTGCTCATACCAAAATGTGGGGGAACCTTACAAAATACTTCGAAAACACAATCACAAGCTCCACTTAACCTCAAAACATCACTACCATGCCTTCTAACAAAAAATAATGGACCATCCCCATTTACCATTAAGGAATTCTATAAACACCATTCCATTTAAATGTATATCACAATGACATGGTGATATTTACACAACAAAACCAAATAACTTCAAACAATTCTTGATGTCATGACCTTCATGATAGGTAACAATACCCTTTTTCTATTTCATAGGGAAATACCCAAGAAGCACTCCCATAGAAACATGTATTTTATGTTTTGGGTTCACCATGCACAAAAATGATAGGATCTCTTGGATACAAATCCATCATGGTCTCCACCATAGCCAATGCTATGGGAATTTTAGACCTTATATAGAAAAAATTATACTCCCCACCTATGGAATACCTAAAATGATTGAAAAATGACAATATAAGGGTGAAGGAAAATTCATACCCTTACACATCATGAATTTATTTCATACTATAAAAAAATTAACTATTGTTATGAATAATATTCATTTTATATATTGGTTATTTCTTTTTTTTAAATATTATTTGTTATGAGTTTTTTTCTCTCCAAGATGATTTGAAATACATTCATAGTGGTCTATATATATATATTCTCTCATCCAAAATCAATTAGAAGTGGAAAATTATTTATCCTTTCTATGGAACATTCTTCTAGACCAGACACCTAGTCCCTAGTCCAGTGCTTATGAAAATAATTTTTATAGTCATTTGATTGATCTGAAGTTCATGATATGATACACCCATAGATATGGATCAATGGTTGCATATTATTTATCCTTGAAATGTGGTAAACAAGCGGATCTCATCATATAATCTACCACTACTTCCCTCTATTTGGACTAATCTGATATACTCTGTATAGAGGCGCATGAGATCCACTATTTTACACCCCCATGATTGATTAATGAGCATCGCCACCCTCCCTTTTTTCCCAATTATCATATACATAATAAAATATTGACATTGAGTGTATTAAGTTCTTGAACATTAATATTTATTTTTATATCTTTTAAAAATATTGTTTTATAATTATCATATGGATTTTTGTTTCATTAAAAATGTTAAAAATGTTAAAAATGTTATTTCTTCCTACTTCTATACATTTTGAATCTTCCAATTAAATTTTTATCCACGTTAACAATTACGTCATTTTTTAGTGTTCCATTAATGAGATGTTGACTTATATTTTTTAAAATATTCTTTGAATATGTGAAAATTATTTTAATGGTTACATACATCATTGTCTATATGAAAACAAAACATTTAGAAACCCATTTCAAAAATTTGAATAATATTTTCTCTGTAACTCTATAAGATCAATAAATATTTTAATTATGTTTCATGTATCACCAAATTAGATTTGTTTCCTATGATTCTATTGGGTGATTAAATTTTAGGTTTCATTTAATCCAACCCTTTATTTCTTTTCAGGTGATAAATTATGAAAATTTAACATAACTTGTTTTCTTTTCATTTGTATTCACCACGATATGATTTATGATTTATTTAAGGAGACAAAAATGATTATGTTTTACCATTATTTTATATGTGGCTCGGATATATGCCTATAATGCATTGGGTAATGTTTTATATCTCATGAGATTGAGATGGGACTGGAGTGGTGAGCCTATGTTCACTATGTTATGGACTGGTGGTTAGCTTTTTACATTACGATATTAATTTATTGTTGATTAAAAATAACATATGTTAGGATTTACTATAGATATGTTTTTGTCACATTCCTATGTTATTATCCATTTATCATGATTATCATGACATGTTTATAAATTCTTATGTCATTTTATATGATATAATTCATGATTATAATTTTGATGTTATAGGTCCTTATTACAAAATTTATGTTATTATATCATTTCTTATAATTAAATCTTATGATTCATTGTTATTTAAAATTATTTATTTATCCCATAAAAATGTTTTATCGCATATTTACTATCTAATTATTTATGACTCATTGATATTTTTTCCCTTAATGAGTTCTTAATCTCACTCTTTATGTTTCCCATTTCCCCATGAAATTACATATAAGAATATATATGGGAGGAATTTATGTGTACATAATTATATGGAATATGTAAAATAAATAATGTGTAATAATTTATTTATGTCTCTATATATAAAAAATATAAACCATTGGGTTCTGAGATAATGTTTTTTAATTTTGTAATGTGTTTTCTAATCATTGAAATGATGTTAGATAAATTTATATCATGCTTGGGTTGTCACAATCCCGTTCAATGGTTCCATTTCATCTTTACCCACCAGGTTCTTAAATAAATTAAAATAAAAAATCTCAAAATATTAAATAAACTTTTCTATGGAATAACACAAACATATAACACAATTTACATTTTTTATGACAGAAATATGTGTAGAATATATATGTTTGATTGCACTTTCAATCCCAAAGACATTTTTTATAAGATAATATTTAATGAAATGTATAATAACAATAATTAAAATTTATTTTAAACTAGTAAATAATATGGTCGCAGTGGTATTTTTTACAAATCATGGATGTTTAAACCGCCCCTAATTTTTAGAATCAATTATTCAAACCATAAGGTTTTTCATATCTAACATTCATTTAGTGAAGGTTTTTATAGTTTGACAGTGGTTTTTATATGTGAATTTTTGATTGTGCACATTGTGGATATTTTTTATTCAAATGATGGATATTTTTAAAAAAATTCACGAGATTAACAAAACAAATGACAATTTCTTCAGTGGAGGTTTACTTTTTTAGATGTAAAAAACCCAAAATTAACTGAATAACCCCAAAAAATAGTTGAATTTTGGTTTAGCATTGGTTATCAAAAACCATCACAAAACATTATAAATAAAATATTTTTTAAAATTATATTATTAAAACCAAAATGTCCATACAATGAACATAGTCATATAATAAACACAACAACCAATATACAACAAACTCAGTCATTCATCCATATTCATATTTACAAAACCCTATATCATCCATAACCTCAGTAATATTATATATATATAATATTTCAAACATCTATAAAAACCCATAACAAATATTCCCATATCACCATCTCCACGGCATCAAAGTATCTATATATGTGAAGTCATCATACACGTAATTGGTAACATCATGTCATAAAATACAACAGAAAGAATATAGATATTAGAAAAAAACATAATAAATAAAAATTATAGTATAACAATTGATAATATTTTACCATACCATTAATACTATAGGCCATCACACTAACTTCTAAAGAGTTTCATGGATCAAAAACATCTATCCAAATTCCAGCATCTGTCACATACAATACATATCATAAAATTTAAGAAAATAAATATGAAACATAATAGGCATAGAATATATTAATAATTTTTTATATACCATTTGTTAATTTTTTAATAATAAAGATGAAATTTTAAATCAGAAAATAATATATCTTTAAGAAGACTTTGAAAATAATAATATACCTATTTAATATATAATAAAACACTATGAACTAAAAAGGGATAACTATATAATTATCTAATAAAATTTTAAATTTATGTTTGGTGTTATTCGAATTACATAATAAAAATAATAATAACATTGATATGAAAACATATCCTATATATCAAAATTAATTTAAAGGTTGTCTTCCCATGATTTAATGTCTATTCGAGGTATTTTTATATAGTTTTGGCCATTACACGCATGTTTTATAAATTGAAAACACTAAAAATGTGTTTACACAAATTCAAAAAAAAAATGAAACTCATATTGACATTGGGTTAGTTTATATATTTCAAAAACCATTATATGGTAATTTCCCTATGATTTCATGGCCCTCTGGCACATTGACATTCATTAAGATTCTAAGGAATACATCTCTCTCAGGATTTCTCATTATAAAAATTGAAAAAGGACAAATTCCATTCTTATTTTCACTTAAAAACACTTTATATTCATTAATTACAAATCCTTATGTGCGTTATAGTGATCCTTTTATTTACCATACTCTTTAAGCTGTGTTAAAATTACATTGTCCTGAATGTTCTTATCAATATGAATTTGCAGTGTAAAAAATGTTTTACCAACTATGAAATAAACATTTGTAAAGGAATTATCCAAAATATTTGTAAAAAATATATGAATGGTTGTTTTTGGTATCCCAAAAACATTTTTCATAAGTGAAAATTTAATGAAATGAATAGTACTCATAATTAAAATGTAGTTCACACACTAAAAAAATTTGGTCTTAGTTTCTTTTTTTACATCTACCGGCCCTTTAAACCGACACTATATTATTTTGTGTTTTTTATTCAAACGAAATAATTTTTTGTGGTAGAAAATAATTTAGCGAAGATATAAATTTTTTAACATGGATTTTTATCTGTGTATTTTTTGTGCACATAGTGGAGGTTTTTTATTCCAAATACTTATGTGAATTACAATGATCCATTGATTTAACTTTCTCATTAAGCAATGTAAAAATTAGTTTTTCATGAACGTTCATATCAATGTGCCTTTGTACTACCACGAATTATATACCAACTATGTAGTAAACATTCACAAAGGACATAACCAATATTATTTTCAATAAATATTCCTCGCTCCCACTCTTTTTGGTTTTTTTGGTAATATAATTCATAAAAATTAACAATGAAATTTGTTCATTGTAAAAAATAAACCACCAAAACACTAAATATATGATTGAAAAAAAGAATAACAATATTTTGAGATATTTGAAATACTAATAGAGTGAAAAAATAATTTATATATATACCAATCAATACTAGGATCTCAGAAGGATATTTATCGATCCATAGATTTTTATGTGTGTGTGAAACACAAAAATATAAAACCCTAAAAATGGTCAATATAATTCATATACAAATACACACCACCAGTCGATATGTTCAAATTCACTAGGTACTCGATCGATGACTACAAAACTCAGTGTATGCATAGGAGTAGCCAGACTGACGTAGCCTCAGCCAAAAGCTCAATGTAAAATTGGAGATAGTGTCCATTCAATGGGAGGGGTGAATCACCACCATTAGTTTTATTAGTGGACATAAAGGGACAAGGAGGATACATAGCAGGTTAGTACATAATCTCATCATTGTACAAGACATGATTCATTCCCTGAGAACAGTGGCTAAGACAAACATATGAATTAGTAGGGCATCACATTAGTGAGGTTAAAGACATTTCGGACACCTCTACTCATGTTTTAGATGAATCCACTGTCGGTTGAATTAGTTGGGCTTTACATCTATTTTACTACATTCCCAATGGTTTCCTTTTCTATCAAGTGAAGGGTTTCCTTCTCTTTCTACAAGGATAAGTTTAGCAGCCAGAAAATACTAATGGTTGATTCAACCAGTCTCCTGTGATCATTTGGGAAACCTTCTAGAAACCCTCATGCGGTGATCATTATAGTTTGAACAATTATCTACACATTATTAGTTAATTAATGGTCTTTCATTTTTTATATTATTATATCCTTTTCTGACTCTTTTAAATGGATAAGTGGGAGTCTTTCTCCCCCTACATGGAGGAAGTAACCAGAATGTCTACATCAGGTTCAGTCCCATAGAACAAAGAATACATAAAAGCTTTCTTTTAGAAACTTGCACCATAGAACAAGGTGGAACTACAAGTAGAAAATACACCTCCAATGGACTTCGATTCCTTGAACCCTGCGATTGTCCATGTATTATCCCCAGATCATGAAAAGTAAGGCATTGGTGATTTCATCAAAGAACACAAACCTGAAGCTCATGTATTCTCAAAAATCATAGATGATGAATCCAATCTAATAGGGAAGATAATTTATTTAAACCACTACAATGGTGAATGGTATATTACCTTCCAAAGGAATAATAATTCCATAATTTCTAGTTAGTCGACAAGAGATTCAATGAGCCTCAAGAAGACATGGATGTTGAGAGTCTCCTCAAGATATGTGACAATGTCTGCACCATTCAGGTACATCTAGAACCCATTCATAGCATTCACTTTATCCATATGAACCATTGAATAACTAGAATCATTCTGGCCAATATAAATAACCCATGAATATGCTATCAAATAAAACTGACATATAAGAAAAACTAATTATTATTACTTCCACAACTGAGTGATCGATTGAAATGTTTCTTCAATATTATTTGTAGAACTCTTCATATATTATGATGTAATTGTCTGTGTTGCAGCCATGATGGTGCTTCTTGTCTATTTTACAATACGGTTACCGTGGCACCTACCATGTTCATCACCATCAGATATAGGACTATGGAGATAGTTTCCAATAAATAAGAGTAAAAAAGGCACACACTTCTCCATTTATTTCTTTTTTCAACAACCCTTTTGATTATTATATGTCAATTATGTTGTTTTTCATTAAAATACATTTCGTTGAGATATTATAGGAGAAAATACCAATTGGTGATTCACCCTATAACCTGTAATCATTCTCACAACCATCTAGAAATTATCATGAGGTGGATATTATATTTTGAAGAGTTATACATGTTTCTTATAATTTCATTAATAATCATATACCTTCAATAATCCTTTTTATGACCCATTTAATGGAATTATATTCCTTTTCTATGATAAAGGGTCATCTTATTTTTCCCCTAAGAGAATCAATATCCTCTGGATTGTTCGTTTCCAAACCCTCGTCATGGGGGATGTGGTTGTCCCTCTCCCATAATGCCTACTTCAAGGAGGCGGTGAGAATGTCTACTCTAGGTTTTGATACTCATATCGAAGAACACATTGAAGATTGTTTTCAGAAACTCACATCACATCACATGACAACACAAGAGGATGAGCCCCATAAAACGAATGATCTGCATCCATGGTACATGGGGGCCTCGAAATTTGTGGAAGTCCAGGAATTCTCCCCGGATCGTCCAATGCAAGGCATATATGACACACTATTGGAACACAAACTTGAATATCTGGGGATACCAACCATTAATGATGAGTATTCCAATGAAATAGGGAATACAATTTATTCAACGATTTGTAGCTTAGAAATGGATATTCAGTGTACGAAGACTCCATACATTATAATTACTAATTGGTCCGCTGGAGCATCCGGGAGTCCCATGAAGGAACCAAATTTAAGAGTCTCCCTAGGTTCTATGATCACATATACAATTATAGATAGTACTGGGAACTCTATTCATGTACTTCTAGCTCCCCTTCAGAGCATACAATTCATCTATATGAATCATTGACTGACTGGAATTACTCTGGATAACCACATGAACACATGAGTAAACTATCAATGGAAACATTAACAAAATAAAATAATAGGTAATTATGGTTTATGCAACTATGTGACCAATTGATCTATTTATTCAATATGATATTCAGAAATCATCATATATTGTTTTAAATTTCTATGTTTCATCCATTCTGGAGCTTCTCGGCTATGTGGTAGGATGTCTAGTGTGTCCCCCGCCACATTCATCCCCTTTTGATTTAGGACTTGATGGAGATAAGCCAAACCAAAAGAGAGAGAAAAAACATGAACTAATCCATTTATTTATTTTTCCAATCCCCCCCCCCCTCTGTCGTTTTGATTTCAATTAATTGTATTTTCTTGAAATTAATTTCATTGAGAAGTGAGAGGTGATGGCTTAAAGGGAAGCAACGAAATATAAGACTCAAACAAACCTAATGTTATCTTTCTTATAACCTCATATGGTTTCTTTGATAAATCACCCTTTTAAAAAAATACTCGATCCTAGTTGTTTCTATGTTTTTTTTAATTATGTTACTAAATTTCATGTCAACCATATGGTTTGTGGTTGAAATTCAAATCATTATTAGATTGGAGGATAACTTTAGACAGAATGCATAGAATATGTGTCTACCAACCAACCCATAAGATGATTCCTTGTAACCTTATTATAATGGTTTCATTGAAACAAGTTCCTCTTTTAAAGGCCTCATACCTCTGAAATGCACGATAAATTAGACAGTGTCCAAGGAAAACTTTTTCACTATTTTTTAATCAAATTGATGCTAGTAGCTGATCATGAGAACCAAATATAGAACAAAACTAATCAAATGAAGATGTTCAACAATGATTTTTCTTGAAATTTCAAAAACAACCGAAATAATTCTATTATATGTTTTATCATATTAATGTTAGAAAAATGTGTTTATTCATTATGATATTCTTACAACACATTGGTAGATCTCAATCACAAAAACTAGGAAACCGTTTTAATCTATGGAGGTCTTCTACAAAAGATTATATCTCATAGAATCTAACAAAAAGAACTAATATCCCACTACAAGACTGCACAGGTGGAAAGAGTTCATTTTTTAATATATTATTGGTTGGAGCTTGTAATTGGATCATACACATTGAACTATATTAGGTGGTTGGTTTTAATATCTTCATTATGTATTTAACTCTACAATTTTGAGCATTTGTGTTGATGAAAATACATCCTCTTAGTATGAGTCGAGATTTATAAAGCTAATTTTCATTGTAATTTCAAATTTGAATTCTCATTCACAGATTTCATGCACTAATAAAATATTAACAGATTAAGTAACAAAATTATATATTGGTTTATCACCACAATAATATAAAATACATGAAAAGAATGCATTTATAATTTAAAATCCTTAGAGAATATTCCTTAAATTATTATTATGAACAAACTATTTTTTGATGAATAAACCCATAAATCTCTTCCCAAATAATTAAATGTGTACCGTGATATGATATAAATATTTTAACAAGATGGACTGTAGTTTATTTTGATGGGTGATCACACTCATGATAAACATATATAGATATATTATCCTCCAATTCAATATAATCATATTAATAACTATATAAATTTTAAATATAGAATTTAATCATTGTATAAAATAAAACCATTCATTAATTCAACTCAACATATGATATTTTAATCCTTATTAGAAGAAAATATCACTAGTAATCAAATAAATTATGGAACCAAGTTTAATCATTGAAAACATTATTGGTGCAGCTCATCTTGATTTTATTGTTATAACATTGGTTAATGATTTTAAGGAAAGTACTTTATTGTAGAATGCACTTATCAATTTTAAAACCTATTTATCCTATTTTTATTCTACCATTTCATGTTTAATGTGACATATATTTATTTATATCAAATTATTAATTTAATTAGTGTTGTAATGAATACAAAAAAGTGATTTTATACAATCAAGTAACAATATAATTATGTTTCCTTAAAGAATACAAAATATTTATGTTATTTTTAACTTAATGTGTAGTAGTGTCATGGTTAAATGATATTTCATTTTTATTGTTAATATTTTTTTCCAATAATTAAATAATAGAAATGGTAATGATATCAATCGTTGTTATAGTCTATATTTGTTTATAATTATTAGATTCAAATATCATTTGTGTATCTAAAAAAATATTTTTTGGGAATGAAATAATATTATATTTTTATTAAATTAGAATGATGTGATGATTTTATGTCACTTATGAAATCATTATTTTAAGATAAAATAAAAATTTTGGGGAATGGAGATGTAGATACACCATTTAAATACTAGAAAAACAACCTTAGTGGACAAATAACACCATTTATGAAACATGATAATAAATGTTAGTAGTTAGTTTCTTCAATTATGTTTAATACAAGACACCCAAATAATGATCCAATAAAATATTATGATTTGTTAAATATTTTAGATCTACTAATATTTCTAGGTTCAAAAAATATTGGGGGGAAACAACATCAATGTTTTAAAAATAAAAATTATATTGGCATGCCCAAAGAATTCTATAATTGTAAAATTTATAATGGAAAGCCTACATTTCATAATCTGTAAACTCTGGTAAAAAATACTATGAAAACAAATGTTGAAATCTATGGATTGTGAAATATATTTAAAAACATGTCCCTTTGAATCATATCATCTGTTCAATTTTTGAAGTATTTAGATTTTAGAAAATGAAATATGAACAAATAATGGAATTATAAGAAAATTAAGATAATATTTTTCAATTTCTCTATGATTTGAATATAAATTTATCCATAGATACATACATAAATCCATATACACATATTTTTTATTATGGATTGACATAAAAAAATCATTAATAAAATAATGAGACTGTGTTTCCCCCAATAGCTTAAATACACTAAGAGGTGAGGCAATTAAGAATACAAATGTTTGAATGATTGTTAGTGAAATGTTCTATTTAAAAAATGTTGTTAATGATCTAATATCTTTCTGAAATAATTATTATTAATGCCATGCCAGTATAATTTTGATGTTTTAAGGATAAAAACACCATATGTGAGAGTTAGATGTTTGATTTAAAATTAAAAGATATGAATTGATCTTATCATCATCTACCTACCTATTCAACTGAACTATGATATACCATGATGTTTTTTTAATTGGTAGGGAAATACCATTCACACACTTTACTGTTTTTAGTTTCAATAAATATATAAGAATTACAATGATATAGTGATAGATAACATGAGAAATGGGTGGTGAAACAGGTAAACCAGCATAGTCAAATATAATTTTCATTTTCTTCTAATCTATGGATACCCTAATAGATGAGGATCTCAAGATTAATAGAATCTATTCTCACATCTTGTAATGGTAATTATATAATCACAATTTCTATTTTTATTATATTTATCCTATTAATCAGTTGATTAATTAAACCAAAAATATTTGTATTCCTTGTTTATGATAATAAATTAATGAATACAAGAAGTAATTATTTTACTTGTTTAACCCACACTAAGATATGTACGAGAATGATATGCCAATGATGTTTTCCTGATGAACCAAGTATACATTCTACGGAATAAATTATATACTTTTTTCAAATTATTTCAATTTATTCTCATTAAGAGATATTACTATAAATGTAAAAAATAATTTTATTAATCACTAAAATAAGAATATTATTATTCATATTGAAAATGAAGTAATTTTTATTCAAACTAATTTTTTTTCATGTGATATATAGTTTTATTGAAAAATTAAATTTATAAATATTAGAATTTGAATTTGATAAAATGAACTTAATTTTTGGATTCAAAATATAAAAATTAGCTCAGGGTGAATTTTTTTTCTTAAAGGAATTATGTTTAGGTTAATATTTTAAAATATGATGCCTTCAAATACCATAACTATTCCTTTGCTTAAATATTAAAAAGGAATATTTTGGTTTTTTATTTGTTTTAATGGAACATATATTTATTTATTATTAATAAATTAATCAATTTCCATGGATTCAATACAATAATTTATTTTTTGTAAAAAATTCATTTTTACACATAAGAATTCATTTCCCTATTTATTTTTCATTGCGTAATGGACACTTATATTAAAATTATATTTTACGACCACTAGAATTTGAATATTTTTAAAAGATTGTATTACATTGAATTGGCATGTTCATATTATTCAATATGTACCATATCATTTTTATCCTTCAAAATGAGTTACCTAGGTAAAAATTTAGTCACCGTGATAAAGGTTATTAGTTTTCAAGTGGTGTTAAATTGGGGAATAAGGCCAAAAATCAAACAAAAACGTTTCTAAATGTGATTGTTTGAGGGTATTACTGAATCCCATTATAGTATCTTAAAAACAAAGATATTTTGGTGCCACTTCACTTGAGTATTGTATTTATTATATAATAAGAATACAAATATTCACAATAGTTTCACTCCTCTCACTTATTAAAGGATCACATCATCACATCACTTCTCCAAACACATTGAGAAAATTAGTTATAAAAGGACCTAAAAAATCCATCCAGAAATATATTTCCCAAATTTTATCAGATTTAATCTTCCAAAAATACAAATCTATGAAAGCTTATTGAAGGATTAAAGGATGATATCCATGGAGGAAGTAATTGTTTTAACTAATATTTTACAATATTCATTCTTCTTCCACCTCCTCCAAATAAATTATGAACATACTAATATAATGAAAAATGTATCATTATTATACTAAAATGTTATTATATGTATGAAAAAATCATTTTCCCCCATCATCCCATCTATTAGAAAATAAAAAAATCACTTGTGTTATCTGTGAACTATGTCTTCCAAAATGATGTATTTTATTTTTTTCTTTATCAACTAAGAAGATTAAATATCAAAATGAATTTAATGAATAAATTAAATATTTATAATATTAAAGTGGTTTTGAATTGATTAATGGTTCATTCTATAAAAATATTAATAAAAAATGGTTATTATAAAATTTAGCAACCTAAAATGGGAAAACTGAGAATCTATATAAGTAATAAAATCTTACCATTCCATTTTATTTATCTTAACTGTCAACCTCTTTTTGAATCTAATTTTTCACTTTAATAAATTTATTTTGAAATCATTATACTTAAAAAAAATTGATATCATTATGATATAATAATAAATCCTAACTAGTGTGATCTATTCTGATTTATTAAATAAATAAAGAATTATAATAAGGTAAAGAAAAGGAACAATAATAATGGGATGAAATGAAATGGTCTCTGAAGAATGTAAATAATTAATATCATATTATTATTTTGTAGGGTAAAATTTATAAGAAGTCAGCCAAGACTATAGATAAGGAATTTTTCTTAAAAGCCTTATTTTAAATTATTAACATTTTCCATTCATATAATTATTTTCCATATTCATGTTCTTTATGTTTTTTAAATCATTTTATTCTCTATTCTCAAATGATTTTTAAGGTCAATTTCAAATATATTTGAATTCTATTATAATTTTTTAAAAATAAATCATTTATCATTTTCACTATGGGATACTTTTGATGTTCTTTACAAAAATGTGAAAATAGTGGTATTTTACATTTACCACATGATCATACATTTTTACCAAATATTATTTTTCAATGTTATTAATAATAATTTACGAATCCCAATGGATTTTACTAAATTATATTATTCCCATTGTACTTATAATTTTATATTTTTAATCAGTTTTATATAGAAAAAGATATTTATTTTTCCCTATATGAGATAACTAAATGTTATATTGATTATAGTCTAAAATGATCGATTTTATTAGTCTTCCAATTAATATGAATTATTCATTATGATTTTGTCGTGTTATAGAACTTTTGAATTATATATGATTATATATGGGAATGAGATATATCTCTCCAATTCATTGGGAAATGATATAGTGTCTAAAGATAAAATATTAGATTTAACAACATAGGTTATTCCTATTGGAATGTGATATGAAAGGGTGATTTGATATAGGAGATGAAAATGATTCCCTAAGATACATTTAATTTTTTATTCTTTTTATGAGTTTTGATGATTTTCTAGATCAAAGGTGGATTTCAAGTGTGATTATGAGATCAACATTAATTATGTGAAAATAAAAAAAATCATTTTTTTCATGTTTTCTAATAAAAATATATATTTCCATTAATTTTATATACCTTATTGAGAATTTTGTTCTTATCCCACCTTTTTAATGATTTTACCTAATTTAAGCAACTATAGTAACTATAAAAATGTCAATATTCTGATTATAGAGAATATTCTTTACCAAATAATGTCTGTCATAAATGAAATAAGAGATTTATCTTAATAACCTACTTTTTTGGAAAACAGTACATGGTGTTGAAGTTTCATCTTTGTAATGTAATGGAATTACATGTTATAGGAAACTCTAAACCTAAAAGGTCATAGGAATATTTGGAAATTTAATCCTTAATATAAATCATGTAATTAAGCTTTGTATATGAACTTACCGTTATAGTGGGAATCAAATTAGGGTTTGGATAACGTTAGAGGATAAGATGTTAATAAAGAAATACAACATGGGGAATCTATTTTATGGTTATATTATCATGATCGAGTTTTTGATTAATTTATGGATTTATATGATGCTTCATTTATTTTATTCCTATTTTATATTCGTTTTCCATAGCTTTAATAAGTTAAATTGAGTATTAAAAAAATCATAAGAAAATAAACTTCTGAATCAAAAGCATGAAATGGTGTGTAGTCTGTGGATTTGAAAACTAAATTAATTAAGTCCATAAAATTTTGAACCCATAAAAGAGAGAAACCAAATTCTCTACAAAAGAACATTTCAATAGTATATCATCTCATGAGAAAAAACATTTTGAATTTGGAAGAACCATAGAAATTGTCGTATAATAAGGAAGGATTAATGCTTTGCGGAAGATATTGAATGTTTTGGGTTTTTACATGATTTAGAATGTTACTCCTTCAATTTACCATTTTCATGGTGAAGTTGATCAATAGTGGTATTTAGTTAAAAATACTAGTGATAATAATGACATTAAATGATAGTATTTAATGTTGATTATGGATTTCTTTTTGAAAAGTATATTCCTAAAGATAATTATCAATGAATGGAAATGAGGTTTTAGATTTTATGCAAAGGGAAGTGGAATCAGTTTGTTTTTCTGATGAATATTTTACAATATTGGAATAATATACACATATTTTAATTTTGGACTGTGAGGGAAAAATTAATAGGCCTTAAATAGGCCTGAAACCAATATTATTAAAATAATTGGCCTCTTGTGAATTTTAAAGCAATGAGGAAATTATTTGATATGTAGAGAATGTCGAGATGGATTTTTTTTATTCTTATGAATCCCATGATGTTAATAATATGAAATCTAAAATATTTGTAAAAATAGAGAATCAATCTACAAAGAGATATATATGTACTTACCTACCATATTACAAATTTGATAAAAAAATCAAGAACATATAACATGACCAAGAATGTGTTTCCAGTGTGATAACTTCAGTGACATGGAACATTACCTGAAAAGAATAGTATTTATTAGACCAATAATGGGAAACTACATGGAAAAATGGTATTAAAATGTTTAAATTTCAATGAATTAAGGAACTATGAAAATATGTGTTTGATGTTAATCACACAATATGTGAATCATGAGAATCGAAAGTAGAATGGTTTGGAAAAGACATTTCCTACTACTATTGAAGATGTTTGGCCATCAAATTAAGTGGTGACATTTATATTTTTTTATTAAAATTATTCAATTTATTTTTTGATTTTTTATTCACACATACTATTATTTTTTGATAAATTGATAGTTAAATATAAATATCATCTAAATAAATGGAAATAAGGCTTTTGATAAAAACTCTTAGTGGAGTTATTAATGTATCAAAGATATATATGAATCCTTATATATTTATCATTGGAATGATTTTTTCAGAAAGTATTTATATCTTGTCCATAGTATGTTTTGAAAATATTTAGGGTATGGATTAGATTTGAGTTATCATACAAAAGATATATTTAAAAGAAAAATATGTTATATTAAATTTTCAAAAATATGCTTCAATTATGAAAAATATTTTGAGATCATACCTATGATAACACTTCAAGAAGCCACAAAATTTATTGAAACGTTAGTGAAAGATATCATTTATATATCATTGAAAAAGGTAATTATTTAGATTAATGATTTTCCTATGTTAATTCGATTTTTTGGATGCAGTTCCTAAAGATCTGACATGTTTTATTTTTTACTAAATGTTTTAATTCATAGTTTAATTAGTTTCTAATGTTTGTAAAACATAAAACACTCTATATTGAATGAATTTAGTGAAGCTGACACAAGACATCCTATGTCAACCCTGAACCAGTCACCTAAGCTGATCCGTGGAAGGCCCTAAAAGGAATTCATGATCCTATTGGGCAGGGGAAAAGAACCAAGGGAATAAAAAAAGTACAAACTGGGAATGAATTCTCCCAATAAAAATATAAATAAAACAAAACAACAAAAGTTGTATGATTATTTCAATATATAAATGAAAAAAAACTAAACATTATTTATCCAAAAACTTAAAAATAGAACTGAACTACAAAAATAATCCAACCGAACATATTGAACACACTATCTCGATGTGAATGTGCGGGTCACTCCCCAACATAATATCAACCATCACTAGAGGATATTGTACTCAACATGAAACTTGATCAAGGGAGAGAACCAAAAAATATCTATAGGCATGATTATTGAATCACAATAGGCTATCACGATAATCAATTCCCATTGCATGTTATTTATAATAAAAGAAACTTCAATATCAAATTTTAACTAAAACATATAAAAGTATGCATTTATAGACATTTTAAATAAAAAAGTATGGCATATTTCCATTCATCATTTCAGAACTATGTTTGTTCCATTTTTAATGTCAAAACATTATGAAGTGGAAAGTTAAGATTACATTTCAAACATGCACAAAATATTAAAAAACAATTGTCAGTAAATTTATTTTTCACAATTTTTTTTTTGAAAACCACACCTCTCTTTCCATGAAAAACCCTACATAAGAAGGCAGTACAATGATTACACATCAAGGGTAGTTGAAATAAAAATAAAAACATTACATTCATTACTGCAAGAAACATAGAGCCAATATGCATTGGTAAGCCCAAGAGATCATGAATAATCCAAAAGATTCAAATACATGAGAACCCATACTTGATATTATTCCATGCACTATGAAATCAAAAACACTCAATATGCTCGGCCACCCTAACTCATGACTGGTCGGAGGAAAATACCATAGCAATTAACCCAAATATATCAACCAACTATGGGACAGTAGTCCATATGTCCATTTCTATTACATATATCATTCATATAAAACTCATTCAATATTCAGGGAATCCATGCTTCATGTATATAACATGGTGAGCCGACCGATGCCATCCGAGCATCCAATCACACTTATATATAATTATTAATAAATAATAAGCATCAACTCGTGCCACTGCAAGGGCTGATTCACTTTCTATATAACAAATTGAACCCAATGAGTCAATACCGATGACCTTCAATAAATGGTCATTAGGATTCCCTAGTGGTGGCATAACACAAATTAAATATATCTAGGAATTGGAGTCATCCAATAGATGTTTCTAAAATAAATATTTTCACCTTATTCAAAAAGCATCCAAATGGGACTTTAATCATTTCACAAAACAAAAATTTATCAACAAGAAAATATTTTTTTTATAAATGGGTGTAAATACACTATTTATATCATTAACAATTTTACATAACCTCCTCGAAACACTCATGTTACACATTCACGGCAAAAACCATTTTTTTAAAGAAATTGAAAACTTGCTAAATCCCAATACACAGTTCTTTATATAAAAATCACACTAGAGAAACCATATAAGGAACCAAAAATATTGTTTCCCACACTGGAAATAAATTAATAAATCCCAAAAAACCCATTTTTTATCATATTTATCCTGTAAAATCTAACAGGTCATTAAAACACACACAGGGAATGCAGTATCTAACAAAAATAATTTCAGTTTAACACAAAAAAAAAAGAGAAATAAAACCCAAATTCAGTTCCATATTTTCATTCAATCTAGTATTCCATGTATTAAATAACACAATCCATATGAAAAATATAGAAATAAATTTTATCAAACATGTGGTGTGTATATTTTTAACAAAACAATGTTATTTTCCAAAAAAAAAATCATAATCTACGCTCTTCCACACAAAGTAATTCATCCAAGGTTCATATAACAATATAAAGAATATAAATAAGGCGAAATTAACACGAAATAGATGAATCATTAATTGCAAAGGAGTGTGTAAGGGAAAACCTACCTAAAATCCATGGTTGAATGGAAACGTACACCCAAAATCACTCGACAAGGGTTCTATACCACTAAATATTTCGAGGGAAATCCAAAGAAACCCATTATATTCATGGGAAATCATAACTCTAGGTCGAGCATGACTATGGATCTATAGGAAACCCTTAAAAAGTAAAAAATAAATACAGAAGGATGAGGGAGGATACCAGAGTGGGAAATCCACGCTGGAAAGGGGGATTGTGCATGTAGTGGTGGCACACTGATTGGAGGTCGCACATGCATGTCGACTGGAGGTCACGTTGGTGCACTGGTAGGGGTGGCACAACGATTGGTGGTCAGGATGGAAGGGGTGATGAACCAGCTAGAGGTCGCCCCGGAAGGGGCAGGGCACTAGTTATAGGTCACACCGTCATGGGTGGCACGCTGGCCGGAGGTTACAAGATAGAGGCTCCATATAAGAAGGGTTGTAGTAATGGGGTCTCACACCACACAAGGAAGGTTAAAGGATGGGGTTTCCTGTGAGATAAAGGGGAAGGGGTGAGAAAACCCTAAATAATTAACTTAAAAATAATAATAGTAATCCTAATAACTGAATAATAATAATATACACTAATAATAATAGGAAAACTCTTAATAATAATAATCAACACTAATAATAATTATAATATTATTCAAAATAATTGAAATAATTGATAATAATAATTATTATTATATGAATTTTACTATTATTATTTAAAAAATTGTCATAACTTATTTCTAATTTATTTCATTTATTTTAAACATTAGGCAACCACATGGTTACCCCAAATGGATCATGTGACCCTGTAAGAACTGTGTGGGGGTATCTTCCCATTCCAAAAGCCTCCAGATAGGTACTTGGGCTAACCATAAGGTTTCCACTAACTATGTGGTACATGTGCATCGGTCTAAAACCAACAAAAACTCCAAATAACAATAATAATAATATTCCCAATAATAAATTATTATTATTATTATTAAAACAGTGCATTTAATTCTATTTAACATTTTTTCTTATTTTATTTTTTCTTTCATTTAACTTCATTTTAATATTCACATGATATATTAATTCACGTGAACACTGGGCAGGCCATACGGTGAGCAGGGGTAATTGCACAATCTCCAAACTGTGCTATGCATGTACATGATATTCTGCCAATCCAAATGCACACATTTTTCTATAAAAACTAAAAAATAATAACAATAAATTAATAAAATAATTAAATTATTTAATATACAAGGTATGGGTGCGATAATTATCCACACCATTAATGCTTTCCACCGCAAAAAACCACAACACTTTCTAGATGATTTATGAATGACTAAGTATTCCACATCAACCTGATCTAACCTCTCAATCTAATGGAATTTCTGCAACCACCAATAGAACTCAACATGATTGCATGAAATGGTAGAACAACCCACAACCTATTCCCATGAAAAATGAAAACATTCAATCAACCACATCCAGAAAGCATCTTAAGCTAGAAAATTGGTTATTCTCCCAAGAAACCCCATGCTCAGCCAAACCATAATGAAAAACTAAGGAATCAATGGCTTTAAAAGAATCCACATCAATTGGGTCAACAAAACTAAAACCCGAAAAATATCACCAGTAAATGGGTGGCCCAAACATACTTACCACCATTAGAATTCAACTAGAATCCAATAAAATATTTAGAGAAAACTCAATGAGACCAGTGGTGGGTATCCTCAACATTAAGAACCAACTAAAGTTAACCAACGTAAATTCAAAAGGAATCAGAAATGGGCCTCTCACACACCATACAAAAACCCTCATGACATAGGATGAAAAGGAAGGGACCCAGTGAATGGACCACTAAATCACATCCATTAACTACCAAACACTCGACCCTCATAAACAAATAGAAACCAAGAATGCACCTAACTCACATGGGTGTCTACATGAGGTCATTGAAATGGGATTCACACACTAGGAAGAACTTAATAGATATAGTGTGAGGGATTATTCCACCTCACTCTTGATACTATATGTAATGATTAGGGATAGAGAAACCATAATAGAAATTGTAGAACTACATCAATAAAATCATGTAGGATTAAACATAACTAGACTTATTAATCCTATAGGGATCCAAACAGTGTTCCAACATCACATCGAGTCCTATGTCTAAAGATCTGATGTATAAAGCATCTACTTCCTCACATTTAAGAGAAACTAATCCCTAGAAAGTACATGCAACACTTGATTATATAAATAGATAAATACGGGAATTCTGGAATTGGAACCACACATTAATTGAGCCTATGAATTCATAAGGAGGATGATAACATCCCTTAAATTTCCTCCACACCAAATCACCATGTCAAAATATCCCATAAACTAGAAGGAAACATACAAAAATAAACATCAATAAACATTCCAACAACATATCACTTCTGCATATTTCCTCTTTGAAACTATCTAGATAGGCCCCCATATAATAGACCCATGTGACCAAACCATCCATATGCATGGCAGGGATTCATAGAATCTGAACATGATTGATTTTTGTGGCATGAAATTTCACACTGATATCAAACAAGGATCTCTTTCTCCGAAGAGGTTCATGAAATATCGCGAGCCCTTTTAATTCCACGAACCGCTTAATAAACATTTGACCTCTTCCTCATTTCCTAACATGAACCACCCCCTGAAGCTAGGGATTGAAGGAGGGAGTAATACCTCATGAACTCTTTCCAAAATGGATCAAAAATGAAAAGATTGACTCACCTCATTAGAAAATGATATTAGATTGAACGTTGAAACCTTTGACTATAGGTGAAAATGAATCCCAACATCAATATGTTTTGGCTTCATAGAATCATTTACAAAATAGCATGGATAATAATAGATTATATCTAAAAGGATATGGAAATACCCAAACACTGATCCATCACCCTACTGATGAAAAATAATCTCCATCCCCTTTATCTCCCTTTCTTTATCATAGAAATACTAATGAATGAATGAAGCCTGGAAGAACTCCCATGTAAGATTTTCATGGGGCTTGTACTGAGACACCGACATCCACCACATCCATGGTGAAACACAATGAATGAATGTTGCAAACTTATCCATCAATGAAACGGTAATCTCAATGAGTATAAAATTCGTTTTGATCATTCACATCCACTTCTCCGCTATGGTAGGGTATACATTACCATAAAAATAGTCGGACCCATTTTACATAACCTATAAATAAAATCCTTAGATTGATCATCTAGAAATCTTGCTAATGGGGAATCACCTATAACCACACCACGAGCACCCAGTGAAGGTCCATGGCGATAACCATTTTATGAGAAAAATTAATGAACCCAATTAAGGCGAAATCAACAATAAAAATACACAATATTAGGCATCCCATTTCAAACAACTGTTCTCTATTTTCTGAAATTCCCCCAAGTCTCTATTCATAATCTTCTAGCTATTAAGATCAAACCCCATTCCGAGAAGAAAAGTACCATTCTAAAAAACACAAACCATTCCTAAAAAATTTATAAAAACCAATTTATACAATTCAAAACGTTTCCAAAATCCAGTCTTTTTAAAATAACCCATGCTTTTCAAACATTTTAGTTAAACAACCAATATGTTTACTTTACGGAAATCCAATCCCATTAAACCATTTCTACTCTAACCCAATATTTGTTTCACAAAAACCCAACATTCTAAGTCATATCTTAGAGTAAATCATCAAAATTCATTTTCAACTTTTCATAGACCAACCAGCCCATTAAAACTGGTTTCCAAAATTCACAGACAACATTTTTAAAAAAATGAAATTATGAATGGACTAAGAGACCCACAAAAACGGTAACTAGTGTTCATGGGTGGCTTTACCATATGGTGGGAGACCTTGTGAAAAACCATCCACTAATCCCAAGAGCCTTCTTTGACCATACCCACATAAAAACATGGCTTTCGTGGCCATATGAGGTCTTGAAGGATATTGTCCCAACAACCCTTTTCATATCCCAATCACCAAACAATCATTAATGACAAAAGATACTAATGAGACCAGGCATTCCATGGAGACCCCAGGATTGGAATGAGAAAGAGTTCAAAAGGATCTATCCATAACTACCCCATGAGTCCCGAAAAAACTCCTCCACCTACCATGACATCCCTATGTAACAAAGGGGGCTCTAAAGGGAAAGGGCTGCTATGAGCTGACCCGCTCTGATGAAATTTGTTCTTGAACCAACCTAAATCAACCTTAAACCAATCACTCGAGCTGATCCATGGAAGGGTTTAAGAGGTAGTCCCGTTCCTCCCAAGATGGTGAAAAGAACCAATGTCATCAAAAAAGGAAAAAATGGGAACAATTTATCCCAATACATAAATAAAGATAACATTCCACTAGAAGGTGTACAAGATGTTCAATATATAAATGATGCCGAACTGAATATCATTTAAACAAGTATATGAAAATAAAATTAAAATACACAAGTAAACCAATTAAACATGATTACTACACTATATCCATGTGACCCCATAGGTCACTCTCCAACATAATATCAACAGTTAACTAAGGTGACCGAACTCAAGTTGAAACCATCACAAGGGATAAAAACATAAAAGAACTATTTGTATGAGTATTAAAACTCAATAGGCCAACCTAATAATCTACTCCCAATTATGATCCTTTAAAATAATTTACATGTCGAAATCATGATTTAACTAAAACAAATAAAATTATTATTTTCTACACATTTAACTTAAAAACAATGTATGAAATATTTCCCTTCATCATTCCAAATCTAGGTTTATTCCATTAGTGATGCAAAAACCTTTTCAAGAGGAATGTGAAGCTTACATTTTCAACATACACAAAATAGGTTAAAAAATGTTTTATATTTTTATTTTTCACTAACAATTTTAAAAACCACACCTCTCATCCCAATAAAAACACTTCAAAATAAGGCACTAAAATGATTACACAAAAATGATAGTGGAAATAAATATATGAATATAAAAATCATTACTGCAAGAAACAATGATCCAATAGACATAGGTGAACCTAAGCGATAAAAAATAATCAATAAGATACTAATGCATGATACCCCATCCCTGATTTCATTCCAAACATGATGAAATAAAAAACTCTTAATACGCTCAACAACTCAAACTGAGGATTGACTGATAGAAAATCTAAAAGCAATAAACCCAAAAATATCCACCAACTGTGGGCCACTAGTTCATATGTAAACTACCTTTGCAGAAATCATTATTATAAAATTCTCACAATATTCGATGTTCCCATCTATCGTGAATCTAATAGGGGTAAGCCAACGAATTCCATCTGAGCATCTAATCAAATGTATATATATTAATAAATCTACAACAGGATTCACATTATGCCACCCAAGGACCGATTCTCATGCCATAGAACACATAGAACACAAGAATTCCGTGCTGATGAACTCCAATAATTTGTCATGAGTCTTCTACAGTGAGTAAATCCCTCCAATTAAATATAACAACTCATTAGAGTCATCTATTGGATGTTTTTAAAATAAAGATTTTCTCAATTACAAAAACCATCCAAACATGCCTTTAAGATATTCATAAAACCTACATTTATTAATATTCACTATCCAATTTCTATAAAGTGGTGTAAACACACCATTTAAAGCATGAAAAAATTTACACAACCTCTGTAAAAAACATTGGTAACATGTTCAAGGAACTATCCATTTTTTATAAAATTTCCAAAACATGTTAAATTCCATTACACATTTCTTTATAAAAACCAAAGCACTCGGGAAACCATATATTGAACCCAAAATATTCATTCAAAAGTTTTGAATATGTTTATAAATCCCAAAAAAAATTATATCACATTTAACCCATAATATCCAACCATGCATTAAAACAGACAAAAGGCATACAATATTTAATAAATCCATTTCTATTTAACACCCAAAAAGGCATAAAACAACAATTTCATGCCATAAGTTCATAAAAGATGGTAAACCATGTTCTAAATAAAACAAACCATGTAAATAATACATCAGATCATTTTATCAAACACAGGTTTGCACATTTTTAACAAAATGAGGCTATTTACCATAAAACAAGGCATACACTACCCTCTTGAAAACCAAATAATTAATCCACGGATTATATAAAAATATATTGAATATATAGAAGGTGAAAATATCCTGAAACAAAATAATCTTAAATTAGAAAGGCATGTGAAATGGGAAACCTACCTCAAATCCATGTAGGAATTGAAACACACACCTAAAATCACTAGACGAGGGTTCCCAAACCCTGGATATTTGAACAGAAATATTGAACAACCAAGAACACCATAAAAATCATGCTAAAAACACCCTAGTTCAACCATGGCTATGGAAGAAGATAAAACAACGAAAATGAAAAAAATGAAGAAGATGGAAGAGGGAGGACATAAAAGGTGGAAAGCTGCAGTAGAAAGGGTGGTCATGGAGGCAGGAGATCAGGCAGACAGTGGTAGCACGCAAGCTCGATGTTTCACTGGTAGGGGATTCATGTGGGTTAGAGTTCACTTTGGTAGGGGTGGGGAACATGCTTTGGGGGGTGACGATAGGGCAGGGGTGCCAGCTGGAGGTCTCTCCGCAAGGCAGCGCACAAGCTGGAGGTCGCCCGGTATTAGATCACCGGAAAATAAAATGGAGTAGAGGGGTTGTAGTATGGGGGGTGGGGTCGGACACTACACATGTAGGTGTAATGGAGGGAGTAGAGAGGGAGAGAAAGTGGATGGGGAATGAAAACCCTAAAAAGTTAAAAAAAACTAACTTATAAATAAAAATAGTAGTCCTATTTACAAATTAATAATAATATACAATATCAATTATAGTAAAAAAATTAATAATAATAATCAACAATAATAATTAATAATAATCTAAAATTAGTAGTCACACGGGCACCTGTACTTACCACACTATTTCCGCTAACTGTGTTATGCCTACGCAGCAGCTTAAAACACACCAAAACTCCCAATAATTATAATAATAATTAGTAATATTCATATAATAATAATAATATTATCATTATTATTATCAATAATTATTGAATCCATATTTATATAATTAAGAAAATATATTTAATTTTCTTTTACTTTTTTCTTTCTTCTTTTTTCATTCTTTTAACTTCATTTTTTTTCTAATATAATTTTTTAATTAAAATGAACACATGTCGGGCCACACAATGACAAATTGGTAGCCTCATGATCTCCAATTCATGCTCCGCCCATGCTCCTAATGCCTCCAAACCAAAAAAAAATTAATTTATACAATAAAAATTCAAAAATAAAGACTATAAATTATTAAATTAATTAAATTAATTAATATATATGTTTGGGGTGTGACAAAAGCTATTAGAGTTGGTAAAAAATAAAAACATTACTAGATGAGGGTTTTATTCAACCTTTCATGTCACCTTGGGGTGCTTTTTTTTTGTTTGTTAAAATGAAAGATTGTTCATTGAGGCTTTGCATTAAAAATAGATCATTGAATGACATTAATATTGAGAAAATGTATTTTTTTCCTCATATTGATGACTTTTATGATCAGCCTCATGATGCCCAATGTATTTCAATTAATGCCATAAAATCTATATATCATTGGTTGATGGTAAAGGAAGAATAAATTTCAAGGGAAACATTTAAAACTTGGTATGGTTATTTTGTGTTTTTGGTTATTCTCATTGGGTTAACAAATAAAACCATTATATTTATCAATACAATTAATTGAGTTTTATGTGGCTATTTGGATAAATGTTGGGTGGTATTAATTGATGATATTATGGTATATTTTCAAATAGGTGAGTATAATGGTAAACATCTAAGTATTGATCTATAGATCCTTAAATAAAATATTTTTTATGGAAAATTTATTAATTTTTAATTTTAGATGTTGGTATATTTCATGCATTTCTCATATTGTAACTAAATATAGCATTACATTTGACCCTAATAAATCTAAACCAGAAGAAGATTGGACAAGAAATACTAATTCCTGGAGAGTTTATGTTTTAATGGAGTAGTTAGTTACCACCAATGGGTTTTTTAAAACCATTATCAGTTAGATAACTTACAATCCAAGATAACTAGAAAAGGGTTGAGATTCATTTAGAAAATTGAATGTGATGATTGTTTTCAGGAATTAAAAATAATATTGATCAATGCTCTAATTTTAAACATGCCCTTAAGAAATAGGGAATTTATTATTTATAGTGATTCTTTTTTAAAGGACCATGGAGGTATTTTGAGGTTAAATGATAAGGTAATAATGTATTAATCATGAAATATGAAGCTGTATAATAAAAATTATCCAACGAATGATCATTAACCTACATAGGTAATTTTTTATTTAAAAATTTGGAGAAACTATTTATATGGGTAGAAATGTGATATATATATCTATTTGAATAATAAATGTTTTAAGTATATATTAACAAAGAAAAATTTGAACATGAGACATGGAAGGTGGCTACAACATTTAAAGGATTATCATTGTAGGATTAAATATTCTCTAGGTAATGAAACAAGGTAGTATATGTTTTGAGTGAATTGGATAATAAATCATTAATAATGATATGCTTCAAACATGACCCGGTAGTTAATGATTTATTGTAACTAAAACTAGATGTTTGTATCATAAATCCCCATTTATTTTAGCTGAAGTATCAATGTAATTATCCTTTCTAGAATGATTTATGTGTGATCCAAAGTAAGATAATGACTCCTAAAAATAAGGAATTGGTGAAGGGAGGAATGATTAAAGAGTTTGATATTGAAAACAAATGTATTATAATATTTTAGAAGAGTTTATATATATTGGTTTTCTCTATATTAATAAATTAATTATTTAGTGGGGGTCATATCCCTCTATATAATATTCATCCTAGTAGCACAATGATATACATAGATCATTCAGAATTTTATTTATGGTAAGGAATTATCAATGACATTGCTAGTAATACCATGAAATTTTGGACATATCAATGGGTTAGAGATGAATTAAAACAACTAAAGGGGGTGAATAATACATTCTCAATTCCAGAATAATAATGGGAGAATATGTTCTGGGATATTATGGTTCGATTACTAAATAAATATGAGGTAATAATGAAATATGAGTTATCATTCGACTAAATGTGCTATTTTTTCTATTTAGGATCATATTACTATATTAGTTCTATAGATTACATCATAAAAAATAAGCAATTTACATTTAGTTACACTCTCTATTTTATCTGATCATGATCCAAGGTTTACATCTAATTTTTTGGAGGAACATAAAAATTATTTTGGCTCTGAACTAAGTATTAGTATATATTTTCATCTTCAATCTAACGAAAAATTAGATCATTCAATTGAAACATGAAGGATATTCCTGAGGCATGATCACTTTATAAATAGGGAGTATGGGATCTATAATACCTTGATATTTTAAATTAAGACTATGTTTGAGAGCATATTGTACACGCAACCCTGAACATAAAAGAAGCATGAAATATGACCATTAAAATTTTTCTATTAAATTTGAAGGTATTTATAAGAGTTAATACATTTTGAAATAATTTATAATGGTCCTGGTCTATAATAACAAATTGATTAATTCTTATGAAATAAGAAATCAATTTTAAGTAATGTCATTTTAGTATTCAAAAATACATTGTCTTCAAAAATGTATTTTATTGCATTTTGTACACATATAATGTAAATAAATTTCTAACACTTCTTGAAATTATCATATCAAAATTGGTTTATGGTAAAAGTTTTGGATTTTTATTCGGAAATATAGATTTTTTTCAATGAATTTGGAGTAATACTGATTTTATTGAAAACCATGTTCTATTTTTATATATATTAAAAAGTATCAATTTTTAAATTGATTTTTTAATTTAATTGTTATTTTATGAATAAAAATAATCCATTTAATGACATTGGAATATACAGTATGATTAATTTTGGCATAAAAACAATTTAATATATATAAATTCATATGGAAGAAAATTTAATCAAATTTCAATGGTTTATTTTAAATGTAATTTCTACCACTTTTTGTTTTTGAATTTGAGAAAATCCAATCCATATTTTGAATCATGTGGATCAAATTTGGTAATTACGTCCCTTTAAATTTTGGTGATTCTAAATAATTACCATGGTAAAAATAGAGTAACCGTGGTAAAGGTAAAATGAGTGAACCAAGATTAAAACTATGTGATATGCCTTTTAAATACCCACCTAATATCCCACACATATCCCAATATGTTCACTCTATATAATTTGTTTAAATACATTAAATAAATATGTTCAATCCTATTCTTATCATGAAAAAAATGCTCAGAGGTGCATGAGGACTCAGTTGAAGTTGGTTTATGGTTGATAGTGGTGGCATGTATCATTAGAGATGTTGCAGTTCCACTAGCTAACTAGAAAAATCCACATTTTATCTAGTTGGATTATAATTGCTTTGGAATAGAAATATGAAGCCCACTGGCTAGTTGATCGAACCCACCAGCATGCTGATTGGGATCTTAATCATGTAGTGGCTATGGAGGACATCATTAGCTATCCAGGGGCGTCGGGCTATGTTTGAATTAATATGGGCATCAAATTATTCCCCCGAACACCAATATAATCTTCGTTATACCATCATTCAAACATGACATGATATTTATGATTGTGAAGGGTTTCACAAGGCTTCTAGGGATTTTATAACTCTTTTTCTTAGCTGCTTAATTTTTTCATCAATCTTCATAACATAAATAAATGAGTTATGATTTTTTTACTGGATTACTCTTATTTTCTTTTTAGATATCATTATCCAAGACTTTACATCATAGATCAATAAATTCCATATGGGATCAGGGTGTTGAATGTTGATTTGGGCTTTTAATTTCTTGGTTTGTTCCGCATTGGTTAAGGTATGTGGTCTAAAATAAGTCCCCAATAACTGTTTTTTTTATAGTATGTGAAACCAATATTATCAGACTATAATTCCATTTTCATGACCTATTTTAGTTATGATTCTCTGGTTTAGCCAATATTATCATCCTTATACCTCAAACAGAAACAAATTGGTCTAATAGTGATTGAGATCTGGACGTCTGGGCACCCAAGAGGTGTACCTAACTTCATCCTTGAATTATAAACTATGAATTATTCCATTGAATTGTAAAATAAAAGTGAGGAATTTGTTATGATTTGTATTAACATGTAAATTGTAAATTCACTAGTATCACAAGTCTTGTGAATGGAAAATTGGTATGAAAGTTTCTATGAAAATAGTGGATTGATGATAGGATGACTTAATGAATTCCAAAATTGTAAATGGGTCAATTTTAAAGGAGAATTGGGGTTTTTATACATTTTTTTGAATTGATGGTATATAATTTTATCAATATAATTTTTAAAAATAATTTCTTATTTCATGGTTCTTGTTAGAAGACACATCCAGGATTGATGATTGATGTTGAGATGCATGTTAGTGTAATACATGATGGTGAGAAGCATAGATATACAGTTCCTTAGGATGAGATGTATGGACTCATGATTCCAATAGATGAAGGGATAGGTTCCCTGAGACTGGATGTTGAGGTGAAGGATTAATGGATGTTTGAGGGTGGTAATATTGATTCTTAGCGCAGTAGGAAATTATGTATGTAGGTGATGCCTAAGTGTCATAGTGGTGGAAGGAAATTAAATTCCATTACAGTTATTTTCATAATGTGGAATGGAAAGTACCATATGAAATTATGTCAAGACTGGTTTGGGATAACCTATGGTTTCATCCTCAAGCTCATGGGTCAGTGGTTATTCATTGATGATTTGTAGATATTTTTAAATTAATACACTTATAATCATAATGTTGGATGAAAAATTCTTTTTGACTATTTTAGATGTTGTTGGTGTAGGATGTTTGAGTTTGACCCACACCATATTTATGTTAGTAAATGGTATCTAAGCAGTCTTCCTAGATACTGGTCTGGAGAAGGGAAAGGGGATTTATGATTTATTTCTGACTACCTTTTTGTGGTGTTTGTTCTTTGTATAGGGGACTGAGCATGGGGTTCATAACAATTATGGGAGCCTTTTTTATGTTTGTCCTTTAGTCTTTTTCTTGTATATACATTATCATGACATTTAGGTGGAATAAATTATTGAATGATATGGTTCATTATGTTTTAATTGATTTGGAATTGTCATTCTTATCTGTGAGAGTTATTTTTAAATGACGAAGGAAGGATGAGAATTTTTCCATGTGGATGTGTTTATTTTTTTAAAAAAACAAATAGCATTAAATATTTTGAATAAGGCATATTAAAATAATCTATTTTTTTCCGAAAGGAATAAAGAATTTGGTATGTCATTAGACCAAATGAAGTAATTAACATTATCCAATTTCTATTCAGGACTACCAGAGAATGAGTATACATCATGGTATGAATGTGTGATGTTGTAGTTCATGGATCAATGATCTTCCAAGAATCTGATCATACTGAATTCCACTTTCAATAAAAGATGAATATGACATCTTCTAATAGAATAAATGATGGTAATATAGTCAAATTATAGCCAAATATTGTTCTAATATAATTTCATTTCAATTTTAACATAGTTGAGAATGCCAGTAATTTTAACATCAATAGATGATCTAGATCCACATGGTCTATAGTGACATCCCAAATAGAACAATTATGATTTCAGAAAACTACTCTAACACCGAGTGGTCTTGTATTCCCTTGTGAAGCCTTATTCGAGTTTCATTTGATCAATCTATGAAATGAGGGTATCTATATAACATCAAAAGTTATAGAATGAGGTCTTAAATTACATATAATTTAAATATTATTTAGAACTAAAATTTCATTAATATAGTTATTAGAATGACTATTTTGAAGGGAGTTAACATTTTTATATATATACATAATCTCTATAAGGGAAGATTTAATATTGATGGAATAATACCCAAGAATCATCTTATATTGTTTGTTCCATATAACATGAATCAATTCTACAATATCCAGTTGAAGTAGATTGATTAGTTGTAGAGAGATTGGAATCCTACGGAAATCTTCTAGATTCTCCTAGGAAATGAATTCCTAAGGAGACTGCACATCATAAATATCAATGAAAACATGGTATTGAAATGAGGAAATGTCATATATTAAGAACATATGATTGAATTCCTCCCAATGCTGGTTTAATAATACAAATTTGGAGTAAAGATCAATGACTAGATATTTAAGGCATGAGTCAATAAAAATCATAAATAATCCAGCCAGTATAGAAGTATAAATCTAGATTGTGAAATTCATGATTTTTTCAGATTTCCATTTTGATTTTGTGCATTCCCATCTAATGCATTTTTGTGTAATAATTTTGATGTGAGCATCTCATTAGCCTATCGTAACAAGATCATTATAACGTCTCTATTAATGAAGTTATAATTCCCAACAACAACTATAATATTTTCAAGGAAGCATATCTAGTGATAATTCCATTTTCTATTTAGTCATATAATTACGATCCAACAATGGTTTAATATATATTTAGATGTTCTAGAGGGGCATACCTTACCTATTTTACCACTATAATTTTAGGCGAGTTCTGATTGACTATCAAGTAATGTTTTGATTAATTATAGGAGTAGGAGGCCCTAAGTGAAGGTAGTATAGATCATTCAACATAATTCATATTACTAGATTTGAGCTTTTATATAAATATGCATATAATAAATCCATGTGACATTGATTTACTATTAATATTCCTTCACAAAAAATTTTTCTATAGAGATTGTTTCAGATCACATCGATTTTTTATTTCAAGATCTCTAATAGTAATGGTTTGACGACATTTATTCTAATGGACTATATTGAAATTTCATTGAAGGATGCTCCTGTTATAGGAAATTTTTTTGATGAAAATATTATTTATATTAAATAGAGATGAAAAAAATTTATAAACCATTTAAAAAATAAGAAAACAAATAAATAATTATTATTTCATAGGACACATCCTACAAGCCATCGACAAAGCTTTTCCTTTCCAACAAGCTATTTTTTCTAAAATAGCCCAAAATTTGAGAGAGATGACATGTATGAGTCCTTTCCTAAAACATGGGGACACCAAGATGAGCATATGGAAAAAAACTGTATCTAATTACATGATTACTGATGATGGGACATTTTAGGCTGGAGTAATGATATTTGAAAAATACAAAAACATATTTTTCCAATTGATCTCATGACCTAAAATCCTTGCATAATTTTGAAGGAAATGTTTTTAATGTTTTTATTATCTCCCTATGAAGAGAGAATGATATCCTTGAGATAAAATATTTTAAAAGGAATATTAAAACCCCCAGCAGCTCTGGTTGGCCTCAAACATTCATTATCCACCATGTAAAGTAGAATTCTTCTTAGTTAATCTTCTATTGTAGAGAAAAAAATTGATAAAATACTGTCAACAAGTCAGATCCCTCTTGAACATGCGAAGCATCCATTGGGTAAGGAATTGATGATCATTGAAATATGAAGTGAACTTCGAAGTATTTTGACCATCATTATAAAGTGCTCATCAAAAAAATATATGGATAAGACCATACATATGAATCCCTGGTCCATCATAATAATGGTTTTTTAAACATCGTGTTTTAAAGTAATATTTCTACCCAATTTGATTTTTCTAACAATTTTTAAACATTACAATGTAGTGATGTGGTATAATTGTATGGTCATTCATTTAATAAATACAAACTGATTTGATGACATAATATTATTAGAAATAGTGGAAATCCTCTTATTAATAATTTTTACAATAATTTAGAAGATCAGGTTTACAAGAGCTACAAGCCTAAAGAGATGAATATATTTTTCATAATCCACATTTTGAATGAGGGAATGAAAATGTTTGTTGATTTCCATATATAATCTGACCACCTAATAGAAATTAATGACAAGGATATAAACATCATGTTGAATAACCACCCAAAAGGTTTTTAAGAAGATGATGGTTTAACCATGTAGGCCAATAGATCTTTCATAATTGTGTCAAAGCATCACATATTTGCTCTCAAAATAAAAAAGAAACTGATGTAATATTAGTATTATCATATTTCATAACCAAAATCTGGACGATACAATCCAAAAATATCTGGGATAGTAGAGGGGACATTAAATATGATAATGTATAAAGAGTCTACATGATCAATATGAGATTTACTATTATTAAAAAACATCCCATCCTCATTGATAAATGAATAAGTGTTGTTAAATTTACTATCTCTTTATAAAGTGTTCAAAAACATAGTGTTTATGATATAATCCATATTATATTTAGCTTCAATGGTTTCCCTTGGAAATAATTCATTTGGATTTTGATGGTTGTTTAGTTTATGGGAGACCCCATTTTCGTGGTTAATACCAAAAGAAATATCATTATAAGTGATATCAACATGAATGGGTAAAAGGAATAATTCTGGATGAGAAATATCTCTTTAAATAGTTCTAAATTGATTTATACTACATTCCTTCAATTTCCTATTAATCATCTAAATAATGAGTAAACAATCCAACATATTATCCTAGTAATAAAAAAGGCCCCATGTATCCCGCCCCAGCTTACTACATTCAGTGTGAAGAACCCATGAATTCTTAAATATGAATGGGAATGGTGGTTTCACAAATATTGTATTATTATTAGAAAGAATTACATGATGATCATAATTGATTCTTGTAATAGTGGAATAAGACATAGAAGACCAAATATCATGTGCCTTTTCATTAAAAAATTCCCTATCATGTTTATTGACCACCATTTTTCTTTGGTTCTTTGAAATAAAGTGTATTTGGAACCCTCAAGAGTTAAATAATAAATTTTTCTTTCCTCAATAAAAATTTTTAGTTACCTTGTTTATGAATAACTATATTAATGTTCCTAGGGCCAATTATTGAACAACTCAAGGAACGAATTTCCTTCAAAAAATCCCTTCGATCATAAATACTATTGTTTGAATAGATGAGGGATAAAAAAAGATATGTTATCCTATATTTAAAACTACACAAAAGAATTTGGTCACTATAATTAATAGTAGACAGATCTTCTATATTCAATTAAGAAAACACCAAGCACCTTTTAATCGCTCTGGATGTCGTATTTTTTCATGAATGTGGAAACCCATATATAAAGGATAGTAAATTATGGAAGGGTAGATCCATTTATGTTTGAAAAAACAATGACGATCAAGATTATTGTTTTAATCAAAGATGCAATGAGATATTACTAGTTCCAGGTCGGTTATACCCTAGTAATTCAATAATAAAAACCATATTTGTATTTATTTTTGGGACTAGGCCCCCTTTTTATTACCAATTGATTTATTCTCCCAAGATTTTTTAATAATGTAGCCTATTTCACATAAAATTATAAGATTTCACATATTTATTTTCATATAACAACATAAATAGGGTTACTGTTTTGGTTCATATCCTCTATTGGAAATGGATTAATATCAACAACATTCTTTTTCTCAGTTAGGGAAAAAAACCAATACTTGGAACTTCCATATGTCTCGATATATTTATGAACATTTTGAAAATCATGGATAGTAACAAGCATGATGTCTTTCAAAAACAATTCTATTATCTACATATCGTTCATTATAATCTCATTAGATACATGTTCAATTGGATTCTTAATCATCTGAATATATTTTAATACAAAAGCACCAGATTTCACACTTTCATTGAGAGAAGTGGGAGGAGTTTCAATCTTATCTAGATGAGTAAACCCATCTAAATTAATATGATCATTGGTATAATTATCAAACTCATTTTATAAGGATCTAACCATATACTGGATGTAATGGGAAACATAACTGGTTATGATAATATGAGTACGTATCTTTGTGGAATTGTCTCCAACATCATTTATATTAGGAAAAATGTAAATTTTGTCACTAAGGGGGGAGAAAAGGGTATGTTCTATTTTTCTTATTCATTAACCAGTCTAGCCCACGAACTACTGGCTTCATCTGTTAATTCTGATGAAGTCTCTTTCTTAACTTTCACTAATTTCATAGAATCCTTATTTAAGGGTTCACTTTTATAAAAAATATTTTTCCATATTTATTACAATTTAATTCCATTTAAAAGGTAGAATCTAATGCCAGTGTCGCCAATTTTTTTACCACACAACAGTAAATAATTAAGTGTCCGATAATTTTAAACACATCATATAATGGTTGGATGTATCCATACCCCTCCATAAATTTAGTGTTGTGATCATTTCTAATGAAATTGATCACATATGAATGCATTATTTAAAAATTTGAATATAAAATGATAGTATTATAGAATCCCAATTGTACATTCAATTTTTTCTATAACAGTTTGAAAGTAAACCCTATAAAAAAAGTGAGATCATTTGATATTTTTAGATTCCAAAATATCCAACTCATAGCACATATCCTAAACCATATTTGAGCTTTAGATTTCCTTTGATTGAAAGGGTTTAAATCATGATTACACTAAAAGATTAGAATAACTCTAGGATTCAGGTGAGGATTCCCAATATTCCAAAATAAATTTATATCATCTTTTATCCCATGAATAATGTTGAAGAGACCTTTTCCTATAATAATCAGTTTCAAATTTTTGTTACCCAAAAAATATGAGATCCTCTATTTAGGATCTAAATTAGAGAAGTTCTTATCTCCATTTGAGTATGTGATATGGTCAAGGATAGGGAACATTCACATATTGATCAATTATTTGAGAAATGTAGGCTCAGTCTCCCTAGAGAATCGACCATATTCCATTTTTGTATTCTCAAGAGGATTGGAAGGGTCATCCTTAGAGAGATCTGATACATGGATCACTTCTTTACTGAAGATTACTTTTCTTCAAGAATGAAATTTTTTTTGACAATCCCTCACATCATCTAGGGTATACACAATCATTTTTCTTCTTTCGGATGAATCATGAAACACATCCTTCAAAGATCACTCGTAGTATATATGAAATGAATCCATGATTAGAAAGAAACCTGTCGAATTGAAAGAACACCATCCAAAAATTCCAAGAAAGGCTAATATTTCTCTTGCATATGTTTCATCAACATAGCATAAGGGTACACTATTATAGAATTCACTCTAGTTAAATATCCACTTGATGTTATTGTTTTTATAAATTGTTAATTATGTTTTATAATGTTTTAATTAATATCTAAAATAGGTTATAGTATCCCCATAATACAAATTAGACCCTCAAAACTATACGGTATCCTCTAGCATATGGAGAGGTATGCTTGACGCCATGTGGTGAACTGTATCGGTCATGTGAGGGAGAATTGGACATGGGATGTTCCACACAGAAATCATTCCATTATTTCATCATATGATTTTTTTCAACCATAATCATTCAAAATTTAAAAAATGTGGCAATTTATATCCACTTTCACTTGATAATGACCCATATATTACATTATGTAAAGCATAAATACAAAATTCCACTCTCTTTATTTTAATATCTCTAATACTATTCCATAGTGATAAAAGGAGGATGTGATTAGTTTTAAATTTATAATTTAAATTATAATTAATTTTTTCAATTACGATTTTTCTTATATTTTTAGTGATTTAATATTTACCAAATATTCTCACACAATTCCAAAAAATTGTTTGTTTAAGTAGTTGAAAATGCAAGTAAATATTTTTAAAAACACATAAAGTGATATTTTTCTGGAGTGTTATGGTGTTCCATGAGTTTTTTAGGTTAATATAATGTATTATTTATGTGTTCAATGTTTATATTTAGAAGAAATTACTATATTTCTAGTTTTTAATGGAAAATTAGATGAATAGTCTTGAAAATGATTTCAATTGTATTATATGTGAAATAATATGTTTTTAAATTATTTAAAATTTAATAAAAAATTATATTTGGGATATTTAATGGTAATTGTATGATCATATCAAAAATGTTCCATATATGTGTCACTTTTCTTTTTATAGTAACTTTCTTGACTAATAAAGAGTGAAAACATTATTATCATTGTAATCATTAAAAAGGTTCACAAGCGGTTATGAAAAAGAGATAAGGGTTAAAACATCATCTAAAGTTGTATAAATTATCTTTTATGGGATTATTTAAAATTATATATTTCTTATATTCTAAAATATCAATTTTTTCCACATTAACATGAAAATTAATTTATATTAATTTAATATTTTATGTAATTCCAATAGTGACCTTGTATTTTCTGATATTAGGACACCACACATCCTCTATTTCCCACAAAACATAAACAATTTATATTACCATGGTCTACCCAAGACACTTCCCAAAATATTTTCCCACATCCTGCAGGTTTGGTCTCACTAAAAGACCATCCTAAAAGGTTTAAGCTGATGGTAGTCTTCTAAAGAGGAGGTATAACTCTAAATCAAGTTCTTTCATTTTATTTCTTCTTCTACCTATATCAATTATATACATACCATTTATATATAATAAAATAAATACTCAAATAATAATAATATTTTATAATTTTTATGTAATAACCTATTTCAATATCATTTATATCAAATTTGAAACGTAACCAGCATTCATTTGTATGTTTGGACTACTGCCGCATGAACTGATGTATTTATTTTCTCCTCACAGCCATTCATGGATGGTTATCATGATGAATTTAATGAATATAAATGATACACATGAAATATTAATGATTTTTTTACATATTATATATCATCTATATTCATACAATTCAAATCGATAGAAAATAGAATCATCGTGCATGTGTACATACCAACAACCATTTCAACATAGATACACACATTTTTTTTCAAATAAAATTCTCATGGATGGTCATGGGGATAGATTAAATAACATTATTTTATTTTTATAATATTAATATTATTATTTGAGGATGATATTTTATTTTATTTTGTTATTTCCAACCAATGAAAAGTACAAACAACGCTTATGTGTACGTACAAACTACGACCTTGGGAGATGATTTATTTAATTTTTTAGGATATACTTTAATGGATGACACTAAAATTGTAATTTATGTATAAATTTTATAAATAATTTAATAATAAAATTTTCTTTATGATTTAATGAGGAGCTTTTTGATAATCGTCAACCTACCAAAGATATTGTCTAATTATGGACTGAATGACCTCAACACAGCTGATGTGGGCATAAATTATTAAGTAATTTAATATTCCATTTAAATAGTTCCAATAAATTGATCCATGATAAGTTAATAAACATTTAAAATTTTATTAAACAATAAAATATTTCATATAAATTAAATATTCCAAATTTAACATAGATACATAGAAACTTGGGATTTAGGTAAGGGGTTTCTTTTCTCAATTTCCTAACATTGGATTATAAAACTTTTTTATTGACATTATTATGCCATGATTATGTGAATATTAATATATAAATTGTTTTATTATGTATTTAAAAATGTGAAATTTGTATTTACTTATGTTCACATACTATCTATATAGATTAATTACCACTTAAACTATTATGATCTTTACATTGGGTTTTTTTCTCAATAAAATTTTCATGAGACATGTTCCTCATCATGCACGGTGATTTATTTGAATTGTGTACTTAAAACCACATGAATAAATTATAATATATTACTTTATAAAAATTATGGTATTTACATATACATACCACATTCTTTTTTCCAATGTGTGTTGATTCTAATGGTACCAAAATGGTAAGGGTTTCTCATCTAACAGTAGTTTCTATGAGACATATTTCCTATTCACAAATGTTTTATTTAATGAGGTGTATATAATACCAATTTGATATGTTATATCATCAACATATATTAAATCATTTTATTTAATGTTTCATTTAATATTACTCCATACATGGCGCTTATGATACACAAGTTACCAAATCTGTATGTTTTTATATTACAATCTCAATTTTTAAGGGGTTTTTTTATTAAAGGTATGATAATGAATTTATATGATTTATCTCATAGAAATCATATATATATATATATAAATATAATTCTCCAATTTTTTTTCCAGAAATTATAGATTTCATTTTCATTTCCCTCTATCTATGTACTCAAATGTATGGAAGAATTTTTTTATGAAAATCTATATTTGTTTTTCAATTTTGTTGTTAATATTTTATTTCCATGTCCATATTTTAATTAAAATGATTTCTAGAACTTTTTTACTAATATAATGTGATTTATTAGTTTTTTTATTAATTTATTAATTTCAATAAATAGTTTTAAATTGAATCTTCCATTTCTTTTTTGAATGAGGTACTTTTTACCAAATGTGTGAACGAGGTATTTTTTTAAAATATTCTACAAAAATTAATTTTCTATCCATAATAATGATTATCTTTTTGATGATTAATATACAAGTTTCTAGGGATGTTTTTAAATAAAATATTTTTCTCAATCTTTGGTGAATTTTTAGTTTTTAATGGTTCTGAAAGAAATTTGTATTTTCCCTTGTTTTCAATGAAACGATTTAAATGTTCTGGTAAATGTATTTTCAACTATGTTAAAATAATTTTCTGATTTATATGCATCTTTTGGAATATGACACTATGATTCCATCCATATACATTCTCAATATAATGTATTATTTAGTTTAATGATATTATCATGAAACCTATTTTTTCCATTATTAAAATATGTTACAAAGTAATGTAAGATGTTTTTAAAATTTTGATGATAATAATGAATGAATTCTTGTGTTATATTCATTTATTGTAATTATTGATATTTTATGATATTGGGTGTGCCCAATATATCTCTCCAATGCATTGCGTAATGTTTCCCGTATTTGAAGGAAATAATGGGGATGTTAAATTGAGATGATTATCATATAGATCTAACCGAGCTCTAATTATTTCTTACATGAGTGAAAATGAGTGATGAATATAATTTTCCATGACAAACTCGTGTTTTATATATGATTCAATTTTTTAATCATTCATTTGATCGTGTTTGATTTCACATGGAACTTGATTAATGACTCCTATGACTATAATATTTTCTAAATCAATATTTCATTTCATGTGTTTTATGATCTATATATTTATGGGTATGAATTCTCTTATTTCATGCTCACTGTCTTCATATACATATGATCATCAGATTCTCATTAAAAATATAAAAGTTTCAATATTTGTGTATAACATTAATAAAAATTTGAGATCAAAACTTTCATTATTTTCCTTTTCCCATTGTTATAAATAAATATATAATGTAATATATATCGATAAAGGTATTATGTGAGAGGTGCTTAAGAGTTAATATAAAATATGAAATGTATGTTATTATAAAAAATGATCATTTAAATATATAGGTATTTTTATGTAAGTTTTTTACAAACTTATTAAAACTCTTAACCTAAAAGGTCCTTGGGTATGTAATGTTTCATGACATAACCTGACTAGCCCACCTAAATGGTACACGAATCAATCATAATGAGGACTAGAAGGGAATTCATGATCCCCAGGGGCTAGCGACAAGTGCTTGAGTATCACATAATATTAAGATATAATGATTTCACCACAAGGATAAATCATCATGAAAAAAAGAGTATATTAATCAATAAATATCATATATGAAAAATAAACCAAAAGATAAAAGTAACACAAGTACACATATACAAGTCCCAGAATCATTATGCCATCCAAAAGTCATTATATCAAAAAAATCATGAAAACATCCCTACATCTCTATTAAATAAGTGGATCATATTACCCATCAGTCACCACCGATTCCAAAGGTCCTAATAATCAAGATAAACTAGCATACTAAAGTGGTGCATTTTCTTTCTATTGAACTGGTATAAAATTTCTACAAATTGGTGAAGGAAAAGTTATAGTGTGAGAAAAAAATCCATTAGAATATAAAAATGTATTCTATAATAAATGCATATTTTAAATAAATTAAATGTGCTCAATTTTAAATAAAATATGTCATA
Organism: Viscum album; assembly: GCA_963277665.1. Taxonomy (NCBI): domain Eukaryota; kingdom Viridiplantae; phylum Streptophyta; class Magnoliopsida; order Santalales; family Viscaceae; genus Viscum; species Viscum album. The sequence continues at coordinate 509,174 of CAUJRU010000384.1, read as the reverse complement.
TATATATATATATTCACAATTCATAACAAAATTTTATTTTAAAATCATAATAATGTATAGTACAGAACTACTAAAAAAGTGAATTTCCATAAAAATAAGATGATATGATAATCATTGTCAAAATAGTGATTAATAATCATTTCTATCAAATATTAATGAATAAAAATTTTAATCAAACACTTGAACATATAATCATTTTCAATTATCGAACAATTATAATAATTCCAGAGGTTAGTTAGTTCCTATCACAATTATCCACACAATCATAATGAAATATAGTTCCACATTTGAACACACTCTATAGATATCATCCCTGGGATTATTACTATTCAACATAAATGAATAAATCCACTCCCCTCATTAATTTTTTGTTAGTGATTTTATTTTCAATTTATTTCATGATAACATTTTACCTACTGTGTATATCCTCTCACTAACCAACCTTGGTCGCTATATGCTTCATGATAATCAATAATAACTAAGGAAATTAGTTATTTCAATCCGTATCAAATAATTATAATCCATCATTTCATTCATAAACTTGTTTAGTTTTTAGAACATTCCATTTCATTTAGAACCTTGAATCAAGTTAGTTTCATAAAAAACTCATTCCTTTTAAATAAATTCATTTAATTTCATATCATAAATCAATCAATGCCTTTTTCGAAAAATTCATCATCAATATGATGCTTTAAAACACACATTTCATTTCCAAATCAATTTTTTTTGAAAATTAACATTTTATATCAAAATATATTTTCCATGGAATTTTATTACACACACCATGTCATTTCAAAATAATTTATAAAAGACTAAAAAAAGACTTAGAATTCAATCAGAAATAATTTTCAAATTAATATAGCTACAATAGTTTCAAATGATAGTAATTTCCTTATGAAACCACCTACCCCAATTCACTATATTGAAATAAATCCTACAAGGGATCCACCAATGGAGAGTCGATAGCTATTAACTATGAAAAATGGATCCTACAAAGACAATTCTCATATATTAATATCCAATTCAATGTTTTTAGAACAATATGAGAGATATGTAACAAATACCTAAATGATTCTCGAATAATTCACAACGACTAATAGCGACATAGGATATGAATCCCAATTTCATGATGGATATATAATAAATCCTATTACAAAACATCCCAAACTATATATATAGTGTAAATGGAGTTGATCTATGATTCTGTTCAAGAGAAGATGGGTGGATCTAGATGATCAATTAATAATAATAAGAAACATGCACTTACAATTCAGAATATATATCCAACAATTAATGATCCATCAATATCTATCCTTGGGATGAAATGTTTCCACAAAATCACAAATATGGGCATCCATTTTTTAGTGTATAATCCAATGTGAGAAGAATGATGAAATTTAGGTAATTTATGTCTCATAAAATGAAAATTATTTCCCATTTTGGCAACATTTTTTGACAAAATGTTAAAAAATCTTGCACCCCATTGTGGGATTAGAAGAGATATATATTTTATCCACATGGTTTAACAAACAATGCACCAACTATAAATAGCCCCAATATCTTAGGAAGCATAGTTTGACGTATAGGTTTGACGGATAGTACTAACAATGCACATAACTATGCTCTTCCCTCTTGGACTCAACCATATGGTGTTCTTGCGATGACCAACATAGTTTTCTCTAACCGTGTCATAACCACGAATAGGCCTAAAAACCTATTATTTTTTAGAAATGGTGGGAATAATAAATTAATATATGAACAAATAAAAATATGATCAAAATAAAGGAATTTTTATATTTTAATGCACATGTCAGAATGTTAAAATTCTCACCACCATGATCACATTCAGCACCCAAACCCCATTAATGAAAAATCCATGGAGAAACATGGAGGATATAACTCTCTCATCAACTACTCACACTCTCATATCACATGATTTTCATAACCATTCTTCCATGGAACCAAAACTAAGGAATTGGATTTCCCATGAATAAACATTATATATGAATCAAAAATACAAACAGGATGCTCAGTCACAGACATATCAGGTTCATGATCAAAGTCCTACCAACTCAAGATATGATAAGGTCCTAAAAGAAACTTTTTATGATACAACACATGAAATATATCATGAATCAATTTCATATTTGGTGTTAGATACAAATGATATTCCACCTTTCTAATCCACTCAATAACCAAAAATGGTCCATTGTGTCTAGGTACCAATTTCCTTGAATTTTGAATCATTTGGTGACCAAAATGAGGTGAGAGTGTCAAAACCCTTGGTCATCGACTTAGAAATATGAATGAAAAAATATTGATAAATATAGAACTTATACTAGCTATGTACTGTTACCATTATCAAAAGGGAAAAATAAATATTTATCATCCTCTATTGGACCAAACTGTGTCCCATAAGGGGAGATTCACCAATATCTGACCAACAAAGCCTTGAATTAAAAGGCTAAAAAAAGAATTCCTTGATTGGTTTCCTCTCCAAGGATGACTGGTAACTATTTTGATTGGAAAAATCTACTAGAGCCAAATGAAAATCCCAATCTCCTCTAAAATCAAGGACACATGCACAAAGCATGTCCTACAGAATTTATATAGCACGTTCTATCAGACAACCTATCTAAGTATGCTACACCATGCTCAACATTACCGGGGATCTCATAACTTCATAGAGGCCTCACAAATGATGAAAATTGAATGGGGGATCCTTATCCAAAATTATGGATGATATATCATTTTGAAATTGGATTATCTCTTGAACATATAGATTTATCAATTGCTCAATTTTGATCATATCATGAACAATAATAAAGTGATTTTATTTTTATAATCAGTCAATAACAACCACAATAAAAATATTTTCTTGAGGATTACTTGAAAACCAACAAAAAAAAATACATTGAAATCTCATTATACTTCTATGTTGGCACATGAAAGGGCTGAAGTAAACTAGAATACTTCTGATCCTATACCAAAATTTTATTTCAATTATAATAATGGTAATAAAATAAAAAATGTTCCATTTCAAAATTTTTCACCAAAAATAAAACATCATATCATGAAACATTGTCATCATTCTTGGGTGTACTACCCACTAGGAATGAGTATAATCCCCCATAAAACATTATACATTGGTATCTAGACAAAAAACAGGTTCTAGAATAAATGTATAGAGACAATTCATCAATGGTCTCCCCGCTATATAAATTAACATTAATTTCATATAACTCCTCATCATGTTCTTATTCAAAAAGGAACGTCTCGAAAATGGAGTATATAATCTAAACACTTGACAAAAAAACATTTTCATTCCCTTGAAATCCCAAATGCATACAAGAAAAGAGATCCATCAGATTCTATTCTGTATATGATTCTATCATATCATTGGATGTATTTTTTTATCGGAGTATCAATAAACTATTACCTTACTAGGGCTGTAAACAATGTCAAGGTCAAATCAATAACTACACTCTATGCTTAACCTATGTATATAGCTGAGAACATTGTTCAAGATGATATGAATCAAGACATTATGATTGGAGTCAATAATAACCCTTTTTATGAAAAGAAAATTTCCACAAACCATAATAGCGGGCATCAAAACAATGTGTTTGCGATCATGTATAGGATAGTTATTTTCATGAAGGTGAATCTAATTGGAACCATAATCCCCCATGTCACCACCACATATATGAATCCATCAAAACCAAAAACAAGATGCATCACCGAAGAAAACAAATCTATGAATAGATTATAAATGAGTGAACACATTGGTTAAATTAAAAAATCATTAATACATCAATGGAATCCTTGAATTTTGAATCCCATAAATATTTTATTCCCTTCCAAGTGAGACTATTAAATAGATAAAACATATTTAATGCCTCATTTACAAACCACTGATAATAAACTCTCGATCCTTAGAAGAACAACGTCTAAAAATGATTAATGTTTCCTCACATATCATAGAAATTTTAATTTATCATGATCATGTAAAATACCATGTTTGGAAACCATATACCCCATGAAATTTACATTACAAATCTATAAGTTTCTTGTTTAATGTATGTTATAAAGTCTTTTATTTCTCAATATTTCTAGAACTACTCTCAAATTACCCATATGATCATACATTGTTTTAGCATAAACTATGATGTCATCCCAAAATACCAAAATTAATGAATCAGGGTACTAATGGGAAATCATTTTCATCAATTCCATAAACAAATTAAGATATTGTGTAAAACCAAAATTCATAACCTGGTACTCATAATAGTCATACATACTTCTGAAATAGGTCGTATGGATACCAGTTGCCTTGATCCCAAGTTGGTGATAACCAGAACAAAGATCAATTTTTCAGAACCACATATCCCCTTTTAGCTAGTCCAAAAATCTTAAATATGGGGTAATAGATTCGTTTACTTGACCATAACCCAATTTATATTTAGGTAACAAACACATATGAAAAGCATTCGATAATATTTTATAGATTATATCCTCGGGTTTTCTCAAGGTAATGCACTAGGACATATGAATACTTTGGATATCATGCCATCTAATTAAGAATTTAATTCCTTCAGTTATGGTTGTTTAATCTGAAAAAATTGAGTAAATATATTTTGGGTACATAGAAACAATTCACTAAAAAGCTCCACATCTATCATCGGTGGAAAACATGATATTTCATAAAAAACACATCAGTAAAATCATCTCCTACTGGAGAAATATTACTGTATAATGATTATGTATCAAATTTAACGGAAATCATGGATATCATCCTACCCAAATCAGGATGAGGAAGTATAGATCAACTAGATATTGGGTCCTATTCTCATTGAATGACAGGACAGTCCCCGTCAGGGGAATTTTAGGAGGCTTGTAGAAGATAATAGTCAATATATGATTTATGAGAAATTAGAAAATCCACCCTAATAATGGCATCCATATGATTCATATCAAGATCGAAAAAGTCCCAAATACACCTGAATTATGGTAGATATATTGTACAATAGTGGAATCAGATACCCTTCTCTTTTATTATCCATAGAGGCATAAAAATACCCATTCTATGAAGCATGATCTCTATAAGTAGATTCATTTTTTTAACAATCTGGTCAGATGTGAAGGAATTAAAATAACCTATATCAAATAAAGCGGTCTTTAAAGATTAATAAATTATAATTATTCCTCTTAATATAACATGAATAATATAATCTTCCCCTGGCGATTCATCAACTATGTAAATAATCTTGTTTACTGATGCCTATTCAATGGACCCCCTTGATCTTGAGGTATATGACCACACCACATATCCTCCTAGTAATGTCTATCTCACACAAATTTTAAATGTGGAAAAAACCTTGAATAACATCTTCAGGAAACGTGAGAATCTTCATGGATACAGATCCTTAGTTCCTCCGTGCATGAATTCTATGAGTCCCCAACGTTTCAAAATTAGAAACTAGTTAGGAGTTCTTTAAAAGATAAATCATAATATTTAAAATAAGTCAACTGCCAAGAACCACCACTACAATTTCCAATAAAATTAACATATTAATTTATCTTCACTTTAGTGGGACAACTCAGGAAACCATTGGGAGTATGATGAACTCCTGTCAACCTGTAAATACTAAGAAAGTAATGTTCCTCAATCAATGATCTCTCCATGACATTTTTATAGGAGGGGAGCTTTATCATGAAATCCTAATATTCGGTATCAACTTAAAGAACTATATTAAACCTCTAGGATTTCATTTTCATATTCGATACTACCTCAGATGAGAAATGAAAATGTATTTCAAAATGATTGGCATGTTATGTCAATGTCTGTTCACCTCGATGAATGTTGAATAAATCCATTAAATTAGCCAATACTATGAATTTCATATTAATAATTTCTATGAAAAGTTATTTGAAGTATTTCCACTCGGAGACCACAATTTCCATTCCATGACTATAGAATCCCACCATTGTTTTCTGGTCCCTTCATGTTTGAATATGTTACATTTCACAATTATAGATTGTCCTTTTAGGTTAAAACCAATTTATCTTGAATGGGAACATATACAACCAAATGTCCCAAAGCATTGAACATATTTTCAACAACAACTATAATGTTCTTATTAACTAGTTGATTAACATGCCATGGTTCATTAGGATATCCCTCATGAGGAATTTTTGAATTACTTCTTGGGGGAACAATAATACACAATATCGAGAGATAGAAAGGGAGATGTCAATAATGTGACATGAGATCGACTCCATCAACCAAAATTCAATAGGAAAACCAAATACTCAAATTAATGTTTTTGAGAAAGTCTATAATCAAAACATATGACACATTAAAAAACGTTTTTCTAATAACCCATGGTATCTTATGGCTTGTTATGATTATAGATTTCCAATAACTCTCTCAAAACATACTTCTTAAGTCTTGGAATTCTTGTATTATTTCAACCAAGACATCCTAAACTATATACTGACAACCAATAAAGGAAAAACCCACCATTGATTCCATTTTTTCACATTCTAACACAGATAAACCACATAAAAAATACCCCATTACATCTTTAAAGGGACCGAAGGTAATTATCAATCCCCATGGGCTAGAGACTATCACCTGGGATTCATATAAAATTAAGAGGGAGTGATTTTTCCACAAGGATAACTTATCAAGAAAACTTTGGAGATAACAAATAATAAACAGTCAGTATTCCAAAAACTCCACCAGTAAAATGTACTAGAAGTAGCAGGATACAAGTCCTAAAAATTGTACGCCAAACAAAGGCATCAAATTAAGACATTAAGAAAGCATCCCAGAATCTCCATGAAACAAGTGGATAAAACACTCTATAAATTACTACAAACTCCCAAGGTCTCGCTAATAATAAACATCCACCACGTCCATGTGGTGCCCTTAATTTCAATGGACCTAGCATAAAAACATTAAAACACACCATGTTGAAGCTAGGGTGTGAGAACAAAATCACAATAGGATCTCATATATTATTCCCCATGAAATCCATACCAATTACCCCAAATATTCTCAATTTTAAATACATAGTGGCATAAAATTATTTTTATAATTTATAACATAATATACAACTAAAAAATATAATTGTGCAGTAAAAAAACTAGTAAAAATTAAATTTCCATCCAAATATGAAGATGTGAGCATCTTTTTTCAAAACTGAGATGAATAAACATTTATATCAAACAGCTATGAATAATAATTTCAATAAAATAGTGGAATGTATACTCATTTTTAATTATAAACCACAGTAATAACATCCAAGGTTGGTATGTTCTGATGATAAGGTTCTACACAATATTGATGAAATATGGTTCCATGAATGCACACACTCCCTCGATAATAGACCAAGAGAGAATAAGAGCTCAACCCCAATGAATAACCCCCGCCCTAATCAATGATTAGTTTTAACTGTCATTGTAAATCGATCGCATGATATAAATTTACCTAGTATGCATATTAACCTACCAAACTACCAAGACTACCATGTGATTCAAGGTAATCAATAATACTTGGGTTTGTCATTAATTTCAATCAATTTCAAATAATTTCAATCAATAACTTAATTATGCAAAAATTTCATGTTTTAGAACATGGCATTTCATTTTAAAAAACTACAAATAAAATACTTTCATTGAAAACACATTTATTTATAATAAATTCATTTCATTTGAAATCATAAAATATTTCAAGACTTCTTATTCTGAAATATTGTTTTCAAAAACATTCTTCAAATCACTAAATTCAATTCAGTATCATTTATTAGAAATCAACACATTCTTCGAGAATCCATTTTAAAGGAATTTCATCACACTCACCATTCCATTTAAAAAAACTTTATTAAATAATCAAATAAGGAATTGGAAATTATTCCTAAATCCCTTTTAAATTATACAATCAAAAATTGTATCGAATAATAGAAATTTCATTATAAAACTACATACATTGATTCTTGATCTTGAAAAAAAACCAAAAAAAGGATCCACAAAGGAGTGTTTCTAGATAGTATTAATAAATAGAGGATCATATAAACAGAACTATAAAATATGAATATTTAATTTAACATTTATTTACGAATGGGATAGAGAGGAAATGCACACATCAAATATTTTTGAAGAACTCACAATGACCAATGAGATCCATGAAACAAATACCAATTAGAGGGTGGATCTATATAAAATACAATAAAATCATGTCATAAAGAATATATATTTCATCAAAAACCACAATGTATGATTCCATTGAGGATAATAAGGGAAAATGTATAAGATCAATGAATAATGACATGAAACATTCATTTTAATTTTAGAATCTAGATCCAACAGTTAAATACCATTTGAAATTGATCATTGAGAGGCATTGAATCCCCAAAATCTCCATCTTGAGTCTACTTGGTTGAAGGATTATTCAAACATGTAATTAACAATGAAATTTAGGTATGTATTAGGTCATAAAATGAAAATTCAGAATAATTAAAAACCATATATTGGTTTTTTGTCCCAATTTAACAAACTATGTGCCAACCGTTTGTGCCTTTCCGGGATAATAGAAGAGATGTATAGTTTGATAAACCATGTGAAACGCCCACCTAACCCCACTATCACATGTCACATATTTTAAGGGAAATTACACATTTTTAATATTAATAATATATGTAACTATGTTACCTCCTCTAAGACTCAACCATAATATGTACAGTTTCTTAGGATATCCTATATGGGGTTCTAAAATAGTGCATCAACATTTCATAGGTCCAAATACCACAAATGTTTTTTCCAAAAGCCACCGAAAATAACATATTATATGTCCCAAATAAAAGATCCTCAAAAAAATGGAATATAAGTACCTAAAAGAAGGTTTTGGGATGTTACATAAGTGATCAATTTTTTTTTTTTTTGATTTTGTTTGTTTCATATGTCTAAAATAGAGTCATGTTAATTATTATCAAAGAATAAAATGAAATGAATATGTTTTAAACACTAGATCAAAGAATGTCAGTTTTAGAATGTTATATAATCATTGATGTTCCATGTATTTGATATGTTTTTTTGCACCCTTTTCATTGTATAAAATTAATTATTTTATTGAAATGTGTTATAAATGGATAACTGATAAATTTTTATGAATTTTCATTTAAATTTGGTATTATTTAGAGATATTGTTATTTTTTATGTTATTCATGAATTAATTGTTGAATTATATATGTAAAATAGTTCTTTAGTTGGATATTTTTGTTTCATTTTATGTTTTTTTTCTTGAAATTTTTATTATATGGAATTCATCACAGATTGGTGTTTGTTTCCTCATAAGAATTTTTTCTTTATTTTTCTTTCAATACTATTTATTCTGATAAAATGGAGCATAATTTTGACTATTGTGGGTTTTTGGGTAGATTTTAAACCTAGGGTTTGGTCCAGATATTTTATATCATTGTTATTTTTTACCATCCAACATCAATTGCGGGTTTTTATTAGGAGACCATTTATCAACAATCATGAAGTTGGTGGTATCATTATCAATTACCAATGAATTGATTTAGATTACATTTATGTAATTTTGAAATATTTGTTGTAGGTTTGGAAATTTCATCATGAATAGAAATAGTTATTAGTTAATTAATTAATGAGATTGTCAAATTTGTGGAATAATGGGATTATGAATTTGGTCAATTAATGGGATTGTGAAATTTGATGATTAATGTTACTATGAATGGATTTATAATGTTAATTAATGTATCGTAGGCTTAAACATGATGGATCAATAGTTTATATGATTTAATAGAGTTATATTGATTAATGGCAAAAAGTTCATATTATTTCCATGTGATTAATGTGATTAAAATGATTAATTTTATAAACTTTAATGGTGCACTCTTATATGAATAGTTGAAAATGGGGTTAATGATGATTAACCTTGATAAATGTGATATATGTAATTTATTGATAAATAGGGTGTTGGACAAAGGTTGACTCTCCAAATACCCATGGTGTGCAAACATGGTGTTCTTGTCACCAATTCATTAATGTGACAGTGAGTGTGGGGCACAGACTGATGATCTAAATTCCAATATGTTATAAAAATGAGTTGTGGGATAGATAATTATTCTCTAAATACCCATGGGGTGGTAGAAATTATGTTCTAGGCCCAATAATGTTTTGTTGGATATGAGTTCCATGTGGCCTTGAAATTAAATTGGAATTAAATGATATAATAGATGGGGATTCCCGATGATATATGTTTCGGACTCCGACATGGGTGAAAGAATGTATTGATGGTTTATGTGTCATCCAGAACCCTGGTAATTATGTTGTTGATTAAATATTATTTAATTTTGAATATTGTTTACTTGTTTTATGGTACATTATTCATTGTACAACGGAATACATTGTTATTAACTATATATTGTTTAGACGCCATTTTTTGTGTCCTGTGGAGTTTTAATCACACCCTACATAGGCTACCTAATTAGTACATGGATAGATATCACAATTATAGTACATGATAAAGAAAATATCCCTATGATATATGTTTGAGTTGGGGTGGATTATGGAGGAGGGAACTAGACATTATGGCATCAAACCTTTCTACTAAATAACTTTTCATTTCATTTAACAAATAGAAGATCGTTAATGTCAAGTGTCATGAAAAAAGAGGTATATAATACATGTAAATAAAAAACATTCATTTAATCCCATTTAAAATATTATTGAAAATTTCATCCTTTGTAAAATTTCTGCAACACATAACCGGAAGAAAAATATCAAATGATAGGGTGAGTAGAAGGCCTAGTAATTAAAATAAGTGAAATAATTTACATATGAACTTGAGAGATATCAATAAAAACATGGTTAATATCATAAATATATGATGAAGAGGTCAATAATAATTTTAATCACTTGTAATATCAAATTAAAATGTGGCTACAACATTTAATTTATACATTCATAAGCAAATCACCATGGTCCATCCGCAATGTTTCCTAAAAAATACCAAAGTTCTTCACTAAGGTATCATAAATTGTCTAGAGATTAACTATATACCCAATTCATTGGAGTTCTATCGATGTCCACCTATAATATGTCTTTATTTTCATGTGATCCACATCTATCATGATCAAACATTTCATAAATAATCCAATGGGAATAAAATTAATGGGTTTGATATCAAAATCATGACGTTTTAAAAGATGCTTAAAAACAAGATCAGTATGTAATTTATAAACCATAGAAAGGGAATTCGGGTTTTATGTATGTTAATTAAAGAATAAAATATATCATTTTAATGACTCTATGGATAACCATATAAATTAAATAGGTTTATGTATTCACCTAAATAAAATAAGAGAATTCCCTGAGAAAAAGAGAGAGATTTTGAGACAAAAATTCTACAGCATAACGAACATACAACATGGTTTTTGAAACAATTTAAAATAAAGGGTAAAAGGGTCTCAAATACATAAATTAATCATAATATAGAATAGGTATAGTGTAAAAATGAAATAAAAACATGGAATGGAAAATTAAAAGTTACACAACATAAAAGTGAACTTGAATGGAAAAAACAAAACATGATAATTCCCTTACGAAACATTGACAGCCTAACAGCATTGCATAAAAATTCAGAAAAGTTTTTGATGTGAGAATAAAGGTTATATCATAATTTTGACCTAAAATGGAGATAATTATGTATGTATAAGAACATACCCAAACATAATAAAATGGAAACTAAAAGATATATCATAAAAGAAGTCTTGACTAAAAGAGGACGGTGAAAGGTTTCATTACCTTGAAAAGATTATTGAAAAACTCAATGGTTTAGACCATAGGAGGCTTCAAGGAACCTTGAGAGGAATCCATGTTATGTGAAACGACTAGATCATTCTTTAGGAGGAATTTTAAATGAATGGAATGAATGAATGTGTATGTATTTATATAAAATGTGAGGGAATGTTTTGTTAATTTCAAAAGGACACCTCATTAGTGGTATTTGCCAACCCATGGGCTTGAACATGGTATTTTCCCATGTTATTGGCCACTTGGGACACCTAATAACATATTTTATTGTACACAAGTCGACCATAATTTTTACATCATTAATTATGTCCTTAAACACACTGAAACTCCAAACTATATATTTACTATTCACAGAAAAAAAACATTTTATAAAAATCTCATAAATTCACCATAACCTAATATCGATTCTCTAAATTCAAAAAATAACTCCATTTTATTAAATTAATTTTCTAAATAAGATATTTTTAATTTTTATTTAAAATCACCATTTACCTAAAAAATACAATTAATTACATAATAATTTCTAAAACAGTTATTTACTTATTATATGATATCACATTGCCAATAAGGATTCCTAAATTATATTTATACTTTATTCAGTGAGGTTACTATTCTATTGGGAACATTAAATTTCATAATGGTATTATAACTATTCATAATTTATTATTTTCCAAAAAATAAGCTAATCTTATTAGAATATAAATTTCATGCCGATCACAAATGTAAATTTCCATTTTTAAAATCATCTCACATTATTAATTATTTGAAGTATAAAATAATATTTTAAAATTCCTTTTTTCCAATATTCTTCAATAATATGGAATTTCTATAAATTCAAACCATATTTATCTTGATATTTAAAGTTATAAAATTTTACCATAATAAGAAATAAAAAATTTATTTATTCCAAAGGATTACACAATGTAACTAAGGCCTCATTACATAACCTCTTATAACACCTGGATATGACCTAAGCGTATAGTTTTTTATGGTCACAGAATATTGGGGAGGCTCAAACAACATTGCATGAGTGGTGATTTCTATCAGCATAAACTTCGACCGTATGTGATTTCGTTCAAGTTTAACGTGTTAGAGTTTTCTGTGGGCTTGGTCCATAGAAAAGCCCAGTAACTCTACCTCCTTCCCAAGCTCTGATATATGGTAATTGTATGGCCCGAATCTACTAGATGAGGCCATCAAATATTCATTCATGTATTAATTAACTGTGATCATTAATATTTATAAACAATAATCATTACATTAACAGTATTTTCCAATGGTCATATTTACCAATAGTCATATAACAGTTGAAGTCCAACTGTCTCATTTTAATTATACTCACATGATTAATAAAAGGACAAGGTTTTGTTGAGTGAAAAATAAAATAACACACAAATTTAGGAAACAAAAATTATTAAAATGTTCAGGTCATTACACTTGCCCCCCCCCTTATGAAATTTCATCTCTGAAATTTGAACTCATACACTCTGAAGAGAAAAGGTGGTTACTTCATCATCATAGACTCATATGGTTCCCATGTGACTTCTTCACATTTTTGGTTCACCCAAAAAACCTTTACAATTTAGGTAGTCTTGTTGCGTTGAACCTTGTCTCTATAATGCAGGATCTCCACCCACTACTTCTCATAAGAGAGGTCATGTTCTAGTTGTACAACCTCTGGATCTAGTACATGTAAAGGGTCATGTATTTACTTCGTCTAGAGGTATATGTGGAGTATATCATGAACATATGCAATATTTGGTAGATGTTCAAGCCAATATTCCACTGATCCTATGCGTTCAAGAATTCCATAGGGGACAATGTACCCAGGGATGAGCTTCCCCTTCGTACCAAACCACATGGCTCTATTTTAAGGTTAAATTCAAAGAAAGACTTTGTCACCAACATCATACTCCTTGTCCATTTGATGGTTGTCAACATATCTTTTCTTCTGACTCTGAAGAGACTTAATCTGTTGCTGGATAGCATGATCCTTTTCTGTCTTCTCTTCCACAATATCAAGACCATGAATATTTCTCTCACTAGCCTCATCCCAACAAGTAGGAGTTCTATATCGCTTCCTAGATAAAGCATAGTAGGTTTCTATTTGAATTCTAGAGTGGAAACTATTATTGTATGATAAATCAATGAATGTGAGATGTTGATCCCATCCACCGTTAAAATGCATTGAGAATCTTATCTACATGTCCTTGACTATTTGAATAGTATTTTCAGATTGTCCATCGGTTTGGGGGTGATAGGCCATACTGAATTTCAATTCGGTAATCAAATATGGTTGAAGACTTCTCCATGATTTTGATTGAACCTTGTATCACGATAAAATACAATAGAAAGTGGAACTCCATGATTTCTTTCCAATTACATCACAAAAATCATGTATATATGATCAAGAGATAAATGTTCCTAAATAGAGATAAAATGGGAAGTCTTGGTGTGATGGTCCACATTAACCCGTATCTGCTTGTTTCCTTTGAATGTTATTGGGAGACCAGTGAAAAAGTCTATAGTGATATTGCACCACTTCCATGCTGGTATGGGTAGTGGTTGTAATACCTTTAGGGAGATTTCACTCTTCCTTCCCTTACTAACATACCAATAACCTTGTAGTGTAGTAAAAAAATCTGCCATTTCAAATTATCCCACCAATAATGTTCACATAGGACCCTATTCATTGTTGTACTTCCATGATTTATAGATAAATTATATCTACGATCTGCATCCATCATCTCCTTCTTTATTTCAAGAATAGATGGTACCCATAGTCTTGTACAAAATTTTAGTATACTTCTGGATCAATATTGAACTCATGAAACATCACATCCCTCACAACCTCATACTTCTTATGAGAAAAAGTATCTTCTTTCTAATATTTCTTGATCATTTGTTGTAATGATGGTTGAGAAATCATTTGGGATAGTGTTTATTATGTTCGTTCCCTTATAATTCCCATGTCCATCTTTAATGGTTCACTAATCAAGGATCTATTTGAATCCTCATCATTGACAGAACAACATGTTCTTTCCTACTTAATGCATCAATGACATTATTTCCTTTTTTGGGATGATAATGAATTGGAAAATCATAGTCATCAAGATGTTCAAACCATCTCTTATGTCTCTTTCTCAATTCATTTTGTGTGAAAATATACTAAAAATATTGATTTTCTATTTATATATAACATTTCTCCACATAAAGATGGTACCTCTATGTCATCGAGAAAAAAAACGATAGCCAGTTCAAGATCATGCGTAAGATAGTTTTGATCATGAGTCTTCCACTGTCAAGATGCATAAATAATGACTTTGAAATTTTTCATGAGGACGCACCCAAGCCCTTTCAAAGACGCATTTCTAAAAATAACTAATCCTTATCCACCTGAGGGTAGTGTTTACATGGGTGCAGCAACCAATATCTTCTTCATCTCATTGAGAAATTCATCAGACTCCTTTGTCTAGATGAACATGACCCATTTTCATGTTAACTTGGTTAATGTATTAGAAAGTCATGAATAGTTTTTAAAAAACCTCTTGTAATATCCTGCTAATCCATAGAATCAATGAATCTCAATTATTGTTAGAGGTTGATGCCACTAATCTAGAAAAAGAAATTTATGTAGGTTAAACTGTCATTCGTTCATTGGATACAATGTTTTCTAAGAAAATAGATTTTTGTAAACAAAATTGAAATCTACAAAACATTCCAAAAAATCCTCTACTTATTTTGAGTTTTCAAAATAACATTGAAATGATCCTTGTTATCCTCATGTATTTTGGAATATATCCTAATATCATCAATAGAAACTACAACAATTTTATTAAGGTTGTCCTCAAATACCCTATTTATCAAATCCATAAACAAAAGATGTTTCATTAGTATGTTCTAAGGTCATATCAACAAAATCATATTTCCCATATCTTGATTGGAAGGAGTTTTTTGGAATATCATCTTTCTTCACACTCAATTTATGATAACTTTAATAAAGGTCAATATTATGGAATAATTCATCCCCATAATGTTGGTAAAATAATTCATCAATTCTTGGAAGCTGCTATTTGTTTCTTTACTTTAATCCCATTCAATTGTCAATAATCATTACATAGCTGCATCAATCCCTCCTTCTTCTTTACAAAAAGAACATGTGCTCTTGACAGAGACACACGTATTCAAATAAACCCCTTCTCTAAAAGAACATGGAGTTTCTTATTTAATTCCTTCAGTTCCACATTTTCAAATTTATATGAGGTCTTTTATATCGAAGGAGATACATGCTCGAGTTCAATGGAGGACTCTCCCTCTCTTTACAGAGGAGGTGTGAGTTACTCCTCATGAAATATGTCAATGTATTCAAGAATGATGGGTAAATGTTCTATCCTTATACTATAATTTACATCTTTTTATTAAACAATCAAATCTCTAAATAAGGATATATCCGGTTCAACTCGACATACATCAGGTTCAGATATCTCTCCTTGAATGATAACTATATGTTCCCTATTCAACAATACAGATATTTCCATACTATTGCATTTGATCATTGCATTATACATTCAGAACCAGTCCATACCAAGAATACTGTCGAATTCTTGCATTAGAATGAATACTATATTTGAGATAACATCTCTCTCACTAAATAAAATAATAGAGTTTCTAAACACTAATGATGCTTGGATAATACCACTATCAGTCCTGACTAATAACTCTACTTTTAGAAAATCAGGGTTTGATTCTAAATTCATTGAAATAATGGAGGAAATAAAGGAATGATTAGAACTAGAATAAAACAATTTACATTCTAGATTAAAGATAATAGAAAGAGTACCTGCCACCACATCATTTGGTGATTCAACTGTAGTTGTAGTGATAGAAAAAGCACAAAAATTCTCCCTTGTTCTATGATGAGGCTGATGGGGATTCCCCTCCAATGCCCATGGATTTAGAAAATGATTTGAAAAGTTCCAAAGATATCAACACTTGAATCATTAGACATTATGTTGGGAATGTACCATCTTTCTTCTATCATTAGTTTTTGGGATGTTGAGGCTTCAACTCACTATGAGAATTATATGCAATATGGCCATCTCTTGCACAAATTTAGCACTTCCCACTCCCAATCAGGCTATTCATGAATGCTTCTTCCCACATTTATTACACATGGGACTTTAAACATTCATTAATCCTATTCCCTGATCAAAGGTCCTCCCTATGCTAGTCTCCATTGATCTCTTCTTGTCATTTCATTTATGAGACCACTATATCTCACCAAATAACAATTCAACTTTCATTGTACTCCAAATAATCTCCTCATATATAAAATAGTATTGGTTTGATAGATTCTTCCATAAATGTGCTCTTAGTACACCCAATAATCAATCAACCATCCCATTAGGATCCATAACAACGATGGATTTGAAACAGTATAGTATTGTGATGTTCATCTTATAGCATCTAACAGATTCATTCTACTTCTGCATTATCTCAAGAAAATCCTTCTCCATTTTAGTTCTCAAGGAATGAGAGAAATATTTATTGATGAAGATCCCCCTGAACTCTTTCCACACCCTAGCTACTACCTCAACTCTTGGCCTAGTGTTTTTAATCAGTTCCCACCAATGATCTGCTTCTCCCTCTAAGTTGTAAATATTGAGGCTGACCTTCTCTTGATCTGCATAGCAGAGCACAAAAAATAACATCTAGATAGAATTGATCCTCTATTTATAAATCAATGGGTTGGTTTATCCACTGAAGTTTTGTGGTCATTGATTCATAAAAGACCCAATATAATTGTGTTACCTTCATAGTTAAATCATTCTCTTAGCTTTATTCAAGTACTTTTCCTTATCTTGAGTGGGTTGGATTATCATTCTAAAGAACTTTTCCATTCCGCCATCCATCAGAGGTTCGTCAGCACAAAGTCCTTTGTGGTCACCTTATTCATGGTTCATCTTATCTCCAACCATTTTATTAATGAATAAAACCTCAGTGGAATCATATTTCATTTATGAAAATTTTAATTATAATGAATTTTATGTCATAAAACATCATTCTTAGACAGTTACATTTCTCTATAAGTCCTTCATAATAATTCATAAAAATAATGTGATTAACAAAACATATCCCATGGGAGTGTCAAAATAGGAGTGCAACAAGTCTCGTTGTCATGTACCTAGATAACCCATGTCATACCCGATACTCTTATCTGATTTTTCTCTAGTAAGTATATCTGTTCTAGAGACACATCAGCTTGTTCATATCTAGACATGTATTTATTTTTTCGGAATCCACATACCTAATATTTCCCAAAAATACCAGGAAGTATTCCTATATTTAAACCATTCTATACTGTTCTTATTAAAATTTTCATGGCCTAATTTCTACATATAACTAAACTATCCTTTGATTCCAACGATAGAATCCATCCTTTTTATTAAATAACTTTTCATTTAATTTTAAAAATATTGGATCTTTAATGTAGTGTATTGGAAAAAAGGGTACATAATAAATGAAAACATAAACCATTATTTTAACCCCCTTGAAAATATTCATTAAACTTTAATCATATGTACAATTACTATATCTCATAACCTAGAGAAATACATTAAACGAAAGTGTGAGCAGAAGGCCCCATATGGAAATCAAGTGAAACAATTTACATGTGAACTTCAGAAATATAAAAATGGACATGAGGAATATCATAAATATATGATGAAGAGTCAAATCAAAATATTAATAACCTAAAACATAAAATTAAAATGTGTATAAAATATTTAATTTAGACATTCATAAATATATCTCCAATGTACAACCCCTAGGTGTCATAAATATTACCAATGTTATTCAACAAGTTATCATAAAACGTGTCATCTCTAGAGATTAATTATTTACGCAATGCATTGGAGAACTATCACGGCGCAACATTAATATATATTTATTTTCATGTGATCCACATATATCTTAATAAAACTTTTAATAAATAACCTAAACGTAATAAAATCAATGGGTTTCATTTTAAAATCGCGACCTTTTAAAAAGTGCTTAAAAAAGATCATTATGTCATTTATAACCCTGGGAAACAGAATTAGGGTTTTATGTATGTCAATTAAAAAATAAAATATATCATTTTAATGTTAGGATGAATACCTGTAGAAATGAAATAAGAATGTTTATTCACATAAAAAATAAGAGAATTTATTGGGGAAAAGAGATTGATTTGGAGACAAAAAAAATATCTAACATATTATACAACATGTTTTTATAAAACTTATAATTGATTAGGGAAAACGGTATCAAATTCATAAATTCGTCATATTACATTAGAGGGCAGAATAAAATTTATATAATAACATGATATGGAAACTTGGATGTTATACCAAATAAAAGTGAACATGAATGGGAAAATGAGAAGTTGATTATTCCCTTACGAATATTTGGTCGACTAACGAAGTCCCTTAATAATTTTGAAAAATAGTTGACGAGAGGTGAAAGGGTATCTAATAATTTGAAAATAAAATAGGTAGCAATGAGAATGTTGAATAACATACCCCAACATATCTAAATTGAAACATAAAGATATATCATAAAATAAGTCATAACTAAAATAGGAGGGTGAATGGTTCCCTTACCTTGAAGAGTTACTTTAAAAAAATCAAAGGTTGGGAACTTGGGGGGCTTGAGGGAACCATGGGAGGAGTCCTTGGGAGGTAGAAATACCATAGATTAATTGAGGAGGAATTTGGAATGAAATAAATAAAGAAATGGGTTGGTAATCTTACAAAAAGTAAAGGAATATTTTATTAATATCCAAGGGACATATCATTAGTGGTATTTGAAAAACCATGGGCATTCCCATGGTATTTTCACATGGTATTCACCACTTGGGAAACCTCATTACATATTTTACTGTACACAAGTAAACCAAAATTATTAAATCAGTATACATCATTAATTAGGTCAATGAGAAAACTGAATCTCAAATTTATATATTAAATATACAAAAAAAAATCAAAACATTTTATAAAAATCATATAAATTCACCCTAACCTAATATTTTTATGATGTGAATTCAAAAATGAACTCCATTTATGAAAATAATTTTCTAAATAATAAGTCTTTGTTTTTTAAGTAAAATCACTATTTACCCAAAAAATACTAACACTTAACTAATAAATTCTAAAACATGTATTTACTTATTCTATGACATCACATTACCAATCCATATGCGTAAATTATATTTATACTTTCTTAAGTGGGGTTATTATTCCATTATTCACATTACTATTCATAAGGGTGATACTAGTATTCATAATTTATTATTCTCCCAAAATGAAGTTGATATTATTATAATATAAAGGTATTACTAATCACAACTGTAGAAGACCATTTTTTGAATATCAGTTGACATTATTAATTATTTAAAGTATAAAAAATCATAAAATATCATTTTTCCAATAATCATCAATAATATGGAACATCTAAAAATTTATCCTCTATTTTTCTTGATATTTTTAATTCACAAAGTTTACCATAATAAGAAATAAAAATTTATTTATACAAAATGTAACACCCCAAGCTTCCACAGTACGTTTCCCTTTAAATAATTTAATATCTTGCATTGTATACAACATGGAGTTTTAACACACCACGACCAATCAAACTATAGATTATGAATAGTAATACCCACTTTTTGAAATTTTATAAATTTTATTTCTAAAAATGGACATAATTTTTTAATTCAAAATACCAAAATTAGCTTCAGGTGAATTTTTTGTATTTTTCAAAAAACATTCAATTTTGGTTGAATAATGAAAAACATTGCATTATTTTTTAAACCTGAATTTTAATTTAAATAATTAGTTATTTTATTTAAATTTATTTTATGTCAAAATAGATAAATAATACAAATATTAGTTCATTTTAATTCATTAGTGTCATTTTTATAATAAAATTATATGTATAAAATTTTATTGATATTTTTATCATCTTTTACCCACCTCCTAAGAGCATTTGAAAATTTGCATAAAACATAATTTTACCATTTCTGTGAATTGAATTTTAAAAATCTGAGAAACACGGTTGATATCAGTTTGTAAATGAAGTTCAATGAGATGGAAATAATTTTTTTTGAATGGTAACATTTTGATTTTATTTACAATGTTTAAAAGTAAATATAGTAATTAAAGGTAAAAATTATATTATTATTAACCTGACACATGTACTAGTTCTATTGAATAATCACATTTCGACCAAAGAAAACCTTAGGAATAAATTATGATCTATTAGGTGCACATGGATTAGACTGTAACATTTATTATTATTTTATTTAAGGAGGAGTGAAATGTGTTAATTTCAATGTTTTAATAATTAAATGATTTTTAATATAGGGTTACACATAAGATATATTAGACTATAAATATTAATTAGAAATATAAATAGATTTCCTACATAATTTAATTATATTTATAATTTTTATACATTAAATAATTTAATTTATTTATGTCATAATGATGATGCAGTAATTACATTATTAATGAAATATTAAAATAATTAATATTATAAATACCCAAATAATTGTTAAAAGAAACTTTTGATATATTCCACGAATTTTATTAGTTAATATGACATGGTAGGATTTATTGAAGGATTTATTTAGAAGTAATAATGTAGTTGTGACTTTAAAAAAAATAAATTACTAAATATTGTATAAATTGACATAAATGAGTTTTTAAAACCAATACTATATTATTAATTGATATAATATTCCCAAAAAAATCTATGGTTCAGCAAAAGAACATAGATAAAGTTATATATATCAATAATTAATCACTTGGGGTTTGGTTGGATGTTTATAGTATGATTATTAACAATATAATATAAAAATAAAAAGACACATGGAAAAAAGACAAACTATTTCACTAAGAGTGTAATCAAAATGATATGGTTAATATAGTGATATAAACCTATCAAAAACCTATTTTTTAGAGGATTTATAACCATACCCACCTTATACTCTAAATAAATCATTTTAGTGAAACAATAAACCGAATATTAATTTATTATAAAATTATATTTTAATCTTTTCCTAAGTTTCCCCTCACCCCTCTTATAGAAGGTCACTTCCCCTAATCTCAAATTCACACATCCAGATCCATTTGGAATAGCCAAACCCTACCCATATATCCTCCCAACTTCCCTCACTTCATCCTAGAGGAATTATTGTGATCATAAATCAATCCTATGGATCCCTTTATATCAAATCAAAAGGAAGAACCCGAAGAAGAGGTAAATATTTCGTCACGTCTTTCAAGTTCTTTTCTTCTTCCACTACCTCTTTCTTTTTTTTCATTATAAAATAATAACTCATGTATCGTCTATATAATTTGATGTTATTATAATAATGGAACAACCATATTAATTATTCTATCCATCATATAATTAACAATGTCTCTATATGTGTGTGCGTACGGCTTACCGTGTCCACGTTGTGGTGTAGTTGTTACTCAATACATTATTTTTTATGGGTATAATAATGATGTATAATTGATTTAAATAATAAATATACCATGTTAATTATTATTTATATATGATATAACTTCTATTTACATATTATTTTAATATCCAAATAATGATATTTTCGCTCTTGCGTACGTTCAGATTGTCGTTTCCATGAACACGATGAGATTCATTTCCCCATTGTATCCATTCAAGAATAATTTTAATTTGATGATTAAAAATAATTTTTATGATCTTAATATCATTATGGATATGAATCAAATAGTTCCTATCCATAACAAACATGACTTATGTAACAAAAAATATAATGGAAAACAAATAAGTTAACACCCGAAACGACGATAATACTTAAATATTATTGACAATGCAATATTGGAAGATCGTATATGATATCAGATTTAGGTATAATGTTCTTTTATAATTAACTTACAATTATTTAACTATTATACAAGAGGTTAATGTACCCTCGACCAAGGAAAATTATAAGATAAGGGTTAAATTCACAATCTCTTTATTATCCGAGTATGTTTTTACATAAGTATCTACTAAGACCTCTTTGTCATCCAAATCTGGGTTTCATAAAAATGTATTTAAAATCATTTTTACAATTTACTAGAAATTATTTTTAAGTAATTTATAAAATTATTTGACCTTATATTTTTTGAACGGAATCTTTTCTTCATTTTCCAAAAAAGGGAACTTTATGACATTTTCGACTAAATGAAGGTAAGAATGTCATTTTTTACTTATACAGTAGGTGAAGCTATTTTCTTCCATTATAACATCATCGAAGCTTCCCTTACAAGAATATAAGAATATCTCTATGAAAAATGTTTTATTTTAAATGGTTTCAACATAAAAACATGCATTTCATTTAAATAGTTTTCATTTCATCTATGTAAACATCATTTAATGGATTTTAAACATCTTTGAATTTGATTTATTATGATAATAATATTCCATATTGTGTTGAAGGTTTTTTCATATTATTGAATGTGGATGTTTTTTTCATACCATTCATTATTTATGGATTAATTATTAAAATTTCATATTCTAGTTTAGTACAAATGTTTATGTTATTTTTAATCCTTTTCATATGAGGAATTCATTGGACTTAGATAGTGACAGGTGGAGCCTACTATAACTCCTCAATGCATTGTAAGGTCTAATGATACAAACTAGTGTCTTGGAAAAAGGCCTTGACAAAATCTTATTCATAGTCTTGGCACAAGTCATGGACTATGTGGTTATAAAGTCTCGGATTATGCATTCCATCATTATGAAATTGGCTATTGATATTTCCTGTGATTATTCGACGAGTGGAATATCCATGTGAATAAGTAAATGGAATTATTTGATTTATATTTTCCATATTATGCAGAATATTAAATTTAAAAGACTTGAGGTTTAGTCATATATATTTCCTTAAATGGTTATGTTTATTTATAAATGTTTTCACTATATTGTTATCCTTACTGAGCATCTGAGCTCACCCCTTTCTATGAAATATTTTTTCAAGGATGCGAGGAGGTATATTATGACTGACCTACAGAGATAGTCTAAGGTATATGGATGTTGTTAATGAAGAAAATGTTTTTGTTTGTATTTCATTTTATTATTTAATGTAAAATTTATGAATAAATCTATTATATCCAAGGATACTAAACTGATTGGTCCTTCAGGATTTAATACCTTGTGATCATGCCAAAGTTATGTAATAATGAACCAACTAATGGTAACTAGGGTCAGGGAATTACAGTTTGTATCACAAGGTGGTTTAGTAAAATCATTTGAAATTAGATTTAAAAAAAACTCTGATTAGAGAACACTACTATAAGATAAACATTGAGGATTAGTATAGAATAACTTCCTAGAAATATTGGTAAATTAGAGATTTTGTGAGTTTTCCAAGAAATAAATCATTTTCTAGTTACAAGTAGGTACAGGTGGCTCTGGTATAGATGTACCTAAGTGGATAAGCCGAAAAAACCACTTTGAGATAGTCTTAAATGGGAACGGGTTCAAAACAACGGGCCTTGATGCACTCTTGGGTACGAAACTCCCAAGAGATATGATTAGAAAAATTGTCATTTTCATTAAAAATAATTATGAAGAATTTATGAGTATATAAATCCTCAATGAAAACATTTTTATGATTAGGTATTATATCCATAAAGTGTTCCATTTATGTTAACTATTTTACAAGTTTTGAATTATGTATTTCAGTTAATAAACTAATCGAGTTTATGCCATTGTTTAGAAATTGAGCCTAGTGGAAAGAATGGAAACCATATCATTGCACGTAATCCATGTATGGATTTCCATCCTACTAATGATAATTATAGTGGAGATGGTGTTGCAACTGGTGACGATCATCTTATCACAATACTGGGACAACTCACTCAGGTTATAAATAATATCCTTACCCATATGGAACAACCTGATCCACAACGTTGAGGATTAATGTCAGACAGCCTCAAGAGGCAACAACCACCAACATTCAATGGGTATATAAATCCATTTGTATCTGAGCAATGTTTAAGTTCCCTAGAGAAAATATTTAATTCTTTGGGAGTTGTGAAAGGGAGAATTTTTTTTATGGAAGTTTATCACCTCACAAGAGATGCAGATCAATGGTGGAAATTGATTCAAAAAATAAAGGAAGTTGAAAAAGTATCAAGTATGGAATGGAGGGAGTTTAAAGATAATTTCTTAGAAAAATACTTTCCTTGTGACCATTGAGCAGATATGGAAAGGAAATTTATTAGATTGTGGAAAAAGGATTATAATAATGTCGCAAAGTATGATTCTATCTTTACAAGGATAGCGAGGTATGCAGCAGATTATATATGCAACCCAAAGAGTAAGATTAATTGATTATTTAATTAGTTAAAACCATTTATCTATTGAGCATTAGTCTCACAATCCATATTGTCATACGAATATATCGTCTAATGTGCTATAAAGATAGAAAAGGAATTATCTATGTCTTATAGCTTTAAAAAATGAAAGAGAAGAATCGATATGCTGAACAATCTAAAAATGGAAATAAGGTGAATAAAGTAAATGTTGAATATCCATCATGTTATAAATGTGGGAAGAAGCACCCATGTACTTTCCTGGAGGGAATGTCAGTCTGTTACAGGTGTGGAGAAAAAGGCCACCAAGTTCATGATTTCAAGTGGAAGAAAGAGACTGTCAATGTTGAATTCTACAGTTGTAAGTAAATTGGTCATTATGAAAATGAATTTCCTTAGTGTTAGGGAAACATTCCTAAAAAAGGCCAAGGGATCAAGTCCTAGTTTATAATTTTAGTTCTATTGAGGTTGAATCTTCGAAAGATGTGGTGGCAGGTATTTTAATGGTTTCCTCAAGTTCATCCAATGATTTATTTGATTCTAGATCATCACATTATTTCATATAATCCGAGTTTTCTATGAAAATTAGATATTTCAAATTTGACATAACAAGGGAGTTGTTAGTAAAAACATTTAAGTCAAGTATCATCACAAAAATGTTTTTTCAATTAGTTCCCATTTAGGAATATAAATGTTATTTATCTACTGACCTCATCATCATACTCGTGATTGAATATGTTATAATAATTTGTATGGATTGTCATTCAGACGATGATGTGAAAATTTATTCTTAGAAGAAGGAGATTCCAATTCTTGATGATGATTCAGAGTACCTTATCATTAGAGTAGAAATATCATCATTCAATTCTTATCTAGATCCACCCCCAGATGCTCTACTAAATTCAATTATTGGGGACGAAGAAAATGAAATAATTGTGGGTGAGGAAAAGACTGTTAAAATAGAGGATGTACATATTGTGAAAGAATACATTGATCTATTCTTAGGGTATTTACCTAGAAATCATCCAGAATGAGAAATTGAGTTTTCCATTGACTTAATTCCTGGTTCATGGATCATATCGAAGAACCCTTATAGAATGGTCATTGTGGAATTAGTTTAACTAAAGATAAAACTAAATGAATTTAGTAATAATTGATTTATTCACCCACGTGTTTCAATATAGGGATCCCATGTTCTTTTTTTAAAAAGAAATATGAATCTCTGAGGTTGTACATTCACTATAGGGAGATCAATGCAATATAAATAATGAACATGTATCCCCTACCCCAAATTGATTATTTATTTGACCAACATCTGGGAGATCAATAGTTTTCAATGATTGACCTTCGATCTGGATATCATCAGTTGTGTGTGAAGAAGGAAGACATTCCAAAGACAAAATTTCAAATGAGGTACGTTCATTACATGTTTATGGTAATGCCTTTTGGTCTGACTAATTCACCCTCTGTTTTCATGGATCTAATGAACTAAGAATTAAATGAATATATTGATGAAATTTTAGTGGTATTAATTAATGATATCATGGTATTCTCCAAAATCTAAAAAGATCATGAAAATAATTTTCGTATTATCCTTAAGGATTCTAGTTTAAATTAATTATATGGGAATACTAGCATGTGTGAATTACGGATTTATGATATTTCTATTCTTGGTCATATTGTCCCTAAGGGTGGAATCTCTATTGATCCTTCTACTGTAACACCCCAAGATTTTATAGTGTGTTATTTCTTCAAAATAATTCAATAACTTTCACTACACGCAACACCAAGTTCAATCGCACCATGACATACCAAAGAAGCTGTTCAAAAGAGGTTATGAATAGTGTTAACTAAATTTTAAACTTTATATAATCCTTATAATTTTAGAATTCATATTATGAGTTTCTTAGACATAATGTAAGAACAAATTCATTTTCAGTATTGCACTTTTACCAAATTTTAATAGTGAACCCTTTTTAGATATTATATTTTAAACTTTTTGACTAAATAGGGACATCAAAAATTTAAAATGAAACATCCCAAGCTTCCACGGTACGCTAGCGTGTGTTGTACGCAACACCGAGTTCTAACACACCATAACCAATCAAACTAGCTGTTATGAATAGTAATACCTACTTTTTGAAGTTATATATATTTTATATTTTAAAATGGACTTCATTTTTGGATTCGGAATATCAAATTTAGCCTAAGGTGAAATTTTGGTACTTTTTGGATAACTTTCATATTTTGATGAATAGTGAAAATTACTAAATTTTAATTAAAAACAAATTTTTTAATCAAAATAATTAATAGTAACAAATTATGAATTTGAGTGGTTTTAAAGTATATTTAGAATATATTTTTACTATTTATTATAATGTTGGTCATTGGACATAATTTTACAATTAAACCGAACATAAACAAGTGTCAATCTTTTGATAGTTATTATCTCTTAAAAACACGCTTTTTGTTTTGACAGCGGGAATTTATTTTAAATTAATTTCTGCCACTTCTGTGTTTTGAATTTAGAAAAATGGATTCCATATTTGGAATCAGGATGTTCAAATTGTGTAAATAGGTAACTTTTATTTTTAGAAATTTTGAATAATTACTGCGGTAAATATTTTATTTACCATGGTTAAGGGTAAATCTGGTAAATAAGGGTTAAAAAATAATATTATAATAATACTAAATTACCCTAAAACGTGTCTTAACCCTATTGGTTGATACATGGTCGACCATGGGCATCTTTGGGTCAATTTTGGGACCCCATTGATCCACTTGTAAGTGATAATGACACTTTATATTAGTAAAGTTAAAATAAAAAATAAAAATGGCATAAGCTTACATCTTTTAGAAGAACAATTTTTACATAGGGTTATACATGTTGGATTTTCAATTACAAATATTCATTAGAAAGATAAAGATATTTCCTACATAATGATATTTTATTTATAATTTTTAGACATTAAATAAGTTATTGTATTTATGACACAATGATGATGCAGTAATTACTATAATAGTGAAAAATTAAAATAATTGATATTATAAATACACAAATAAATATAATATGAAACTTTTAATGAATTAAACAAATTTTCTAGGATAATATGATATATTAGGATTTATTTAATTGACTTTGTTCGAAGTAATCAATCTGTTATGAGTTTCACAAAAATCAACTATTGAATAGTGTCAAAATTGACATAAAAAAGTTCTTAAAACAAATATTATATTATTAATTAATATTAAATTCCTAAAAATCTAAGGTTCGGCCAAGAGACTTATATTATGATAGGTTAATCATTAATGGACCACTTGGGGGTCGCTTGGATGTATATAGTAAGTTTATTAACCATATTATATAAAAATACAAAGAGACATTGTAAAAGTGAAACTAATTAACTTAGAGTTAATACTTAAAGATAAGGTTAATATAAGTACACAAACCTGTCTAAATTCTATTGGATGAGTTGTTTTGGACCTATCCACACCTCAGCCTTTGAATAGTCAACTTTGGAGCCTTTGGAAACCGAATATGAATTTATTATAAATTAATATTTCTAGCTTTTCCAAAGGTGCCCCTCACCCCTCTTATAAAAGGGCACTCCTCCTTCTCTTTTCCTCACACCTCTCAAGCCACTTGGCTCGTCCAAACTCTGCCCAAATAAGCTCCCCACATCCCTCTCCTCCTCCTTGAAGCTTCCCCTTAGTCAGAAAGCATTTCAACAAGTCCTTTGGTTCTAACCAAAGTGAGTTACCTAAATTAAAGGTAACGATTTCTCTTAAATTATTTTCATTTATTTTGCTTCTCCAACCCCCAAAATCTTTTTATTTCCTTTCTTTTGTAACAACACCAGTATCCTCAATATACTAGGATGTTGTTATAAGGAGGATTCAAACTACACATACACACAACTCCATCTAATGGATGATGAACATAATGTTTCTGTGGATGGCAAACTAACGCCTCACGAAACGATGATTGTTCAAATACATCTTACCGCCTCTCATGGTGGCCATTATGATGGCACTGTAATTAAATATGATATTAATGATATATATTTTATATATAAGCTTCTGTAATTCCATTTTATTTCATACCATTATTCGTTTCATGTTGTATATACATACGATAATTTCATTTGAGGAAGTGCGGACTACCGCCCCCTTAAAATGATATGACTCGTTCATACCACACATGGAACGTATAAAGGATCGTGTTAATGAACTTAAGTAACATATATAAAATATTATATTATACTGGAATAGTAATATACCTATGTATCATTTGTATTCGATTCTTTTAAAATAAAAATTAAATGGAAGTAGCGTTCGTGCGTACGTACGGACTACCGTCTCCACGAACGCGATGAGATTCATTCTCCATCGTATCAATTCAAGTATAATTATCATTTAATTATTTAAAAATGATGTTTAAGGACTTGATATCATTCTGGATATGAATAATATACATCCCATTAATAACGAATATGTCTCACATAACAAAGAATATAAAGTAAAATGAACCCGTTAACACCCGAAATGACGATAATTCTAAAATATTATTAACAAATCAATGATAAAAGATCATATATGATATCATATTAAAGTAAATGATTCTTTTATTATTCAATAACAATTATTTCACCATTATACAGGAGGTAAACCTACCATCGACCAAGGAAAAAGTACAATGTAAGGGTTTTCTTATCTCACTTTTAATTCCGTGAGAATTCCATTGATCACCACTTAATTATTGCATGTGGTGTATGTGTACTGCCCATGATCGTATTCATTGTGTAATATACTTTAATTTATGGGTATTTACATCATCATGGTATGATACTTCTTTCATGGGTGTATGTTTCGTAAGTTACCTAATCGATAAGGGAATTTGAGATTTCAATTTCCACTCATTTGGCTTTACACATATTTCATTGATTATATTACCCCAAGATTATGTGTGGAATCACTATTCATTTTATTATGTCATAATTTCCACTCCCCTTCCTGTGGATAGAAGTTTGGTACACATAATCACTCCATTGGTAATTCTCAAGTCATTGATATGAATTTGATAAGAGTAATTTTAACTCATTCTCCATTTGTTGAGTTAAACATCCAATTCGTTGGTATTGTTTTTACAAGAATATGTGTGAATGTCCTTTGATTGTTTTACACTGAATATCCAATCATATTTAGTGTATTTATATTTGTCACACATAATTATGTCATTGATTTATCCTTAACCTAAGGATACAACCTTTTTGAGAAATTTCATCTCAATTTACATTCCATTGAGACTTCTTTGATGATATACACCAAATCACTTTTATGTGGTGTATATAATGTACTTTGACATAGTATATCATTAATTCCTTTATTCTCATGATATTACATTGTTTTGATTACCTCAATTATTTGTATTCAAGTGTCTCTCTTTTGGTTAGAAACTCTAACCAAAATACCATTTTAAAATGTTTTAAAGAATTATTCTTCTAAATCATGCTCATTAATGTCCATATTTTAAAAATGGTTTTAAGGATTTATTTATATGGACATTAAAGTTTTAAAATTAAAACTCCTTTTAAAAGTTTCAAAGTGGTATGGGACACTTTGATTCAAAAATATACTTTTAAACGGCTTCTTGACAAATAGTGTGACTTTTAAATGTTTTCAAGAAAAGGGGGATATTTCTCTCAAATAGTTTTGATGATTATTTTCATCTATGTCAACATCCTTCATTATTATTGATTGAGGTTAATGTGATACAATACAATCTTCCATATTGTATCGAATGAATTATGTTTGACTGTGGATGTCCTATTTTTATACCATTCATGGTTTGTGGTGAAAGTATTGACATTTCGTATGCTAGTTTAATACGAATGTTTACGTTATGTTTAAACCTTTTCATATGGGAATGCATTGGACTTAATAAGTGACGGGTGGAGCCCGCTATAGCTCCTCGATGCATCGGTAGGTCTCATGAGACAAACTAGTGTCTTGGCACAAGGCCTTGGCAAAATCTTATTTGTAGTCTTGGCACGAGGCCTTGGCTATGTGGTTATGATAGTCTGGCATTATGCATTCCATCATTATGAAAGTGGTTATTGATATTGCATGTGATCATTCGACTAGTAGAATATCCATGTGAGTAAGTAAATGGCATTATTTCATTTTACCTTTGCCATTTTATGCTGAAGTTCAAGTTTAAAAGGCTTTTGTTTTAGTTATAAATTGCCTTAAGTGTTTATGCTTATTTATGAAAGCTTCTGCTATAATGTTATCCTTACTGAGCATCCGAGCTCACCCCTTTCAATGTTTTATTTTTTTTCCAGGATTATGAAGAAGTAATTTATGAATGACCTGCAGGGATAATATGAGGGGATATGAAGACAAGATGTTTTTTTTATGATATAATTTATGGATGTATCTAGTTATTCCAAGGCTACTAAACTAATCGGTTTTTCGAGACTTGATCTTTCTCATGATCATGCCAATGTTATGTAATTAATGCACCGACTCTGGGTAGCTGGGGTCGGGGCGTTACAGTTGGTATCAGAGGAAGTTTAGTACAAACCTTGGTAGCTAGATTTAGATAAACTCTGATTAGAGCACGTAGACCTAAGATGAACTTTGAGGATTAGTATAAAAGAACTTCCTAGAATTTTGGTATTGTAGAGATTTTGTGAGTTTTCCGAGCAATACATCCCTGTCTGGATACGAGCAGGTAGAGGCGGCTCTGGCACAGATGTACCTAGGGGTAAAACCCGAAAACACCGCTTTGAGCTAGACTCGAACGGGAACTGGTGCACGACAACGGGCCTTGCTGCACTCTTGGTTACGACACTCCTGGGGGATATGCTTAGGATAATTTACATTTTCTTTACAAACCGATTTAAGTAATATATACATAAGACGAGAGTAAATGACCTTGGTTAATCCTAATATGTTTCAAATTGAGAATATGGTGACATTTTAATCTCTAAATGATTTTACGACTACTATTACTCACACAATGCTTTCTGGTTTTAGTCAATGGCTGGATTCCAAGGAAGTCATAGTGACTTTGAGAATGATGTACAAGTTGGGAATAGTGGTGGCAATGAGCAACAAAATGGAATGTTGATAGGAGTAAAAGATATCGTCTTTATGCCAATTCAGTTTTCCAAAAATATGATCAACAACATATATATTAACCAACTCCCAGACTCAACAAGGAAGAGAAAGGTGATAAATGATAAGATCTCCAGCAATGGAGACCATGGAGAAAAGAAACCTCAATTTTCATCATGCAGGAATTGTGGAAAGAGACACCCAGGAAAGTGTCTCAATGGGACAATGAAATGTTTTACGTGCGGGAAGGAAGGACATAAAGTGAAGAATTGCCGAAGAAAAATGAAGAGTACTATGGAAGAAGATAAAAATGGTCCCAAGAGTCCATTTACAGTCATTTTCCGTAAATGTAGGGGACCTGGCCATTACCCGAGTGAATGTCCTATTCTATAGGATATTTTCTTGGTCAAAGAAGAAGCTATGTGGAAATAAATGGTTGGAGAAAAATTATCACTACTTTTTGATGGGTTTACATTGGAATAATTTTCTCTTGTATTTGTAACCCCGCAGTTTGCCATGTGAGAATGATATTTGAGGAAGAATTGTCTCTTCTCTTGTGGATATAGGTATAAATAACCATTTGGTTTTATATGATCATTGGGGTTTGAGAAAATGATAAGTTATTATAATTTGGGATGAAATGCAAAGTATGATATAACATTTGTGGTTAAATTATGTTATTTTTAGGAATTTATCTCATTTTGGTAATATTATAAAATATAGTTTTGAAAAAGGACAACACGTAGACCGTGTGACAACCCGTCGCGTCGGACAAAGCTGTGGGAATCGAACCCACAACCAAAGTGCAATTGGGATTTATAGCCTACCACTGGAATACGTGAAGTCCCTGGTTAGTATGACTATTTTTTTGTTAAATGATTTTATTGATCAATAATAAGATGATTTGGGTTCTTATGTCTTATCAAATGAATACCCTTGGTATAGGAAAATGATTTGGTGATTAAGTGATAAATGTTATTTTGGAAGATGTTCATTTTGTTAGGAACACTATATGCCCAAGGAAAATAGAATACAATGAGGTTTCATTTGTAGAGTAATGGTAGATTTTTATCTACATTTTTATTGTTGATTTATAGTGATTTGGGTTATTTATGGAAATGATTAACCTATAACAGAGAATATGTGATGATGTTGATTACATTTAAGTATGTGACTTTAAGAGTATTTGATGTAATTTGGAGATACAATGTAACATGGGAGACTACATAATCAAATTCTTCTATGTTTTGGGTTTCAATATTAGTTTGGATTATATTAAAGGATTTTAAGGACAATTGGTTATTGAATGGTATCTATTTAACTTTGGGGTATTGTTGGTTTAATTTTAGAAATTAAGATTAGTGCATATTTATCTCAATGAATATCCTTTTGGGGGATCATTAGATCATTCACTAACCATTTTGGTTTTGATTAATCTTCAAAGACAATGTAAATATATGGTTTATCCTGCATGGATCATGTGATTCTATAGAAGTTTATTCTAGCTCTCCCAGTGTGACCAAGTCTTCTTGAATACTCATCGTTTAAAAAAAAATTGAGTTAGTGGTGGAAATTTATTAAAGAATGAAAATCTACTTAAAATTTAAGTATATCTCATAATTTTCTTAGTCAATATCATAAATGAATTCCTCTTCCTTATGTAATGTAACTTTAAAAAAATGTTGTCCTAGATGGTACCTTAAATCATCACTAATTTATGGCTTTGGGATTGTTGGCCTATTCATAGCCATGTTCTCTACCACTCTCCATCAGATAATTGATGGTTAGATTTCTCCTCCATATCCATATTTTCCTACATGGAACCCTAGTATGTGTTAATTTCGGTAATCTTCATACTTTCCACTCTTTATTTTAAATAGAGGCCTCATTAATTCATTTTTCGATGTGGGATTTCAACTAAGATATTTTGAAACGTCAAAAATGTGTTATCCTAATACCCTATGTTTTGTTGAACCGATGGTATTTCAAATCATCATAGATTGATGATTATAAGGACCTCAATTTTACACTTGTTTGTGATTGATGACCTCAATCACCACCTATAAATATTTACGTTTTTCCTCCAATTATATGTCTCTAGTTGCCACCAATGTTCTCCTAATCGAGATCATAATTTGGTGGTGACCCTTTGATTTCTCTTTTCCTCATATTAAGACTAAATTTTAGTAACCCAATTTCCAATGTGGGTTTTCCCACAAATATATTTTCTACTTTCAACCTTTTATTTTCTAAGAACAATTTCAAACTGCGAGGACGCAATTTATTGAAGGAGGGGAGAATGTAACACCCCAAGATTTTATAGTGTGTTATTTCTTCAAAATAATTCAATAACTTTCACTACACGCAACACCAAGTTCAATCGCACCATGACATACCAAAGAAGCTGTTCAAAAGAGGTTATGAATCGTGTTAACTAAATTTTAAACTTTATATAATCCTTATAATTTTAGAATTCATATTATGAGTTTCTTAGACATAATGTAAGAACAAATTCATTTTCAGTATTGCACTTTTACCAAATTTTAATAGTGAACCCTTTTTAGATATTATATTTTAAACTTTTTGACTAAATAGGGACATCAAAAATTTAAAATGAAACATCCCAAACTTCCACGGTATGCTAGCGTGTGTTGTACGCAACACCGAGTTCTAACACACCATAACCAATCAAACTAGCTGTTATGAATAGTAATACCTACTTTTTGAAGTTATATATATTTTATATTTTAAAATGGACTTCATTTTTGGATTCGGAATATCAAATTTAGCCTAAGGTGAAATTTTGGTACTTTTTGGATAACTTTCATATTTTGATGAATAGTGAAAATTACTAAATTTTAATTAAAAACAAATTTTTTAATCAAAATAATTAATAGTAACAAATTATGAATTTGAGTGGTTTTAAAGTATATTTAGAATATATTTTTACTATTTATTATAATGTTGGTCATTGGACATAATTTTACAATTAAACCGAACATAAACAAGTGTCAATCTTTTGATAGTTATTATCTCTTAAAAACACGCTTTTTGTTTTGACAGCGGGAATTTATTTTAAATTAATTTCTGCCACTTCTGTGTTTTGAATTTAGAAAAATGGATTCCATATTTGGAATCAGGATGTTCAAATTGTGTAAATAGGTAACTTTTATTTTTAGACATTTTGAATAATTACTGCGGTAAATATTTTATTTACCATGGTTAAGGGTAAATCCGGTAAATAAGGGTTAAAAAATAATATTATAATAATACTAAATTACCCTAAAACGTGTCTTAACCCTATTTGTTGATACATGGTCGACCATGGGCATCTTTGGGTCAATTTTGGGACCCCATTGATCCACTTGTAAGTGATAATGACACTTTATATTAGTAAAGTTAAAATAAAAAATAAAAATGGCATAAGCTTACATCTTTTAGAAGAACAATTTTTACATAGGGTTATACATGTTGGATTTTCGATTACAAATATTCATTAGAAAGATAAAAAGATTTCCTACATAATGATATTTTATTTATAATTTTTAGACATTAAATAAGTTATTTTATTTATGACACAATGATGATGCAGTAATTACTATAATAGTGAAAAATTAAAATAATTGATATTATAAATACCCAAATAAATATAATATGAAACTTTTAATGAATTAAACAAATTTTCTAGGATAATATGATATATTAGGATTGATTTAATTGACTTTGTTAGAAGTAATCAATCTGTTATGAGTTTCACAAAAATCAACTATTGAATAGTGTCAAAATTGACATAAAAGAGTTCTTAAAACAAATATTATATTATTAATTAATATTAAATTCCTAAAAATCTAAGGTTCGGCCAAGAGACTTATATTATGATAGGTTAATCATTAATGGACCACTTGGGGGTCGCTTGGATGTATATAGTAAGTTTATTAACCATATTATATAAAAATACAAAGAGACATTGTAAAAGTGAAACTAATTAACTTAGAGTTAATACTTAAAGATAAGGTTAATATAAGTACCCAAACCTGTCTAAATTCTATTGGATGAGTTGTTTTCGACCTATACCCACCTCAGCCTTTGAATAGTAAACTTTGGAGCCTTTGGAAACCGAATATGAATTTATTATAAATTAATATTTCTAGCTTTTCCAAAGGTGCCCCTCACCCCTCTTATAAAAGGGAACTCCTCCTTCTCTTTTCCTCACACCTCTCAAGCCACTTGGCTCGTCCAAACTCTGCCCAACTAAGCTCCCACATCCCTCTCCTCCTCCTTGAAGCTTCCCCTTAGGCAGAAAGCATTTCAACAAGTCCTTTGGTTCTAACCAAAGTGAGTTACCTAAATTAAAGGTAACGATTTCTCTTAAATTATTTTCATTTATTTTGCTTCTCCAACCCCCAAAATCTTTTTATTTCCTTTCTTTTGTAACAACACCAGTATCCTCAATATACTAGGATGTTGTTATAAGGAGGATTCAAACTACACATACACACAACTCCATCTAATGGATGATGAACATAATGTTTCTGTGGATGGCAAACTAACGCCTCACGAAACGATGATTGTTCAAATACATCTTACCGCCTCTCATGGTGGCCATTATGATGGAACTGTAATTAAATATGATATTAATGATATATATTTTATATATAAGCTTCTGTAATTCCATTTTATTTCATACCATTATTCGTTTCATGTTGTATATACATACGATAATTTCATTTGAGGAAGTGCGGACTACCGCCCCCTTAAAATGATATGACTCGTTCATACCACACATGGAACGTATAAAGGATGGTGTTAATGAACTTAAGTAACATATATAAAATATTATATTATACTGGAATAGTAATATACCTATGTATCATTTGTATTCTATTCTTTTAAAATAAAAATTAAATGGATGTAGCGTTCGTGCGTACGTACGGACAACCGTCTCCACGAACGCGATGAGATTCATTCTCCATCGTATCAATTCAAGTATAATTATCATTTAATTATTTAAAAATGATGTTTATGGACTTGATATCATTCTGGATATGAATAATATACATCCCATTAATGACGAATATGTCTCACATAACAAAGAATATAAAGTAAAATGAACCCGTTAACACCCGAAATGACGATAATTCTAAAATATTATTAACAAATCAATGATAAAAGATCATATATGATATCATATTAAAGTAAATGATTCTTTTATTATTAAATAACAATTATTTCACCATTATACTGGAGGTAAACCTACCATCGACCAAGGAAAAAGTACAACGTAAGGGTTTTCTTATCTCACTTTTAATTCCGTGAGAATTCCATTGATCACCACTTAATTATTGCATGTGGTGTATGTGTACTGCCCATGATCGTATTCATTGTGTAATATACTTTAATTTATGGGTATTTACATCATCATGGTATGATACTTCTTTCATGGGTGTATGTTTCGTAAGTTACCTAATCGATAAGGGAATTTGAGATTTCAATTTCCACTCATTTGGCTATACACATATTTCATTGATTATATTACCCCAAGATTATGTGTGGAATCACTATTCATTTGATTATGTCATAATTTCCACTCCCCTTCCTGTGGATAGAATTTTGGTACACATAATCACTCCATTGGTAATTCTCAAGTCATTGATATGAATTTGATAAGAGTAATTTTAACTCATTCTCCATTTGTTGAGTTAAACATCCAATTCGTTGGTATTGTTTTTACAAGAATATGTGTGAATGTCCTTTGATTGTTTTACACTGAATATCCAATCATATTTAGTGTATTTATATTTGTCACACATAATTATGTCATTGATTTATACTTAACCTAAGGATACAACCTTTTTGAGAAATTTCATCTCAATTTACATTCCATTGAGACTTCTTTGATGATATACACCAAATCACTTTTATGTGGTGTATATAATGTACTTTGACATAGTATATCATGAATTCCTTTATTCTCATGATATTACAATGTTTTGATTACCTCAATTATTTGTATTCAAGTGTCTCTCTTTTGGTTAGAAACTCTAACCAAAATACCATTTTAAAATGTTTTAAAGAATTATTCTTCTAAATCATGCTCATTAATGTCCATATTTTAAAAATGGTTTTAAGGATTTATTTATATGGACATTAAAGTTTTAAAATTAAAACTCCTTTTAAAAGTTTCAAAGTGGTATGGGACACTTTGATTCAAAAATATACATTTAAACGGCTTCTTGACAAATAGTGTGACTTTTAAATGTTTTCAAGAAAAGGGGGATATTTCTCTCAAATAGTTTTGATGATTATTTTCATCTATGTCAACATCCTTCATTATTATTGATTGAGGTTAATGTGATACAATACAATCTTCCATATTGTATCGAATGAATTATGTTTGACTGTGGATGTCCTATTTTTATACCATTCATGGTTTGTGGTGAAAGTATTGACATTTCGTATGCTAGTTTAATACGAATGTTTACGTTATGTTTAAACCTTTTCATATGGGAATGCATTGGACTTAATAAGTGATGGGTGGAGCCCGCTATAGCTCCTCGATGCATCGGTAGGTCTCATGAGACAAACTAGTGTCTTGGCACAAGGCCTTGGAAAAATCTTATTTGTAGTCTTGGCACGAGGCCTTGGCTATGTGGTTATGATAGTCTGGCATTATGCATTCCATCATTATGAAAGTGGTTATTGATATTGCATGTGATCATTCGACTAGTAGAATATCCATGTGAGTAAGTAAATGGCATTATTTCATTTTACCTTTGCCATTTTATGCTGAAGTTCAAGTTTAAAAGGCTTTTGTTTTAGTTATAAATTGCCTTAAGTGTTTATGCTTATTTATGAAATCTTCTGCTATAATGTTATCCTTACTGAGCATCCGAGCTCACCCCTTTCAATGTTTTATTTTTTTTCCAGGATTATGAAGAAGTAATTTATGAATGACCTGCAGGGATAGTATGAGGGGATATGAAGACAAGATGTTTTTTTTATGATATAATTTATGGATGTATCTAGTTATTCCAAGGCTACTAAACTAATCGGTCTTTCGAGACTTGATCTTTCTCATGATCATGCCAATGTTATGTAATTAATGCACCGACTCTGGGTAGCTGGGGTCGGGGCGTTACATCTACGAAAAATGAAATCCCAGAATGGCCAGAACTGACAGGTATAACTAAGGTAGGATGTTTTATTAATTTAGCAGGTTATTGTCAACATTTCAACTAGAAGTTTTCCAGATTGGCTAACCCATTAACTGAGATTCCATGTAAAGGGGTTAAATTAGTTTGGGAAAAAGAGTGTGAACAATGTTTTGAATATCTAATGTGTAGATTCGTCAATGATCCTATTATGACTATTCCATCGGGGAATGATGGTTTTGTTATTTATAGTGATCATTCAAAGAAATGACTTGGTTGGGTCCGTATGCAGAATGATAGGGTTATTTCCTATGCATCATGAGAGCAAAAAATTCATGAACAAAAATATCCCACTCATGATCTTGAGTTAGAAGATGTAATATTTCCTTTAATATATAGAGACTATATCTCTATGTTAAAAACTGTGAGATTTATACTGATAAGAATAGATTGATGTATATTTTCTCTCAGAATGAACTAAACATGAGGCAAAGACGATGGCTTTAACTACTCATGGATTATGATTTCACTATACTTTACCAACCCAGGAAGGAAACTAAGGTGGGAGATGCATTGAGCATAAAGGATCATGGAGTTTCGAACATGATGAGTGTTGAAAGTGATCCGATGCTCATGGCTCTAGTAAACATGGATATAGAAATAATCATTGAAGGTGAAACATCAACACTTTTTCAAAAAGTTGGAAAACCATCTTTATTAAGGATAAAATGTTCTCTGGCTAATGTTGAGAAGTTTCAAAAGAAAATTAAAGCTGTGAGTGATGGTATATTGAGTGACATCATATATGACGATGGAATTTTGAAATTTAGAAAGATAATTCATCTTCCTAATATACCTGATCTGAAAAGGGAATTGTTGGATGATTTCCATAGCTCTAATATCTCAATACACCCTGGTAGCACCAAGATGTATATATATTAGAGTAAACATTTTTCGTGGGACAACGTGAAGAGTGTGATTGCTGATTCTATTTCATTATGTATGGTTTTTCAACAAGTAAAAGCTGAAAGAAAACATCCTAAAGGATTTATGAAACCTCATCCCATACCTGAGTGGAAATGGGATGATATTACGATGGAATTTTTCACGAGGATACCAAATACTCCTAGAAGGAATGATTCAATATGGTTCATTGTTGATCATCTCACTAAGTCATCATATTTTCTTGCTATAAGTGAAGATTTACCACTTGAAAGTTTAGAAGACTATATTAATGAAGTTGTAAGACTTCATGGAATACCCTTATAGATTATTTCTGATTGTGATCCCCATTTTACATCATGATTCTGGAAAAGTCTTCAGAAGGCCTTCGATACTGGACTTCGTTTGAGAACTGCCTACAACCCTCAAACTGATGGACAATCAGAACGAACTATTAAAACCTTAGAAGTCATGTTGAGATATTTTTCAGCCAACTTTCAAGGTACATGGGATCAATAATTTACTCTGGTTGAATTTTCCTATAACAATAGCTTCCATTCAAGTATTCAGATGGAACCATATGAAGCGTTATACGGAAAAAAATGTCGCACACCAACTTTTTAGGATGATGATGGTGAATGAAAACTCT
The DNA here is from genome assembly GCA_963277665.1 of Viscum album. NCBI lineage: Eukaryota > Viridiplantae > Streptophyta > Magnoliopsida > Santalales > Viscaceae > Viscum > Viscum album. The sequence continues at coordinate 468,084 of CAUJRU010000384.1, read as the reverse complement.
TAGGAATAGAACTTGTTGAGGAATCAATGAAAAGGGTGAGAGTTATCCAAACCCACATCAATGCATCTCAATGTAGGAAAAAGTGCTATGTCGGTAACCGAAGGAATGATTTAGAATTTCATATAGGAGATCTTGTTTTCTTGATGGTATCTCGATGGAAAGGTGTTATATGTTTTGGTAAGAAGGGTTAATTGAGTCCCAGGTACATCGGACCATTCAGAATTCTAGAATGAATTAGGATTGTAGATTATCATTTGGCTATGTTTCCACGTCTCTCCAAAGTTCATGATGTGTTCCACGTATCACTATTGAAAAAATACATGCCTAACCAAACAATGTACTATCCAATGATGAAATAGAAATGGAACCCGACATGTATTAATGTGAAGAGACTGTGAGTCTTGATACAAGAGAACAAGTGTTGATAAACTGGACGACTCATGTGGTAAAATTCCTATGGAGAAATCATAAGATGGAAGAGGCAACGTGGGAAGCCGAGGAAATTATGATGAAAAACCACTCCAATATTATTATATAGTAATATTCTAGAAATATCTAGGACAAAATTATTTAAAGGAGAAGAGAATGTAACACCCCAAGATTACATGGTACGTTTTCCATTGAATAAGGTAATAACTTCTGTTGTACCCAACATGGAGTTTTAACACACCACAACCAATCAAACTAACAGTTATGAATACTAATACCCACTTTTTGAAATTTTATAAATTTTATTTTTCACAATGGACTTAATTTTTTAATTCAGAATATCAAAATTAGCTTATGGTGACGTTTTGGTATTTTTCTGGAAACTGTAAATTTTTTATGAGTAGTGGTAATCACGGCATTATTATTTAAAATTGAATTTTTATTTATTTAATTATTTATTTTATTTAAATTTATTTTAAGACAATATAGATACATTCTACCAATATTAGTTCAATTTAATTCATTAGATTTATTTTTTAATAAAAATAGATATATAAAAATTTATTAATCTTTTAACCCTCTTTTACCCACCTCCTAGGAGCATTTGAAAATTTTCATAGAACATAATTTTTTTTCTTCTGTGAAATGAATTTGAAAAATCCAAGATACATGGTTGATATTAGTATGTAAAATGTGGTTCAATAAGATAATAAAAATTTTGGTGAATAGTTCCTTTTAACTTTTATTTACCACTGTTAAAAGTAAATAGGGTAATTAAATGTAAAAATGATATTATAATTACCGTAACACATGTCCTAATGTTTTTGGATAAGTTTTTTACGACAAAAAACAACCTTAGTAATTAATTATGATCCTTTAGGTTAACTTTGATTATATCAGAACATTTATTATTATTTTATTTAAAGAAGATTTAAAAGTGTTAAATTAAATGTTTAATAACTAAACCATTTTTAATATAGGGTTAAACATAAGATAAATTCGTCTATAAATATTAATTAGAAAGATAAAAATATTTCCTACATAATGGTATTTTGTTAATTTTTAGAAATTATATAATTTAATTTATTTAGGACATAATGATGATAAAATAATTACCTTATTAATGAAATATTATAATAATTGATATTATAAGTACCCAAATAAATTTAAATTGAGACTTTTGATGGATTCAAACATTTTTATAGTATAATATGACATGAGAGGGTTTATTAAATGAATTTATTTCGAATTAATAAATTTATTAGGACTTTAACAAAAATTAATTACTAAATATTGTCAAAATTGAATAAAATTAGTTTTTAAAAACCAATACTACATTATTTATTGATATAATATTCTTAAAAATAAATAGATTTACCAAACGACTTAGATAAGGCTATATATATCAATAATGAATCACTTGGGGTTCTCTTAACAGTTTATTGTATGTTTATTAACCATATAATATATAAATAAAAAAGAGACATGGTAACTCCAGTTCAAAGCACCAAATCCATTTGTATCGGCCAACCCCTACACGAATATCCTCCCAACATCCCTCACATCAACCTAGAGGAATTATTTTGATCCTAATTCCAACCTATGGAGCCCTTTTTATCAAATCAAAAGGAAGAACCGGAAGAAGAGGTAAATATTTCATCACCTATTTCAGGTTATTTTCTTCTTCCACATCCCCTTCCTTTTTTGTTTTTATTATTAAATAATAACTCCAGTATCTTCAATATATTTTGATGTAAAAAAATGGTACAAACATATTCATTATTCTATCCATCATATTAATGACAATGTCACCATACGTGCTTACGTATATCTTACCATCTCCACGTCGTGGTGTAGTTGTTATTCAATACATTATTTCTTTGAATGTGTATAATAACGATGTATAATTGATGTAAATAACACATATAACATGGTAATGATTCGTGTATATGATATACCATCTATTTACATATATTTTAATATAAAAAGAATGATATTGTCGCTCGTGCGTACGTACGGATTATCGTCTCCACGAACGTGATGAGATTTATTTCCCCCTCATAACCACTCAAGAATAATTTTTATTCTATGATTTAAAATAATGTTTAATAACATAATATAATTCTGGATTTTAATCAAATACATCTTATACATAACAAACACGGCTTATGTAACAAAAAATATAAATGGAAACGAATAAGTTAACACCTGAAATGAGGATAATACTAAAATATTATTAACAAAGCAATATTAGAAGATCATATACGATATAATATTTATGTATATAGTGGTTTTATAATTTAATAACAATTATTTAACTATTATACATATGTTTAACAAACCCTCGACCACAGAAATTTACATGGAAAGAGTTAAATTCACAATATCTTTGTTATTCAATGATGTTTTTTCAGGCGTATCTACTGGGACGACTTAATCGTCCATATCCATGATTATTGAATATTTATTTAAAAAATTACTATTTACAAGAAAATGGGTTAAAGTCATTTATACCCCTATTTGACCTTATATGTTTTGAAAGGAATCCTTCCATCATTTTCCAAACAAGGTACTTTATGACCTCTTCAACAAAATTAATGTAAAAATGTCTTTTTTAACATATTTGTCAGGTGTGGATATTTTTTTCCATTATAATATCAACGAATCTTCTCTTACAAGCTTATAATAATATTTCTAAGATAATTTTTTTCTTTTAAATGGTTTCAAAATAGAAATAATTATTTCCTTCAAATAGTTTTTATTTCATCTATGTGGACCTCTTTTGATGGATTTTAATCTTGTTTGATGTTTATTTATTATGATACAAATATTCCTTATTCTATTGAAGGTTATGTAATATGTTTGGTTGTGGATGTTTTATTTCATAAAATTCATGGTTTATGGATAAAGTATTGAAATTTTGTATGCTAGTTTTAATATGAATGTTTATGTTATGTTTAAACCTTTTCATATGAGGAATTCATTGGACTTAGTAAGTGATGGATGGAGCTCGCTATAGCTCCATGATGCATCGTTGGGTCTCATGAGACAAAATAGTGTCATGAAACACAGCCTTGAGAAAATCATATTTGTATTTTGAGACTAGGCCTTGACTATGTGGTTGTGATGTCTGGAATTATGCACTCCATCATTATGAAATTGGCTATTGATATTGCATGAGATTATTCGACCAGAAGAATAACCATGTGAATAAGTAAATGGAATTATTTGATTTTTATTTTCCATATTATCCATAATTTTAAGTTTAAAAGGCTTGTGTTTTAGTTTTATACATTTCCTTAAATGTTTATGCTTATTTATTAAAGTTTCCTCTATATTGTTATCCTTACTAAGCATATGTTTTCACCCCTTTCTATGTTTTTTTTCAGGTTACGAAATGGTTTTTATAACTGACCTTCAGGGATAGTCTAATGGATATGAATGTGGTTAATTAAGACAATGTTTTTTTTATTTCATTTTATAATGTAATGTAAAATTTATGAATGTATCTAGTACATCTGAGGCTACTAAACTGATCAGTATTTCGGGATTTTACCCCTTGTGATCATGCCAATGTTATGTAATAATGCACCGACTCTAGGTAATGATGGTAGGGCCATTACACAAAAGGATTACACAATGTAACTAAGGAATCATTTCATAGCCTCTTATAACACATGCATAAGACCTAAGAGTATGGTGTGTTATGGTCATAGAATCTTTTGGAGGCTCAAAAAACATTGGATGAGTGATGATTCCTATAATATTGAACTTCTTCCATATGTGATTCCATTCAAGCTTAATGTGTTGAAGTTCGGCTCTAGATTTGTCTAGAGTAAAGCCCAGTGAAGCTAACTCCTTCCCAATCTCTGACAGTTTGGATTCTTATGGCCCGAGTTTACTGGATGAGGCCCTCAAATATTCTTTCTGTATTAATTTACCATGATCATTTGTATTTATAAACAATAATCATAACATTAAGAGTAGTTTCCAATGTTTATATTGACCTACGGTTAGATAACAGTCAAAACTCAATTGTCTCATTTTAATTATACTCATTAATTAATAAAAGGACATAGTTTTCTTGTGTACAACATAAAATAAAAATAAAATTCATGAAATTAATATTACTCAAATGTTCGGGTCGTTATAGACATGGTGTTTGGACCAATATGACCGTTTTAGGGTTTTGGTTTTTCGATTTCATTTGACACTTAACATATATATGTAATGGCGTGTTTAAAAATTTGGATTGGATATTTTTTCCAATTTTTGTTTATCAGGCGACGTTAGTATTTTTTATTATCATATAATATATGGTTATTTAATATTATAATTAGTTGTTGTTTATTTATATTCCTCACTGTGTTACTTTTATAAAGAGGGAATAGTCTACCCAAAATACATCTATTTTACCCTCAATTTTATTTGGAAGACTATATCATATAGAGAGTTGTGCCTAATTTCATGTGACTAACTATTTTATGGAACAGGCATGTGGGACTCAGGTCATGATGTTATAGAGTGGTATCAAAGACATTTTCTTTTCTTTTCCTTTTTCATATTATTTGGAAAAGGTTTAAAATTGACCAAGAAGATTGGGGCCTTGTCCATGAGCTCATGTATAGAAGTAGCTAATACATATATGGTGGAAGCCCCCAATTACCCATGGAAGGATTGTTGATTATACATAAATTATTCTATGAAAACATGAATTATTATGAAATGAATCATTTTTAGGTACGTATAGAAAAACAAGTTTTGGTAGAGGTGTTTAAATAAAAATTCTTTTCGTTACTTGTGTAATTTGTATGGAATGACGTATAATATGAAATTGATAATTTCAAAATGATGCGAAAGGTGGTCAGTGAAATGGATAAATGGGTTTCAAAATTGAACATTGAATTGTGAAATTTTTACCCTATTAGAGACATAACATATGTGAGGGATGGTTGAGGGTAGTGACAGTGCCTCAATTTTGACTATGTGACAGGGTTTGGGGGATGATTTGTTTTGGATTTATGTGTACCTATCTCATTAAATTTTGATAATAGTGTGGTGTGTATTCTAAGACATATGTTTTACATTGTAGATATATACCTTAATGATGTTGATTATGGATAATATAATAGGAAGAAATGAATGGAAATGTGCCTCTAATAGTGGAACTAGAGGATCTGATAGTGCCAGGTGAGGATGTCAGAGAGAAATTTTATTATTACATTGCTCAGTTAATATATTATATTGATAGATACCAAGGTAAGGTTATGGAGAGTATGTTTTATTTGACATAGGTGTTCTTATTTCATCACCCTCTGACTTTCATTGGATAGGGTGGACCTGAGGGAGGTGAGTTCTTGATTGTGCCTATCTAGATGATTCATGAAAACATGAATACTCCTTTTAAGAAGAGAGTCAAACTTGATACTTATCTGTTACGTGATCAAATTAAAGATTGGTGGAATGTCCAAACTCTATATTGATAGCTATAGAATATAGAATGGAAGTACATTTAGGAGAAGTTCTTGGACCACTTTTTTCCTGAGACCCTAAGGTGGATGATAAAAAAAAATTATGATGTTCAACTGGGGGTGGAAGTTTTTGGTGGACTATGATGGATTCATTACTTATTTGTAGTAATTTTTCCATAATTGGTAAAGGATGAGACTACTATTGTGAAATGGTTACAGAATTGGCATAAATGTGAGATCAAGTCCTAGGATAAAATATTTCGGCAGAAAATGATTTTAGAAGTCATGAATTAGAATCTCACTTATGAGAAGAACCTAAATGAGGATTCTATTGAGATAATTGTTTTTCTATTTAGTGATATGGTGGTATGAAGGGTAGGAATCATCACATTGATAATGTTAACTAGAGTAGTGGAAAGTAGAGTCTCCAGGGGTATATTTAGTTACATAAGACATTTCTCGAGTGCTATGTGGTGAGTGTGGTAGGTCAGGCCATAGTCATAGATTGTTTCTATGTCCACTGGTACAGTGATATAGTTGTGGAAGAATTGGACATAAATAATTGTTCTTTAAAATCCCATGAAATCTTCGCAATTAATTAGGAGCCATGCAGAATCAGAGTGACAGATGGGGGTAATCTACCCAATATCAGTCAGGAAGTTGGAGTACAACTAGCCTTAAAGGTTGAGGTAGTGAACATGGTACATCAAGGGAAGAGTTCTCTTATAGGTAGAGTGGTGTGGCTCAGGGGACTCGGACTGTAATATAGAGAATATGGGTTATAAATATTCATAAACTTCATCCTACACCGTTGGATAGTGAGGCCAATCCATCAATAGTGAGAGCTACAATTCTAGTAATTTATATGATTTCTAGTACCTTATTTGATACTCATGTCCCTAATTCCATTATATTTGAGAAAATTCTGAATGTTGTGAGATTGACCACAGTGTTTTTGAGTGGGGTTATGATGATCAAAACACTATTGGGATTATGGTCGAGAGACATTTGTTTATGAAAGGGGTGATATCTCAATTTGGGGGAGTATATATTCTATTGGTATCATGACATCGTAGATTTTTTAGTTTTTGAATTGATATTGGGTATGGATTGGCGAGTAGCGTACTTATCCTATATAGATCATTACCACTCGATAGTGACATTTATGTCCTCTGAGGTTGAAAATTATATTCATCATGTATATTGGGATATCAATTTAGAAATTAAAGGGCAGTTCATCAGCAACTAGGGGTGATCACCACCCATGATTCACGTCTTATTCTAAATAATAGGGGTGGGTGGCATGATTTATTTCATCCCATAAAAGATCGATTATGTGATTTGTTTCTTGATGACATCTCTAGGTTTCAACCTGAGAGATATGTGGAGTTTGAGATTGAGCACATACCTGGATTTCATCTGATTTCCATTCCATCCTATATAAAGTCCCAAATATAGCTTCAAGTACTTAAGACTCAACTGGAAGAGTTTATTGATAATGAATTTACCCATCCAAGTACATTTCCTTTGGTTTCTCTAGTATTGTTTTCTATAAAGGATGATGAATCCTTGTGTGTATGTATTAATTATAGGAAGTCAAACCAGATTACATTGATGAACCGAAATCCTCTTCCACATATTTATGATCTATTTCACATTTTTATAGGACCATGTGGGTTCTAAAATATTACCTTCATATTAGGATATCATAATCATAGGGTTCGAACATATGATATTCCATAGACTAATTTTAGATGAAGGTATGGCCTTAATGAGTATTTTGTGATTCCATTTGGATTGAAAAATGCTCTAAAAATATTTATGGCCTTAATGAACTGAATTTTACACCAATACATTGATCAATTTTTTTTCATTTTTTTTGATGATATCTTCATGTAATCCAACACTCATAATGATCAATCCCCACAACTTGACATCTTCTCGAGTACAATGAGAGAGAATTGGATATATGTCAAACAATGTATGTGTCAATTTTGGATTGATCAGGTAAATTTACTAGGTCACATCGTCTTAGAGGAAGGTGTGTTAGTGTACCAAGAGATTGTACAGGTAATTATTTCTTATGAGAAGCCAATGATTTTTTTTGATATATGTACCATTATTGATTTAGTAGATTACTGTTGGTGGTTCTTCCAAATGTTTTCCCAGTTAATATAACCACATTAACACATGGTTATGAATGTAATAATGTTTGAATTGTATGGTTCATATGAGAATGTTTTATAATAGTTAAAGAAGTGTTTGAATGCCACACAGATCTTGATCCCTCCTTAGCTGGGTAAGGAGCATACAATGTTTTATGATGAATCTAGGATCAGTCTTTGAGTAGTGTTGATGTTGGGGGATTATTGATTTTCATATGGTTCATGGAATTAGAGAATACATTAATGGAATTACCCTACACATAACATCAAGTTCGTTTTAGTGGTTTATGCTTTAATGTTTTGGAAGAATTATTTGTTGGGAGAAAAGTTTACAATGTATATAGATCTAGAGTGTCTGATGTTTATCATTTCAAAATGATATTTGAACCTATGGTATCATATGTGGGTTGAGTATATGCATACATTTTATTTGGAACTAGAATGTACACTTGAGAAGGTAAAAATTGTTTCTGATGCTCTGTATAGAAAAACTCAGTCTTATGAAGTCCAGAAATCAAACCCTGATTGGAATATGATGAATTTTCTAAATTCGATGCATGATTTAGTTTCAGAGGACCATGATATAATGAATTTCATATTAGTATCAGTTGATTCAACACATCTGAACTAGATTAGAGAGAGGTAGCATGAATATTAGGAGTGATTGGACTTGATATAAATTCATGAAGGTGGGTAGTTACCTCTATATTGTACCCTATATTAGAATGAGATCAGGTATGTCAAAAATCACATTATTGTTCCAAAAATTATGTGGGAGGAGATGATGCATGAATTTCATGACTTCAAATGGGATGTACATTTGGGTTTGACCAAAATGTATTGTGACCTACATCGATTGTATTGATGGTGATGCATGAAAAAGGATATTGTAGGGTTCGTGACATGAGGGTATACCTTCTAACAGGTGATGTCTGACGATCAATGAACGGGTTATTTAGTAAAACCATTTCCAATTCTATAATGGAAGTGATACAATGATACTATGTGTTTTTTGGTAGCTATCGAACAGACATCTCGAAATAATGATTCTATATAGGTGATTGTTGACCGACTGAAAAAAATAGTACATTTCTGGCCTATTTTGGAGAATTAATCAATGGATCAGTTGAGAGCATTGTGTGTTCGGGAGAGATTCCAAATACCTGGGATGTCACAAATTATATACTAATAAAAATACTCATGATTCAATTCTTGTTTTCAGAATGTCTTGTAGAAAGCACTTGGTAATGAGTATAGATTTCAATACACAGACAGATGGAAAGTTGGAATATACTCTGTAGTTTTTTGAGGATATTCAATGGTCATGTTTCTTATTATTTGGAGTGTCTTGGGAGATTCAATTATAGATTCTTGAGTTTTCCTCAATAAATATAATTCAAATGATTATTCAGAAAAAAACATATCATGTTCTTTATGGTAGGCCATCATCAATACCTCTATGTTAGATGGAAGTATCTGAGTAAGAGTATTTGGGATAGATCCTTTTATAAGAGATGGTAGAGTAGGCCAAATTGATTTGTAAATATATGTAAATGACTCATTGTTGGAAGAAGTTTTATGGTGATATAGTTCTATGACCCCATGTGTTTATAGTGGGTGACCATGTGTTCCATCGGGTGTCACCTAGATTGGGTCACCATAGGATATTGGGAACAAGGGTTTCTAGACCTTTTGAGATTGTGGAGATAATTGGGCTAGTAGAATACCAATTGGATCCACCAAAGAGGTATAGTGATATGTATGAAAATTTAAATGTGTCATGGATTTTGAAGAATCACCCCAACTATTCTCATGTGATTGATGTGGACGATGTTGAGCTTGAGGCCGATGTGTCCATTCATGATCATCTGAAAAGTGTTATGGATCACAGTGAAGATGTGTTTCAGGGAATGACTATGATGATAGTTCATGTATTGTGGAAACATGGTTGTGTTCACGGGGGATCATGGGAGGGTAAAGTAGATACACAGGCTCAAGAGCCTGAACTTTTTATATCAGAATAATAGAGATGGTTGGGCGTATATCGTTAGGATTATATGTTATAAGGTGATGAGATTATGAGATCATGTTCTTTTATAGGTATGTTCCCTTTTGAGTTTTCTCATTATTCTATGGTGATCGAAGTTTTTTTTGGATATATAGGTTTTGGAGGTGGTTCAGATTATTAATGTTAATTTTTTTGGGAGGAAAATATATCTGTAGAAAATTTAAATGAAGTTTAAATGGGATACAGAACGTGTAAATTTTTAATCAGGATAAAATTACATGGGGAGGCGTGTATTTTAGCATAACCCTTTATAAAGGATTACACGACATGTAATGGAAAGGCATGTTGTTTAATTACCTAATAATAAATTTTAATGTTATCATGTGGTAGATTTTATTCCTTCATGCATTCTTCCTTCTATTGACCCTATGGAGATTCCCATCATTTTTTGAGTTATTTATACATTTTTTATTAGGAAATTTTTTTGTTTGTTTCCCGGTAATAAGTTTTTTAATATCATTCCTTATATTCATACTTCTTTCAACAAAGTGGTGGAACCTTTTTATAGTTCTGGGTTTGGGGGGGGGGGGTTAGTCATAATCCATGGTTTTGGTTTAGATCATTTAAATCATGGTTATTTTCGATCATCCGACATCAATTGAGGGTTGTAGTTTGGATATCTTTCATTTAAAATCATGTGGCTAGTGTTATAATTTTCAATTATCAATGTATTTATTTAAATTATGTTTATATTATTTTATTGAATCTTTTACAATTTTGAAAATATCATCCTGAATTGAATTAATTAATTGGTTAATTTATTAATGTGATTATGGAATTGGAGGAATAATAGGATTATGAATTTATTCAATTAATAGTACTGTGAAATATGTTGATTAATATGATTATAGATGGATTGATAATGGGAATTAATGGATAGTAAGTATAATGATTATAGGTTAATGGTTTATACAAGTAAATTTTGTTAAATGGATTAATGGTGAAAGGTTCAAATTATTTTAATGTGATTAAATTCACGAACCATGACTATTTTGATAAACTATAATGGTTCACTATTATGTGAATAATTGTAAAGGGGGTTAATGATGATAAACCATGATAATTTTGATATATGTGATATATATTATTGATTGATAAATGAGGTGTGGGACAATGATTAACAGTCCAAATACCTATGGGATGCTAGAAAGGGTTTTCTATTCATCAAATGAATGCATGTGACAATGTTTGTGGGGGCACAGACTGATGTCCAAAGAAATCCATATGTGATAGCAATGAGGTGTACGATAGGTAATGATGCTCCAAATACCCACAAGATGTTATAAAATATATTCCAGGCATAAGACATTATCATTGGACCTGAGTTGCAAGTATCCTTGACATGTAATTAGAATTAAATTATGTAATGTATGCTAATTTCGGATGATATATGGATTAGACTCTAGAATATTCCGAAGAAGGTTTTAATGGTTCAGATGTCCTTATGAACCTAGGAAATTATGTGGTTGATAAAAGAATAATGAATTGTGAATACTTTTTACCTGTTTTATGGTACGTTATTTTTATACAACTGCATATATTGTTATAGAATGTATATTATTTAGACAACCTTGGTGGTGGCCTACTGAGTTGTACTCACACCCTACTCGATTTTCCTAATCGGTTCCATAATAGACATCAGAGTTATAGGGAAGGACAAGGGAATGGACCCTATGGTGGATATATGTGTAGGGATGCAGCATGGAGGAGGGAACCAAATATGGAACCAGGTATCACTTGGGAGTTTCAGGGTTTCATTATTTTTTGATTTCATTTGACAATTGACACATATATGGCTCTAAATGTCTACATCTTTTGTTTGTATATTGTTTGTTGTTTAGTTTCATCATGTGATGTTGGTATTTATTGTTACGGTATGATAGTTGGTTATTAATTATTCTCATTTGTTGTTGTTTATATATTTTTCCTTTTTCTTACTCTGATAATTATGGTATAGTCCACATGATACATCTATTTGACCCTCTCTACTAGCCATAAGACTCAGTAATATAGGAAGGTGTGCATGAGATCATGTGTCCAACTGGATCGGGGAACCGATATGTGGAACTTGAGTCAGAATGTTACATCCTCTTTGAATCTAACAACCACTTTAGAGGCCACATGAAACACCATAATAATAATATGATGACTATTTTAAACTAATCATTAACCATGGATTCCCTATTTTGATAATTTTGAGAAATAATAAATATGAATCCAGTTTTATTTGGGAGAAATGGTGATAACAACTTAATTATTGGAATTTTAAATTAGATAGATTAAAAAAGGAACCAAATGACATAGAGGAATGAGGAAGAACTGAATCAAATACATGAATTTTAGCCACATTAGAATATTTCAAGATTCAGTACAAGAACCAAATAGACATCATCTTAAGTGGAAGTTGAGAACTATTCAATTTGTTTTATCATTGGTTGTTTTGTTTTCAGTTTTTTGATTTAATAAAGGAGGTGGAATCTAATATTCAAATTTTTTTTGGCTACATTGAGGTTTAAGGAAAAAATGTATTTTCTCTATGAAAGGACCCAATGAAATTAGGAACAAGAAAGATGAACTAGGTCCACCAAACGAGAGCCTCAATGCCATTGAGGAAACACTTTATGTCACATGCAATAGTAGTTAATGATCTAATTTAGATGATTATCAAAATCAATAATATATCATAAAATTTTGTGCAATGAATTATAACACCATAACCACATTTGGATGGGAGTCTCTATTTATGTTAAGGATTTTCATGTAAGGTAGGAGATGGTCCCGCATACGTGTGGAGAAGGACTCATGTATGGGTGGAGAAGAAGTTTCATAAGGGAAGAGAAGGAGTAGTTATGTAAGGGTCATTTAATATATGAAATAGTTGTGGTACTCACATAAATGTAGTTATATAGCTTATTTTCATAATTATAGCATCACTGAGCATGAAGGTATTGCATAAGGGTCCAGTATAATTATGTAAGGGTAGTGTCATCATGTTTTAAGGGATCATGTAAGGGTGATTACATGTTGTGCAAGTGTCATGAATTTTTTTATAATGGAAATGTTTCATGCTAATGAGGCTATGTATGGATATTTTCAGTGATCATTAGATAGGTCAGATCCCCATATTAAATTTATGTTCATAGTTTCCGTAAAATGATGAAATTAGGAAATTTGAAAAACGAGAAGGTCAATAATCCTCAAATAATTGATTGAGATGATTATGATGTTCATTAGTGTTTTTATAGTTCTAAAGAAACTTCTATATTAATCTAATTAGGGGTAATAGTTCCCATGATCAAGGGAGTGCATGCAGTTAGAATATTCAAGTATGTCATTTTATGAAGAAAATATAAAGTGACATCCTCACTATGTGGAGGTCATTTAGTCAATTCCCATGTTGTTCTCTATGATCTAGCTATTCTGCAATGATATTATTACATAGATTATGAGGGAAGATTCTAGAGAAAAATAAAGCATTCCAAAGGGAGGTAGAATAGGGAACTATTTAACATCTTCCTTGATTCACATGACCCATCTCCATTCCACATCTGATCTCCATTCCATTCCTTCTATAATCAATCATCAATATAGCATGAAAAGGAGCATGGAGATGAACAAGAGGCCGGAGCACAGTCATTGGAGAAGGGAAGTGGTATTTGTGCTTTAGAAAGAGGATAATCACACTATAGGATCTTCTTCACAATTATAATATTTCATATTTCACTATGTTGAGATGTTTGTAATGGATTATATTGATTTTTGAACTTCCAACATGTGTAACTAAATTGTTTAGGGGGTTGGATCAAATAGATTGAACTAATATTTTACTTTTTATATTATTATAATGGAATTTATCATATAGGATTTATGTGTTCCCTCTAGTGATTTCATTTTCAATTCCTTATGTGCATATTTAAATTATAACATATGTACTGACATGATAAGTGTTGAGTACCGTTCGCCTTGGTTACCAAAAACTGAAGTACTAACCCAAAAACGTTGTGGTAAGATCATACCCTTTAGGATGTATCATTATCATCGGATATGTTAAAAATAACATATCCCTTGTCTGATATCTAGAGAGGATTATTTTATAATGAAATATTGACATTTCATTCCCTTTCACACAACTTCAATGCCTCTATGGTTAGTTCCATGAAAGGGAAGTGGCATTTCATTCAATATTATCTAGCCGAGTTACCCTAACTAAATCAATTATATAGTTTCTCAATCTATATTTAAAGCATCACATTTTCCCCCACACATTAATCAATTAATCCACATTCACTCACAACTTCACATCACACTCAGTTTGTTTATATATTCATTTTTTGTTTTAGTGTTTTTAATGTTATTTTTTTTCTAAAAAACTATAACTCCTATAAGTTTTGATCCTTATTACCATACAACCAGTGTATTTAGGTTTAAAAATAATTAATTTTACATAAAACCTAGATTTTAAATATTTCTTTGGTAAAATTAATTATTTATAGTACTACTTACACTAGTACACTGGTAAGAAGGTTCATACAATAGGGAATAGAATGTTCCACAAATAATAACTAAATAAAACATGAAAAAACAAACAAGAAAACTTGAACAAATCTAGTGGGATGTGATGTTTTGAATTGAATGTGGAGTGATACAATAATTTATGGGGACACAGGGAAAATATAAAAACATATTGGGGATGTAGACAATTGGTTTAGTTTGGGTAATATGGCTGTATAAAATTAATAGAAATGTCACTTCCCTTGCATGGAATTTACCACAAAGGTGATGATATTGTGTGAAGTTGAATGAAAATTATAACTATTATTATAAAATTCACCCTCTTCATAGATCACCCTTGAGATCTATTTCATCTGACAAATCCCAATATGATAATAATTTCTCAAAGAAATTATCTTACCCCCATTGTTTCTGGTTAGTACTACATTTCTCAAAACCAAGGAAGAATATACTCTAACATTATATTATTAGTACTTGAGTTAATGTAAAACAATACTCATGAGGAGGAGAAAATGTGATCTATATATGAAACATATTATCCATCTATGATCAATCGGACTATAAGAATAGAAAAAATGAGATGCAGTTCAATCTATTTTGTCCAACCACATAAACTATTTATTTATGCATGGTAAAAGTATAAAAACAATATATTTCATTAAAAAATCTCACTACAATGAAATAGGAAATTAGATAATGGAGAATAATCTGCTCTAGTGTTATAAAACATATCCCCTAGTTCGAAATCCATTTCCCTCATGTTTCGATTTCATTTTTGCTTCTAGTTAATCTCCCAGTTCATTTTAATTCTAGATGGATGATCATTGATCTCAGGAATGGAATAGTGATAGAATTTCGAATGGGGATGGATCACATGATTTAGGGAATTTAGTGAATATTTATCTCTTCTTCCTTCCCCAATAATGTTCTCTTTGCCTCTAGAATATTATCTCTTATGTTTCACATTAATATCCATGCTTCACATACATCTCATAGGTTGTTGAATAGGAATTACCTCAATAACATCCTTTTAGTGAGGCTATAAATGTTAATTTTCTTCACCAAGTGACAGTATTGACGCTCTTAACTACATGCGCTCCCAAAATTTTGATACTTTTCACACATAATCTGATTAGTATAATTGATTCATTAACTCTATATGAACACTAATGAACTCCAGAATCTTCTCAGTGCATTATTTGAGAATTTATAAGATTCTAATATTTAAAATTTACTTATTTTGACATTTTCAGTCAGTTATGAACATAAATTTAATAGAATGATTTAATTTATGTCAGGATTACTAGAAATAGCCTTATAAATACTCATTATCATGTGTTATTATATTTAAGTTAAATTTATTCACCCTAACATAACCTATAATAAACCTTAAATGATCCCATCAACCTCGGTGACACTAACCTAATGTTACAATGTAGGACCATTATATAATTCATTCATCCTCATAGATTATGCCCTTACATAAATTGGCCACAAAACAACATTTATGTGAGTTCCTGAAACATTGCAATATGCAATGACCCTAACCCTGTTGTCCCTCCTCCACCAGTATGAAAAATCTTCTCCACCCATAAAATATTTCTTCTCCATCCTTATATGAGTCCTTATCCTCTATTATGTAGGAAACATAAACATCATTAGTGTGTCCCTATTGGGTTTTTTATGACAAAATTACACCAACAATATGGTAGGATACTTCCACCAAAGACTAACTATCATAGGAGACCTGGTGAAAAAGTTTGGTGACCACCCAAGAAGAAAGGGTGTAGAATTTAGTAACCACCAGAAGAATCATTTAGCATTCATTTGGTTTTGTTCTCCTCCAATACTATATATATGCGGTATACATTTGTGAGAAAAAGGACATAGTGGAATTTTTAATATGTATTATTCCAATTTGAATAAGAATTATGCCTACCTTCCCCATGTATGTAGGTCATTTGACTGAACCACAATAAATTTTGTTCATCTATGTAGGTGTTTGATTCCCTTTATTTGAGGAGGATTCTAAGAGGGTCAGGATTTCACGACAATATTTTTAACAAAATACATTCAAAAAATATTTTTATTCATTTTATATTTGATACAGAAAATTAAATAGTCGATTTCATAATTTTCTACTATTCGAGATTCATTGGTGGTGTCTGTTTTTTGGTTATTCCTTTCTATTTTTCGTTATGGAGTATCCCCAATTAAAAATTTGTTCATAACATACTAGTATTATGTTACATCTACACATGTTGGTACTACATATACTTCTGGACATAGAACAATCGTTTCCATCCCAAATTTGAGGTGGAGAAGTTTAAGAGGGTGAACATCTTCTACATGTGGAAATGTGATTTTTTGGACATTATACCTGAAAAAGAGTTTGATATCACCTTATAAGAAATTTCCTCCAAAAACATAGATGGTGATTGGAGTAAACTCAATCGTCAAGCCAACGATATTATCTGGAATTGTTTGAGTGTATATTTGAAATATTGTTTTATATGATAAACGTCGGAAAGAAGTTTGTGGAGTATTTTTTAGAACAAGTATATGGAAAAAAGATTTAAAAATATGTTTTACCAAAATTGAAATTTTTTAGATATTAATAAAAGAAATTTTTTTCTATGATTGAGCACCTATAAAGTTTAAATTAAATCCTCACAGATTTGAAAAGTTTAGAAGTAATAATTAGAGATAAAGATAAGGCTCTGTTGTTGTTAAACTCTTTATTGGAGAGTTATGATCACCTTACTACAAAATTTTCGTATAATTAGGATGAGTTTAAATTTGTTAATGATTGAAATTCCATAGTTAACCATATGTACATGATGAAGGATAGGTTTGATCATTTGGATTCTATATAAGAGGCATTTATGGAATCAATAGGCTGATCAACTGATAGGAAATATAGAATATTCAGAAGAGATCAATCATGATCGATGTCAAAATTTGTGTCTACATTTAGATGTATAGTGAAAGATGTGTGTTCCTACTATCATGATAAATGGAACTAGAAGAAGGAATTCCCCATACTTGGGAAACTAAAATTATATATTGAAATAAAACTATTGATGTTGACGATAATATCTTTGTTTATTAAATGGTCTAATATTTAGAAGGTTGGATTACTGATTTAGGTTGTTCCTTCCATATGTTTTTGAATTGATATTGTTTTTCAAATTTCATCGAGTCAGATGAAGGTGTGGTTCTTATGGGAAATAACAATCCTTTCTGTATCAGATTTATTGAAAAAATATGGACAAATAAGAATGATTTTCCAATTAAACTACCTACAGATGTATTATATGTACCATAATTAGATAATTTCATCATATAACTTTGAGTTTTATATAATCATGATTACCAAATAAAAATTGAAGATGGATTCCGGAATGTTATCCACAGAGAACTTCTTAACATGAATGGTATCCAAAAAGGTGTTTTGTATTATTTGATTGATGAGACTATTACAGGTGGATCTGTGATATCAGTTAAGATAATCAATAATAGTAGAACATTAAATACTATACTATGACCTTCCAGGTACGGAAAATTGGTGAGAAATTCTCTTTATATTGTTTAATATGGTGTTCCATATTACTATAGAGACATTTTTAAAAGAAAATAATTATACCATTGAAAGTCTGTTATAAATGAAGATATGAATTTACTCCATTAGATTAGGATTTTGGATCTTTTTTCTCCACCAATTGACAATAAGTATGCTATAGGGATCAAGTTTCAACATTCATTTGACATGAAAGATATCTTCTAAACATGAGATGTTTGTAGGCATCGGGAAGAAAACAGCGAGCAGAAATATATGTTTCAGTGGAAAAAAGGTGGTATTTTAATCAAGGGGTAGATTATTGGATTCTGATGAAGATTTCCCCTATCTAGGATTGTGGGGGACCTCCATGGAAGACGCGATTCAAGAGCACACCTTCTGTAGATATTTTTTGGCTTCCCAGGAAGAAAGGGTGCATGGGTTGGTGAAAACATGAATAAATTTAAAGTTGTCATTTGGTTGTGTTCTCCTCCACTATAGAATATATGTGGTGGCTATCTATTATAAAAGAGACAAAGTGGAATTTAAAATATGTATTATTGCCGTTTGAATAATAATTCCAACGTCATTCTCCATAGATGTAGGTCATTCATCCAAACCACATTATATTTTGGTTTTCCCTATTTTTGTTTGGTTTTATTCATTTGTTTACGATTTTGAGAGGGTTATACATCCACCCTAATAGTCCCATCATACTTTTCGAATGGAATATTCAGTCATGCCTCAATATTTTAGGATATCCATTCAATGTTGATAAATTCTAGAAATTAGATCCTTATGTTTTATTAGTCATGATGTCTGATCTATCCATAGTGGTGTCAGGGCTCTCATTCATTAGATCTGGTTCATCTTTCATGTTCAAGATTAGATTAAGGAATTTCGTTGAGAAACTTTTATGTATCCTTATACATCAACGTATCCCCACCAATCAGAGGATCTGATCCCATCGCCTTATTTAAATAACATACCAACAAAAAAATTACCCAGGACACAAGAGTGAATCGATTATGACATCATTTAAAATGGATCTTAATTTGGTACCTTGGTTGAATCTTTGAATCACCCAACACGACTCTGCTTCATGTATTTTCTTAAGTTGGTCTTTATTCTTTGGTTTAGTTTGGTATTTTATTTATTCATCATTTCTAATTTCCAATTCTTATAATTTAGTCATAATAATCATTTATTCTAGAAAAATAATGGGATCATGTTTCATATTTGGTAACATAATCAAAATAAGGATTATATATTTTATGCTTCGTTTAAATAAGTCATCATATTTTTCATTTGGTTTTTCATGCATCCTCAATAGTGGTTCTCTGATTCATAGTGCATTGTATGTTCTCATTCTTGGGAAACATCTTCACCTGGTTAGTATTTGATCTCATCATAAGAATGGTTTAGTTTTGGTGGTTTCTGAAATCATTGAGGTGGATGGATGATTGATTTTTATTTGGTGGTAGTGGTAATAGTATTATGGTGTGACAGTAGGAAAATACACTGGTGGTAGAAAATTCATGGTTTTATAGGGTATAAGTGATGATATTAGAAGGCCCTAAGGGTTGTAGTAGTAGATTTTAGGAGTAAGATGGAGCAGAAACACAAGAACCCTAGTGATAGAATGAATATTTGAACTAGTGGTAGCATCATTACTATTATATTAGTAGAATCAGAGAACAGTAGCTAGAAGAATGGTAGTAGATCTTTTGGCTGTAGTTGAAGATTATGGTACCATTTTCAATTGATTGAAAACTACTCTAAACACTAAAAATAGACCTGAATTATATTTAAATATTAAATGAAAATCATATTAAAATAATTCCAACAAATGTTTTATCAAATTCGTTACAAAATTTTCTAAATATTTAATTACAAAAAATAAGTATAAAATGTGGCCAAAACATTTCCTTCCAAAATGAATTTACCCTTCTAAGACATTTAAAATTGTAAATTCAAATATTTAATTAAAATAAAATATTTAACCCTTTACAGCGAAAACTAAAAATGTATCTTGAAACGAATATATATTAATTTGATAGAAAAACATTTATAAAATCAATATCATAACTATAAATTTTTATGATCACTTCCAAAGAATAAAAATTCAATGGAAAATATCAAATGATTAAAAATTATCATTTTAAATCACAATATAAAATCAAAAAATTAAATAATTAAATCAAAAAAACATACATTTTTATATTTCATTTCAGTGAATATAAAATTATAAGCTATATTTTAAAAAAGTAATCAATTATCCTTTTACATATCTTTTCAATAATAAAACACATCTTATTTAAGCAATAGGGTGTGGGAAATGTATCAAAATCAAGCCATATCAATCAACACATTTCATTACTACAATTTTCTTGTAATAATATTTTTCATTCAAGTATATAGATGGAACAATTTGAGGAATTATACGGAATGAAATGTCAGACTCCATTATGTTGGGATAAATATGGTGAGAGAAAATTTTTAGGACTTGAATAGGTAGAAAACATAGTTAAAAAGGTAAATATGATTCAATACCATATGATGGTATCAGAATTGAGGAAGAAAAATATATGGAAATTATCAGAGGAAATTTATTTCATTTGAGGTAGGGGATTATTATTTTTAATATTCCCATGGAATGGTGTGATGTGTTTTAGAATGATAGAGAAATTAATATCATGGTATATTGGTCCATAGGAATATGTGTAGAATGAGGGATTATCCACATATTGAGTAGTCTTACCTCTGAGTTTATCTTGGGTACACGATGTGTTTTATGGTTCATTATTAAGGGAGTATATACTGGAGTATATCATGTGTTAATCCCTAAAATGGTATAGTTAACGGTGAATATTTATTATAAAGAGAAGCGAAATCATATTCATGATCATAGAGAGTTGTTTTTTTAAAATAAAGTAACTCGCATCAATAATGTATTATGGAAAATTATATTATTTAAGAAGAAAAATGGGAACATAAATAGGGTATGAGAGAAACATATCTTCACATGTATATCGATGAATAAAATTATGATGGCGTAATTTATTTATGGGTGGAGTATGTCATATCCATGATATTTGTATCTAATGAATCAATTTTATATTTTATTCATATTAATAATTATTATAATAACCATAGAAATAATTTTATTAGGATATGGGAAAATAAATTGATTATATATTTTGAAAATGATGTAGTTTATATTTTAAAGAAATTGTTTTCATGTGTTATATAGCCTTGTTTAAATATTAAATTTCTAAATTTTAAAATTTGGATATTATAAATTGAACTTATTTCATTGATTAATCATATCGAAATTAGATTTTGGTGAATTTTAGAGATTTTCAAGAAAGGTTTTATTTTTATGTAAATATTGGAAAATATCATGTACCCAAATACCATAATTTTAATTTTTAAAATGTATTCATATTATACTTTTAATTATTGTCATAGTTAAATTTTACATTACTATAATTTTTATTCATAATATAATAAACATCATGAAAATCAATACTATACATTATTTTGGTGAAATTTCTTTTTCATGCGTAAAATAAAATTCTTCACAAAATAGTTTTTCTATGTACCATCTGTACTTATATTAAAATTTATTTTCACCACCTCTAGAAATTATATCATGTAAAATATTATTTTAATTTGAAATTAGCATGTTCGAATATGTTAAAATGGTCAATTTCATTTTTATCTAAAAAAATTAGTTACCTTGGTCAAAATTTAGTCACTACAATAAATGTTAATCATTTTGGAGGTATTCTCTAGGATAAGGCCACAAATATCAAAAAATAATTTATAAATGTTGTTTTTTTTGTTGTATTGTCAACCCTCATTGTCCTTGCTACATAAATGGGTTATTTGCTTCCATATTACATGAGCATGAAATTTGTTATATCTTATGAAAATATGTATTTAAAAGAGATTCACTCCCCTCGCTAATAAATGAAGTATCTCACAACCTCCGTTATCCACATAGTTTGAGAATTATAGACCAACCAATTAATGAACACTTGTAAAAAATTTCTCATTAAAAAAATTTAACCCATTAAAATTGAATTAGTAGTGGGACTAATGATTTTCTCTAGATAATATAGTGTTATGGGTTTGATTCTCTTGTGTTGTCAGATCAAATGATAAGATGGAAATGGAATTAAAAATGATTTTTTAAAAAAATTATATTAAATGTAGTGGAGTATCCACATGTTATACCATTATCATTCCTATTAAATAATTTTTTCAATTTTTTCAGTATTTTATTCCATTTAATATAGGAAAATATCCCTTGATTACCATACCATGGAATTTTTTTTAATTAGAGGGATGAAATGTCAACAACATCCTCAAATCTCTAATGTACCATTAATTTGATATCTATAAATACACTCATTTCAACCCACTACTCATGATTTCAAGAAAGGGAGAGGCCCTAACTGGTATGTGAGTTAGATCTAGTGAAGAAGGGAAAATGGATTTAAAATGTATGAGATATGATATTTATTAATGTCAATATAGTTTGAATAAATCATGACAGATAAAAATATCATATATTGAACAATTAAGATAAATTCTTCATTAATATTGGGATACAGACAGTCTATATGGATTCCCCAAAAAAGGATTTGTTTACCATCATCTGAGTATTACAATAGAATTATAAGAAATTGAGAAAGAAGTAAGTTTATAACAAAATAAGCAACTCAACATCATAATACGCTGAGTAATAAAAATCCCCCAAACAAGTGAATAGTTATTTATTTATACATAATCTCAATCCTATATTAGCATCATTCTCTAAGAAAGAAATTTTCATATGCTCTATAATAATTATATATTTTCTAGAATAATCATTAATAAAATCATTACGATTAATAAAGTTATTCCTCGGATCCAAGACGTGTGTCTTGCTCATGGATAAATAGAGTGGAATTTCTTTAGTGTATTGATGTATTAGGATTTGAAAATCTATTTATAGGATGAATATGATCTATATGTGGAACATGGATTTAGTTTTTTTGTACATGGTACAAGGTACAAGTTGATTTGGATTCAATATCATCTTTTTATTCCATTTCATTTTCATTTATTTTAGAGGAAACACGATTGTGCTTCTAGCATATCTATAGCCTGATTATCTTAAAAAGGAAGAACTGTATTGGTCTTCATCAATGAAATTAAATTTCAAGGAAGGATCTTGTCTACTCAGGTATGTGGAAGACTATTATATAGTTTAAGAAGTGCACTTGTGGTGTTGTTTGGAAAGCATTTTCGATCCAACATGGGGACTGAAAGCGACTAGGATCACAACATGCTGACAACTTCATAGAAGGTGGGTACGAAAAGTTTCATTTGAATCAATAGTATGGTTTGAAAATTATAACTATGAATTTTGTTTTCTATTATACAGTTTAGACCAACCCACTTCATTTATTTCATAATCATTGAATTTGAGAAAAAATCTACACTGGGAGAAAATATCTTTATCTTCGAAAGCATCCTCTTTAGTTGTCCATTATTAAAAAAATTAAATACTCAATATTAATTTTGTCCAAGTATTGGCTCTCCCCATTAAGTGGAGATTTTAATGATTTCACGTGACAATATTCAAAAATAGAAAAGATAATGTGAAATTGAAATAATTATATTTCCCTTAAACAACCAGATTAATTAAAGCGGATGTGCAATGACTAAATATATGTGTAGGAAAAAATTAAATTTGACACCAGTACTTTTGAACATGGAAAACCCATGAAAGAAAAACTATGGGACATAGTCAAGAAAGTATAATCCACATATTATGAAGTGTACATAGTAGAGACTCCAAAATATTAATAGGACATAAGATTAATACTCAAAAAAAATATTATATCAATGAAATAATGATGATGTACTCTGAAGGAAGACTAAAATGGAGAAAACAACTTAATAATGAATCCCAAATAGATATGACTGTAAAAAGAAGGTGTTTTTTTAATGAATAAAAGGCGCAGAAATAAACTCTAAGGTCAGTTCAAGGAGAACTATATTTAAAATCCGATCAGAATAAGAGAATTTTGTGGGATATATATCTAAAAATATCTAGGTATAAATTTAACCACACCACAAACATGGATGGAGAGAGATTTCCATGCCTAGGATGAGAAAAGATAGTGGTGAACCAAAAAAACTTGTGCAACTCCAAAATCATGTTACCCTCAAAAAACATATCTATTTTTGATATTTATCAACTATGAGGCACGTGGGGTACCCACATGAGGGGGACCCCAGACAAAATCCCCCTATGAGTCATGTAGGGATCACCTCCAATACTGAAATCAATCAGAAATTCTCACATTTACCTTTGGGTAATCTCTTCGTCAATATGTCTAAATCATTATCATTACTGTGGATATTTTCAAGAGCCATATTTCTTGAATCAATTACATTGTGGATCCAATGGTACCAAACATCGATATGTTTCGACCTACCCTAAAAATTGGGATTTTTTTCTAAACAAATAGTGCTCTAACTATCTCAAAAGAGAATATACCTGTATGGAATAAAATTGGTCTCTCATAAAAAAATTTAATCAACCAAAATTCATTTCATTCCACTATATCTACAATAACTCCGAATCTATGGTAGATATAGAAACACATATCAAGAATATATACTGTCAAGATACAGTTCTCGTTGCAAAATTAATCAAATATCCTAAAGTATACTTAATCAAATATATATCATTCCATATCTGAATCTATAAATCCTCATAACATATGTTATTGATTAGAAAAACAAAATCCCATACTATAAGTATCATGAAGATTACAAAATATGTACTTCACATCTATCCAATTCTCTCTATATATATTAGATAGATAAATAATGATCACACTAACTACATGAGCTACATTAGGTCTAGTAAATACCATCAAATAAATAAAATAGTCAATAGAATATGAATAAGGAATGTGCTTCATCGCCTCTCTCTCTATTAACCAGTAGAAGATGACTGAATGGTATTGTGATTGAAATATAAGGTAAGAGGAGTAGTATACACTTTCACTCTATCAAATGAAATTTTTTGAAGTACCTTCCACAAATATATCTCCTGAGATAACCCTAATTTCATTGCATTTTTATTATGGTAGATTGAAATTCCATGAATCGGTCATGTTGGACCAATGTATTTCATCGTGAAAGGCTGACCAAGATTATTCTCCAATCATTCAGTTCTAGAATCACCATGGCCAAAAATGAGCATATCATCAACATGAAGCAATATTATAATAAAATAATCATCTTTAAAAATCTAAACAAAAAAAATGATCGTAGCATGTATTCATGAAACACTGATGTAAAATGAATGAATAAAACTTCTTATACCACAGTCTCAGGTCTAGATTCAAACCATATGAACTATTCTTTAACCTACATTCATAATTCTAATTACATATTTAAAAAAACCCCTTTGGATTCTCTATACAAATCCCCTATTATAGATCCCCATTTTAGAAAGATATATTCACATACATCTTATCAATATGTGTATCTAAACTAGTATCCAAACTAATAGAAACACTAATAGAAGTCATTTTGAAAGAATGTGAGAAAATATCATAAAAATCAATATGTTTAATTTGATTACATCATTTAAGAGAAAAACATACAATGTATCATGAAACAAAATTGTATTCTTCATTTTTATTTCGATGAATCAACTGATTTTGAAAATATATCTTACCTATGGGTAATTTCGCTAACTCAAAGTATTGCGGGAATGCAATGATATTAGATCTCTATCCATTGTTTCAACCCATATATCCTTTTATTCAATTTACATTGCCTCATCAAAATATTCTTGTTCTCCCACATCAGTGAAGAGTACATACTCCTTATGTAGATACTGAATAAAAATTGTATGATGATCAAATGATCTTTGATGTGGAACTACTAGTTTATTGATAACCCCATGAACTAGATCATTAATGAAAAGGATCATTAAAAACATCAACTCCCTCATGTTGACCATGAACATTAATTTCACATCAACCCTGTCATCGGAATCAAAAATGTGAAGTAAATGTAAATAAAAAAGAGGATCAAGACTGAAAAGTCCATCAAAAGATAGAGAAGTACATTTTTCTCCCTTATCAATATTTGTTATATTCTGATCCTCTTTAAACACTTCATCATTGAATTTGAGAAGTTTCCACAAATACATATCATAGAACTTGTACCCAAACTCATCATGTCCATAGAAAATAAAAATACACTATCGTGACATACCATCTTGCATGGACCTCTCCGCTTTAGGAACGTGAAAAAAATATTTACCACCATGAACACTTAAATAACCATTCTTGATCTCCTTATGATACCAAAACTTGTTCTTAGTGAAATTATAAAAAGAAAACATTTGTGATAAGTTGACCAAATAAGTAGTGGTACAAAAATATCACCCCAAAATTATATGGTAAACTCATCTTCTGAATGAAATAAATGAACTCATTCCAACAAATTCCTCTTCATTCTTCGACTACACCATATAACTGAGGTGTCTCGGGGGGAATATTCTGATATAAAAAACCATCCTTCCTATAATATAGATCAAATGGAACAAAATACTCTCCCCCATTATGAATATGAATATATTTAATCTTCATACTAGATTCCCTATTAGATTAAACCTAAATTTGATTAAAAGTTTTTAGAACCCAACTTTTTACATTAAAAAAATTATACCAAATTTTAGTTGAGTATTCTTCAATAAATGTCTCAAAATAAGGACCTCAACTAAATTTGTTATACTTAAAAGGACTAAAAACATTCAAATGTACTAATTCAAGAAACTATGACTTCAAGTGAAAAGGAAGACATGAATCTCGCTCTGGTCTATTTTCTATCCATATAGTCATCACACATGTCAAATTCCACACTATTAAAATATAGAAGTATATGTCTCCAAGATAAAAAACCAATCCCTTTGTCACTTATGTTGTTAGTCCTAATCTTCCATAACATAGAAGAAAAACTTCACTCAATAATGCAAGAAGTATCACCAAAAAAAGAAACTGCAGTCTAATAAAAAACAAAACTACATATTACCTAAATTCATAGTCAATGAAACATAGTAAATTTTTCATTGGGAACTACCAAAATTAATGAAAAAATTTCACCATTGAGAACAATTGAATAATTATGATTATGAAGAACCACATGTGTATGTTGAATGTTCATTAAAATCAACTTTCTTAGTGTGTTGTTCTCCAAAAAAATAGTCATCACATCTATAACATCACCATGACCATGATTAACAATCTTCAAAATCCCCAAATTACCTGGGCTATAAGGTGTAAATATATCCTTCCATGATTTCATGTGAAAATAAGAAACACATTCAAGAACACAACAAGAATAAAAAGAATCAATATTAATGGTGTAATAAAAAATAAAATGACTACCCCCTGTAGTTGCGGTGACACAATCATATGAATCACCATTTTTATTCTTCATGATTTTCTTCATTATTTTTTCTATTTTAAGATAATAGAAGACATATTAACCTGTCCTTTAATACCCAAATTATGACACTCACACTCTCTTTTCTTCGACATAGATTTTATCCATCCTTTTCTATTTCCTCAACAACTTTATTCCTGATTCCTTTCCTTATATATTACCTTGTTCTATGTGGAAAATGTTTTGATGAATATTTATCCTTAGTACGTCTCTTGACCACTTCATTGTGTGTTAAATTCATCACATGATTGATGATAAAAAATTTATTATTTTATATCTTGGATGCATAAGTAGTCTCAAGCTTCTCCCACAATCTTATGGAATGACTAATGTTGACAATTTGGTTCATCATGTTGTCTTTGACCAACTAAACAATGATACCACAAACAACATCATGCTCAAACTCTCATTATTCATTAGAAATTATTTCTGGGTTTTATGTACTAAGCACCAAAAGATTCATTCTCTTTATAAAAAGTATAATATTCACTTCTAATCATCACAAATGGTAGTTGGAACCATTCAGCTAAATCAATTGACTATAATTGGATTAAATATTTTATCTTCAAAAAAATCAACCCTTCGAAACCATATGTTGGGAAATATTTCATTAAATGAAGGAATAATATCAGAAAAGTGAATTAATAGTGGAAATAAATTTATTTCCCTTCACACAAGCATGAAAAATTAAGGTGTATGCAAAATGACCAATAATATGTGTACGAAAAAATAAATATTGACACCAATATTATTTATAAGTAAAACCCAATTAGGGAATAACCACATGACCTATTCTTGATAAAACAAATAAAAAAATAATGTATATTACATAGAAGAGACTCCTAAAGATTATTATGATCTTGAAAATGATACTCACTTAAAATAGTTGATCAAAGGGAGAAAGAATATGTAATTTGAAGGTAGTATGACATAAAGGTAGAAACCAGATAATGAAATGTAAAAGGATATTATCATATAAAGTAGTTGTTAGTTTTCTGTATAAATGGTGTAGAAGAAAAACATGAGGATCTGATAGAATATATCTACAGATAAAAACCAATCTAACTTGGATAATTATGCAGGTTTTAGATATTAAAAATAATAGAAATAACCCTAACTCCATCGTATACATGGATGGAAGATAGAGTGTCGTTAATGGGATGTAAAAAGAGTTTGGAGCACAAAAAAAACTGCACACCTCCAAAATCCTATAACCCCCATAACACATATATTTTTTTATTATTTTTTTTAGGATAATAGGTTCCAAATGTGAAGATGACCGCCCCAAAAATCACCTCCAAATGGAATAATCATCTAAAAAAGAATGAAGCACTTCTCGCCAATCTGGGAATACATGAATTTGGCAGTGGCATTTATTCAGACATAGATTGTAATCTCTTTTGGAACTCAAATCAGTGGGAAATTCATCTTCCTTAGAATATTGGTTCTTAAATCAGTAATCATGGAAGACTTCATCATCCCGAGATTCATCTTCAATTAGCGCAACATCACTGAAGGTCCCCATCATTTTCTAGGATAGAGTGGTTTATCTTCATTAGGAGAGATCCATTTTTAGAAGGTAATGCAGACATAAATCTTATATCTCTTCGACATATCATATTGACAAGAATATTATTTGGTTTAGATACTTTGGTCTATTTCATCATTGTGTTTGGGGAGAATCCCGATCATGGGATGAAAATCACTTTTGAAAATTATTTTGAGAAACCTGATGAAATATAGAAGTCATATAAACAATAATAAATAAATCTGAAAACCAAAATTTTAATGTGGAAAAAGCCTCTAATGCGGAGGATTAAACACAATAAGAAAATTATAAAATATCCACTATGAATCAGAGATTAAAAAATCCATGTAATAACAAACAACATGAATTAAAATTGAGAGAATAGAAAAACCTATGTGAATATCACAACAAGAAATTATTATATCATATCTCTCAAAATATTCTAACCAACGTCATGCTCAAAATATCCATCACTGAAAAAATGGCACACTTTTGTCGAAGAAATGCCACTACATTGGGGATATTCACCCGAACATGCCTCAGCATCACACCATCTTGTGACACCCAAAGGATCTATATATCTCTCTCGTTATTTCACCATCAAGATGTACCATCGATCATCAATTGAGATATGCTTCATGATCACTACAATTACGAACACTCTTGATTCATGGCCCTGATCATTGTTCATGTGGTTGCTTCTTTCCCCCTTCTCAATGTTAGTCGCTGCACATTATACTGTAAACATGGTATCCCATCACATCATATATCCACCATTGATGCCTCATTCACCATATATGATTACCCTCCTAGGCTATAACACACATGGCATCCCCTTTCCTATTAATCTCTATGGAATACATCTTGAAGAACTCTTTCTCCTTACCCCACATAATTCTTTCCCTTTTAAACCATCCATAGTTTCCCATTTCAAATATAGATATGATATAAAATTATATTTATTAAATTTAAAAATGAAAATTTATATTCCCTGTTAATAATCAGACACTTATCTAATTTAAATAGATATAAAAGATATATCTCCCCATGAGAAACACTTGAACCATTATATGTGTGATAGGATAAAAGATATCTCTTATTAAAAAACTATCATATCTCAAATTCAAAATGAAACACAAGATTAATCCTATCAATATCCCCCATTAGTACACAATATAGTTATCATCCAATAGAAATAGTCATACCAAAAACCTATTAGCATCACACCATCCATCATCTTCTTCAAAAAAATGATGAAACCCTTTAAAAACACATGAAACACCTAAATCATACCCCAAAAAAATAAATTCAAATGTTGATTTCATCACAATATCTCAATAATCAATGTCTTGTCAAACAAGAAAAATTAGCAATATCTATCTCCCGCATAATTGTGATCACCACAAAATCTGGATCACCTAGAAAAAACCTTTTCACCACCTAGAACACCTCTCTCAACCTATATTATCTTCCTAAATCATATTCTACCTCACACCAGTGTCAATAATTCACTCAAAATTTCCAAATTCTCAAGTCAGGTTGCAAGCCTAAACTGTTACCTCTAGTACAACTTGTTTGGGTAGAATCCTATTCTCAGAATGAATATTGTTTGAAGAAAAAAATCTGTGAGAATCTAGATGAAATATGCAAGTGATATAAAGAGGAATAAATAAATCAACATAAAGAATTTTTATATTGGAATAAACACTCTGATGAAATGGATAAAAAACCCACATGGTAATTACAAAATATACACTATGTAACAGAGTGTATAGAATCCATGTAATTCGAACACATAAATAAAAAATGAGATCATAGAAAAACCCTATGTGAAAATTACCCCATGATACACCTATTTCTTCTCTCTAAATATAATATTTATAATTCCATGCTCTTTATACCCTACTATGACAAAATTTGACCCTTATATTGATGAAACACCACTACCTATGGGATCATCATCTAAAGATGCATATGCCTCGCATTGTATTGCGACACTTGAATCATTTATCTCTCCCTCATGATAATTCCATCATGATTTACCATTGATCATAAAATAAAGAACACTTCTTGATCACAACATTCAAGAAGACTCTCAATAGATGGCCTCAATCATTGATCATGTCGATGATGCTTTGCACATGCTCAATGTTGAGTCAATACACATGATACCACAAACACAATATCCCATAACAATGTAGATCCAACATGGACTCCACTTTTTCCATTTATGACAACACACATGGGATACCGAAAATATGGGCACCCATTTCTTCATGATCTCATTGGACTACATATTGAGAAGATCTGTATCCATTCCCTAATAGGAATTTCCCATTTTAAACACTTCACAATTACCTTTTTTAAATATAGATAAAATATAAAATATTATATCATAAATTTATAAATCACCATTTATCTTCCATGTTAATAATAAAAATATTATCTCATTTAAATAGATATGAAAGATATATCTCCCCATAAGAAACACATGGACCCTTATCTGTGTGATGTGGAAAAAGATATATCAAATTAAAAAAGTATTTTTTTCTCAAATTTAAAAAAACACTTGAGATGAATCCTATAAACTTGGTCGTTGCAGCGATCCACAGAGGAAGCATGGTATTCATCAATTGGTGATGTCTTCATCAAACATCACAAGGATGATTTAGATCAGATACATTGATCTCCAGATAGTTTTTCTCTTACTCCAATTGAAATCAGCAGTGTGAGATTCAACATCCAAGGTGGAACAACAACAATCAGTGTTGGATCAAGTTTAATTTTAAGAAATTTCCACCGATGAGATTCATGTTGGTGAATATTATACATGGATCCCTGGTTGAGCATGGATTTTACTATAATGGGTTTAGGGGCCTCACACGTATCCATGGAAGATACCATGGGAGGTGGGAAATGTTGGTGCGACAATTTTAGTGGAAGGAGTGAGTCATGGTAGTAGGATTTTGGATGATAGTGGAATGGTGGCACACCAGTACAAAGAGAAATGGTAGAGGTCGTGATAGAAGTTTGAGTAGTGGTAGCAAGATTATGGTTTGGTTGAGGAATATATGATTGGTATTAAAATCATGGGGTGGGGATGGAATCATGGCTTGGCGGTGCTAGATACATGTCACGATGATAAGCATCTCCCTAGAAAAATAAATGAGTTGTTGTAGACCCATCTAGAGAAACATGTCAGTGGTAGCACTGTGTTATGGTAACATATCTGATGGTAGAAGGTATAAACAGTAGTATGCAGGGAACAAATATCCCGGAATAAAGTTACCCGATAATATTTTGTTTTTTAGTTATAGCATATTTCTAGATTAAATTCAAATTTAATACAAATAAATATAGAAGAAAATTATAAAATATATTATCTTTTTAAATTAGGTTTAAACATACACACTTTTTTTTATCACATCAAAAACCACATTTTAATGAATATTTTCAATCTAAATTCACATTTTTTTAATATTTTTATGAATATCCATTAAAGTAAACAAACGAATAAATATATTATAACTAAAAAATCCCTTTATGAATTACTTCCAATTTTTTTCCATATGTTATAAAATAAAAATTCAAATCATTGAATACATTCACGTTTTTATTCGAAAAATTAACAAATCACTAAAACCCATGTTTAGATCCAATTATAATATCTACAACATAGAATCACAAAAAAATAAACCATTTACATTGTATTTTAATTAAATTATGGGGTACTTTCAATAAATAACAAACAATTTTTTTAAAAAAAATCAACTCTCATTACTCCTCCACACATGAGCTTTGGCACTCCAAAAAATTTGAAATTGAAATAAAAAATTTGTATTGTAATACCTATCTTTAAAAAATAAATACAAAATATAAGGAAATCAATGAACTATTCCACTAAATGGTCATGCCTCTTATGTGACTCCCACACACTATTTTTCTTCATTCATATTCGAATTCCAATTCCACAAGTCAATTTGATATATTTAAGTAGAATGAAAACTTTAATAAGTAATTCATACATTTTTTCCAAGAACATATATCTCCTAAACCAATTCTCTATTTACACTTTATTGACACTATCAAAATTAATTTTCTATAAGTTAGTTTCGCTCTTCTTCGTCAAGGATCAATATTCCCCTCACCAAAATGATTTCATTTTTATCAAATTATCACTATATTAATCATTTTATGAATTTTTCCTAGAAATGTATGTGTTTGGATCTATGACTAATAACATATTGAATATGTATAGAGAGAATTAACTCATACCCTAATATCATTGTCTCATATATTAATTGTAAGATCCCAATTTCTTATTTTACACTTTGTTTTAAGGAAATATATAAATTCTTTGGAGGATAAATAAGGTTCTATTCATTTAAAAAGAAAAGATTACTAAAAATTTAATTTTAAATTATAATGACACCATGTTATAATTTTTATTCCATAGAAGATGTTTTCAGTTTTAGCTCCATTTCCCTAGTACGCAAAAAGAATTTTCATAAGATAGAGGATTTATTTAATCAACGATCATTCACCTTAAATATTTCAAAATCAATGTAATCCTAAAATCCTGATTGGTACTTTAATACAGAAAGACGCCATTGATGCCCTCAATATTTTTTTTGTTTTGTTTTTTTTCTTTACACTAAAAGAATCAAAAAGTATAAAAATAAAAAAAACTATTTTAAAATTTCAAAGAAAAATGTTTTATTAAATAAATTTAAAAAAAAGTACATGGATATTAACATCCTAAAATACTTTTTCATACTCTGCCAAACATGCCTTATAAACCATTATGTTTAAGTGAAGCATCCATGTTTTTCCGAAATTTCATATTTGAAAATCAAAATCTAGACAAAAAATTAGAGGAAAGAGATAACCTGGGTTTTCTTCCTTTTCATGGTATTAGTGAGAAATTTGGACACCTATATGGGTTCCTTATAATGATCTTCAAACAAATAATTATGCTTGTTTAACTTAACCATGAAAGGGTTATTTGAATCTTATACTTTGATTCCAACTATGTCAAATGGAAAAATTTCAGTCAATGTATATGGACTAGTACACTTGGAATGATTTTTTCTAGATATCAGCTTC
Organism: Viscum album; assembly: GCA_963277665.1. Taxonomy (NCBI): domain Eukaryota; kingdom Viridiplantae; phylum Streptophyta; class Magnoliopsida; order Santalales; family Viscaceae; genus Viscum; species Viscum album. The sequence goes on along the minus strand of CAUJRU010000384.1, from coordinate 433,715 downwards.
CATATTGAGAATCTAGATCCAATATTCAAAGATCATTCTAAATTGATCAATGATTGGAATGGAATACAAAAAATCTCCAATATTTGTATAATTGGTTGAGGACTTAGTCTAACATGTGAGGAATAAAGCAATTCATGTTAGAATAGGTCGTAAACTGAAAATTCAAAATAATAAAAAACACCTTGAATGGTTTTTTTCACAATTTCAAAATCAATGAGACAACTATGAACACATTTCATTACAACTAGAAGAGTTTTGAAATTTTAAAAACCATGTGACAAACCTACCAAACAATGTTATCCCTTGTCACAAAGTATGAGCTATAAGCTTCACGGTTAGTACTAATAGGATACCGAACCATATGCCACCTCTTGTATTCAAACATAATGTATGCAGTTTCTTGGGCCGACCCATACTGATTTATCTAATTGTGAGCAAACTTTTAATAGGACTAGAAGTTTCTGGAAAAAGAGTCGAATGTCACTGAAAACAACTCGTGATATGTCAAAAATACAATATGATCAAAACAAAGGAATATAAGTACCTGAATACAGGTGTCGGGATGTTATGTAAATGATCCAATATTTTTGTAATATTTTTATGGTTTGGATTAATAAAATTGAGATATTATTACAATTATCAAATCCCAAAAGTAATGATTATGATTTTAACATCGGATGCCAGATTGTGGGTTTGGGACTATTACATGATCAATGATGTGGCATGTATTTAATATACTTTTTTCACTCCATTTTAATTAAATAAATTATGTCTTTTTTGTAAACAAATGTTGTAAATAGATAAATGATGAATTTTTATTGTTTTAGGTTCCAATTTTATAATCATTGAAATTAATTTTAAAAATGATTGTTTTGTGACTTAATATTTGAATTTTCAGGATGTGAAACTATGCTTTAATTCTATATATTTTTATTTGTTTATAGTTTTTGTGTTGAATATTTTATTCCTTGGAAATAATCATTAAAATGTGAAATTATGGCTTTAATTTGATATGAAATATATTCTTCAATATCTAAATATGTATTCAAAAATACATTTATCGATTATGGTGTAGAGGATTGAATATTTTCTTTTCATTTAATAATTTAATTTTCTATTTTAAATATTTTTCGTAGGTAAATTCATTTTGTAATGGGATTTTAAGGCCATATTTTATACTTCAATTCTTTAATTACATATTTTTAAAATATGAGGAGTTCATTGATTAATTTTATTGATATTATTGTTGATAAAATTTTCATTTAATATTTTATTCTCCATAAATTCTTTAACATGTATTCCTAGTGGTTTTCTTCTAGAGGAGGTCCTTCTATCATTCTAGAAGATATCGGTCTACCACCATAACAGTAACAATTATACTACTAGATGACCCTTTTTGGCTACCCTAGGTGTTCCCATGTTTCTACAACCACTATTAACCGTACTCGATCCAACCAAACATTTTCTTAAAACTTTTGTATTTTTTTACCATTTCACCTTAATATGATAATTTTTGTTATTATACTATAAAATAAAAAACAAAATTCTATTTTACATTTGGGGGGGAAACAATCTCCCAAGGAACCGTTCAGCGCAAGGGTGGGGATGGAGGTGTTTCATTAAATGAAGAGCACATTTTAGAAGATGCTTATAAGCATTTTTATCAAATAATGCGTTGAATATAAATGTGATATCTTTAGAGAATTTTTACAAAATAGAATCCTTATTAAGCACCTTTTTCAGGAATGATAATAATTAGGAACCTTCTTAGGAAACATATTTAATATGGAATAATTTCAAATTGTATCCAAGCTTGTGTTTTGTATTAAAAAAAATTTAAAGTGTTTTTAAAATATTGTGATGGATTATCTAATTAATAATAATAATATGATTACTATAACTTCTAATAGAAAATATATATAATGTCATAAATAATATATATAATTTGATATCTAAAAATATAGCCATAATTAATAATATAATCAATATTAATTATTTTATTCTCTGTTTAGTTAGTAAAGATAGAATTATTAAATATTAAAAAATAATGACATAAATATTATTATTAAATATAAATTAATTATAAATATTTATTAACATGATTAGTATTTTCTTTTAATAGTCAAATAAATTACAATCATATTATAAATAAATGTTTTTATTATTAAATAATAATTATTCACCAATAATCATTACGACTTAATAATTATTTATAATTAAAAAATTATTTATTATATTATTATTTATTATTATTAAATATATAAATAATTAGATAATAAATATTAATTAATATTATCATTTTTTATTATTATTTTAATAGTAGTTATATTACAATTTTGGTTATTATGAATGATTAAAAATTGTATTATTAATTTTTATTATTAAAATTATTATTAAAAATTATATTTTCTATATTATAATTATATGTAATATATATATTAAATTATATTACAAACATATTTATTAGTTACATTAAAAATTATATAATTTACATCTTTATTCATAATTATTGTTGTAATTCTTGTAAATTTTTTAAAATAAGTCAATTACTTATTAAGAATGTAATTCATAATATTTAACAATAATAAAGTAATTAGTATTTCTAATTTATTATTTTGTCACATTCATTTTAGTTTCAAATTAATTTTTATTCGAATTTTAAATGATTTAAATTTTATATACATTTTATTCATGCTATATTTTATGCATATATATTTTTTGAAGTGTAAATGTTATGTTTTTTATAAAAAAAGCTTGTGTCTCCTAAATTTTTTATGGTTTATTATATTTATTATCTTTCTTAATTTCCAACTATTTATTATATTTTTAATTAATTTTATAATTTTCATTTATGTTAGTCATATAGTTTATATATTACAAGCTTCTAAATTCACATACATTAAATGTAAAAAAATGATTTTAAAATCTATTGGTCTTTAAAAATGTGCACTGTAGAGGGGTAGCTGACCAAATGAGCTCAGATTGCTGTGAAATCACTGGATAACAATAGTAGATTGATTTTTGAATGTTAGGAACTCTTGGGCGTCAAACAGTGCGGTCATTTAACTAATATGATGGAAAACACTGTTTTAGAAACTTTAAAAACTAAAACAAGTGTTAAATGGTTGACACCATAGACAACAATCTTCAGTGGTTGTGAAAAATTATTAAAGTTGCATTAGAAATATTTTTGACAACTTTGACAATACAGAGTGTTAATATAATCTGAAATGTACTCGAACTGATTATATATCATGTTTTTATATAATGGTATTCATTGGAAAGGTGAATCATAGAGGGAGAGCCTACCAAATGAGATATGATTTCAATAAAATAACACAACAACAAATACATATTTGTTATTTAAAATTTTAGTAATAGACGACACAAAAAACCAATGTCTCATTTTCCCGTGATGATGGAAAACATAGTTTCATTAATTTGAAATTCTAAAGCATGCATTTGACTATTAAAACCGTACAATACGATATCCAATTGATGTGAAATATTTTCTACACTATCTTATAATTATTTTTGATGTGTTAAAGTAGATGGCACATCAATACGACGTGTGATATGCTCGAACAGAATAAATAAGTTCTTATTAGAAAATATAGGTCTTTAAAAAATGAACTACATAGGATAAGCTGGGAAAATGAACATTGATTTCATTGAAATTACACGACAACAACAGTATATTTCTTTTTGAATTTTATGAACTTAAGAAGCCTCAAAGAAAAGTGTATTTTTCCGAGATGGAGAAAAATTTAGTTTCTGTAATTTAAAAACTAAAACATGTGTCTAACTATTCAAAAAACATAAAACGAACTCTAGTTGAAGTGAAATTTTATTAATGTATTTTTAGAATTGTTTTTTATTTACATGAGCATATGTAACATCCATATGACTATATATGTGCTCGAACGGACTAAATAATATGTTTTTAGAAAATAGATTTCATTAAAAACATGTTCCATAGATGTCAACCCATCCAAATGAGCTCATATTGATGTGAAATCACACGAAAGCAACCATATAATGATTTTTATTATTTTAGGAACCAACAAGATGTCATACTATTGTGGTATTTTCCCAATATAAATGAATGCATAGTTTTCATAATTTAGAACATAAAAACAAGATTTTATATATTGGGAAATAAGTAAATGATAAACAATTTATTCGAAATATTCTAAAATTTGTCTTAGAATTATTTTTCAATTGTGTGAGTAGATGGTACATCAATCTGCTGCATGATGTGCTTAAACATACAAAATAAGGAGGTCTTATAAAATAATGGTAATTAAAAACATTCATCATAGAGGTTGAGATACCGAAATGATCTCAGATTCTTATGAAATCACAAAAAACAATAATAGATTTATTTTCTACTTTTAAGAACTGACATCACATGAAACCGAGGTGTTGTTTTCTAGAGATGAAATAAAATTATGTTTCAGTCATTTAAAATAAAAAAACATTAATTTAAATGATAAAAACATATAAAATTATGTATAATTGATTTGAAATATTTTAATGATATCATAGAATTATTTTTGGTTACTGAGAGAAGATGATACATCAATCTGACATGTGATGTTTTCGAACAGAATAAATAAGGGGGTTTTAGAAAATGTTAGTCTTTAAAAACATGCACCATATAAGGAAAGAAATAAAATGGGCTCATATTACTATTAAATCACTTGAAGAAAACATTAGGAAGGTCTAGTTAGTGTGTGGGGGATGTAATGAATGATTCCATGTGTGATGAGGAAGGTCCAATCAGTGGGCGTGTAGTGGTTCCAAACTCTGAAGAAGGGTATGTGGGGAATATCTCTGATGGTTCCATTTATGATGAATGTCCATTTTGTGGATGTGTAGTGGTATATAGAGACAACTAATAAGTGTAACAATGCGAATGATGTCGGCATGAAGGTTGGTCCTCGTCGATGTTCGATGGATCGACCGTGGCCTGAGGTGAAATAGGATGATGGCGAGGAGATTGCTCTGATAGTAGAGAGATTCTCTCAGCACTATTAAGTGAACCAGTCATCGAATCAAGAACTAAAATAAAATCTTAAATAGGAAATACATCTCATGTCTTTGGTGTTGTCATATCATGAACTCAATCGATCCCATTACCCTGAAAAAAATTTAAATAAAATATTAAAAACATATCAATAAAGAGTCAATAATTGTGATAAAATTAAATTACTAAGGAATAATATGACCCTCCAAGATTAGTGATAAATATTATGGTCAGTCATATAAATGAGATCAAGTACTCAATGAGTGCGTTCATGCTCATGATGCCCTCTAAAATATCTAGTGACAGAATACTGCTCACATGAATCCTAATTGATATGTATGTATCATGTATGATATTCCAATCTTGATCATTTTTCTTGAAATTTGAATACCATGAACCTTTATAATCTACCTCAATGTCCACAGAATAGGCTGTTGATATCTAAACTATCTCATGACCCTATAGGGTTTGTGCCACTCAACACTATGAAAATTGGTTACTGGGACCACGACAGTAGAATGATGATTCCCTATCATACAATAATTAGGAAGATTCCCCCTAATCCCACTATTTTATTGAATCCAACTTATCTATGTAAATAAATCATTCATTAAACATAGAACACACAATTCTATCAATAGTGATTTGTGCATGCGTCATTAATGAAACAAAAAGATAAAAAATAATTCGGTAATATGAATTGGAATGTGTAGGAAAATACAAATATTTTCTTTGAGTGGCTCCACCTATGGATAAATAAGTTACAAAATTTATGAAATTATATAATTACAATGTGAGATTGGAAGAAAACTATGTATTAAATGTTTAATTTTCATCTGAGTAAATGGTCCCATATGGAGTGCATCAAGTGGTAAATCAGAGACTAATGAATGTACAAATTTAGGGAATCATATCCATCACACACATGTAATAACCATAAAAAACCACCAACCTCCTCCATGTTCATGTGAGATTCCCTACACCACTATCTATATAGACATTGCAGACTTTTCAAACCCCAACAATAATACCCGGCATGCTCAGAATCTCTATGAAGAGGTATGTTCATCAGTTTAACATATGATCTAGAGTGATATAGAAATAAAGTATCTCCAATGAACCACCGAATGTATTCTAGTTCATATCATAGCCATCTAACCTCATATCCATCTTGATAAATAGGGCAAAAATGTTTGAATATCTTGTACATCTTTAACCAACCTCCTCTAAGTGTCCCTGAAATGTCTGGTAACAGTAAGTCCATCTATATATCTATAATTTAATCACAACTATATAACATCATACTTGTAAATATGTCTCCATCTATAAGAAGACCCAATAATATATATCATCATTCATGTAAATATGTCTTCATCTATAAGAAGACCCAATAATATATATTCATTGTATAATGTATTATTTGTCCCCCCTTAAGGCATATGAAATGTATGAATCTATGGTCTCCATCACATAACCAAAATAAAAATGATTAATGTTTTAAAGGTCTTATACCCACAAATTATCAATCCATAGAACCGAGATGGATGAAAATAAGGTATAATAGGTTTTTCTTGGCTCTCATGCTGAAAGTGATGATCCCTATAGACTTTCAGTATCCGATCTTCACCACAATCCAATATATACTTTGATATGTGCTCACTATGTGAGATAACAAGGGATGGGTCCTTGGTGAATATATGTAGCTGTACAGATTCCATCTATTTAAATTATAAAGTAAATGAGAAACAAAATATTTATTAAATAATATGTATGTTGACTAGGATAAAAATTAGATAATTGAGAATATTCCTCTAATTAATCATTATACATGGAAATTTAAACAATTTAAATGCTCAACCCAAAATAAAAAAATATATAGTATCATATAATGATAAACCCTCCATGCTACCATTTTGAGGGTACTGTCTATGATTATCTCCCTCCTCCCAACATGTTCCACATCTTTGATTCATTCCTTTATCCTTATTCAAATCCATTGAATTTCTCATATGTGTATATTTTAGACATCCTTTTCCATGCAACCATGCTGAATTGTGAACAACAATTGGAATATATAAAGGGGATATTAATATTAATAAATATCAAATTGTGATCCACTCTGGGTTGTAGAAATTCTAAAATGTGTTGAGATGATATAGTAGATCAGCGTAGCTCTCCTATGAAAGGTGAATATGAGCATATGTTGCGTGTATTTGTTATTAAGGAATCATGTATTCTTGGATGTAACTACATTCTCAGATCCAATTATCACGAAAATGGTCATCACCTGACCATCCTAAACCTCTACAACATCAACCAAACATCGTATCCTGTGAAAATAGAATACCTAAAACGATGTGTCATGATTTTATAACCCTAGAGATCTTTTCTAAATCATTTCATGTATCAATCACAATGTAGTAGTTCTTTCTCGAAATTATATAATATATCAAAAAAGTATTTGACAGATCTATAAAATGTTTGACAATAAATATCCATGATTAGTTATTTTATAAAAACCTTGAATAAATCTTTAATGCCTTCCAAAATTTTTGTAGTCTTATAGAAATTCTTATTCCTTTCATCAAATTTAAACAAGAATTTTTTCATTGGGAGGTGAATCGTGTACTTGTAGATATACCCATTCATTACTTTTATTTTTTCTAGTTTTGAAGGAAAACATGTTTTCTTGGTTAATATGTTAAAAGGTCATCTGATAAATATTTTAAAAATGGTCACAGTGATTTAAACTACTCATATATATATAATGTGTAGAAAATGTGATCAAATACCTAAATTGATGATTTCTTTTTTCACATTGTCATAATAAAATCTTGTTCGTACATTTCTAGCCATATTCCTCATGTAGAAAAGATGGTAGGCATGGGGGTAATGAACCAGCATCATCAGTATTCACTATTATTGTGATATCATGATGATGATTTTAATTAGGGAATATCCCAAGCTTATTGGTGATATGAACATGATCAAAAGATAGAAACCAACTCCAAAATTAAAGATTCTCTTTCTCTAATGTTAAAAATTATTGTGTCATGAGACTTCTTTTTCCATCCATAATATTATAAATCAGGATAAATCTATTATAAATTCTATATAAAAATGTTTCATCCACTTGTATGAATTTTTTTCAATGTGGGAAAGCGGCAATACATGAATGGAATGCCCATAATATCTGAAAAAATTGTACTTTTTTCTACAGACGTGTGATTGTTCACAACATGATCCACTATATCAAATTTCTAAATAACATTAATAGTTTATACCAATATCTCTATCAAATAATGAATCACCTAAAATTATATATCCCAATTTCCATAAAATTTCAAAATACAATTCTTCTTTGCAAGTCATGCCTTCTTGTATGGGATTTTATATGTATAATCACTCTCCATGTGTTCCTATATTAACTAGATATGAAAATTGTGATTCACTCCATTAAAATCAATAACAAATATGAATGGGAATTTAATGTCATGGTGTCTAATATATTGAGTCATCATTCGATCCAAACAAGTGTATCTTCCTGAAAAAAAAACTTTGTTTTCCAAAAGTTTGAATTTTTTATAAGGGTAGCTCAGAAATTCATCAAGAATGAGTCACTAAACTATTGAAATTTTACAGAAAATATTAAACTTGATGACTCATACAAAATATAATTTTACTACCTTTTCACAAGGTAAAAATATATAACTATTTTTAATTCTTATTTACTCTCAAATTTTCTTCCAATAAACAATTCTTCAGGATACCTTCCAACATTTATTTTTTAGGGAAATACCTAGAGACTCAGTTACTGGTTTAACTGCTTCCCAACCAAACATACCCACCACTTTTTAAATATAATGTGATGGTTTCACCAGTCATGGATGTTTTATTTCATGATCATTGGTTGGAATCTTATCAAATTGTTTGTCTGATACTTCTTCATTGTAACGACCTAATGATTTTCAAGGAAATCCCTTTCTCATAATTATGTCATAAAATCCAATAAAGACATAAAATAATGAACTACTAAGTGCTTAGGGAACATTAAACATAAGGTTTTCACTTCTCTGTTTTTGAATTTCAAAATCTGACATACAAGGTAGTGATCAGTACGTTATTTGGAGTCTGATAAAAGAAACTAAATTTTTGGTGGATAGTAACCTAACCTTATTAATAGTTACATACCCTTATGAATATTGATATACCCTAATGAATATAAACCTTACATATGATTATATATAAATGAAATTCATGTTTAAAGTATGATAAACTGATATTTTAGAATTCGTGAATTAATGTTTTAAAACAGTTTTTATAATAAATTATGATTTTAAATAAATATTAAAATAATCATATTTATAAAATTATATCTGAAAAATGGAATTCATTTTTGGATTCTACACATAAAAATATAGTTATGGTGAAATTTTGGGATTTTTCTGAAATATGTGAATTATTATGAATAGTAAAATATGATAATTTACAATAAATGCGAAATAAGGGATTTATTGACTCATTAATGATGTTATGCTCATGTAAACCCACTTGGTTTGGGATCACATGATAAAATCAGTATTCTTTTCATGGAATACTCTCTATTACTTGTGATGTGGGGAAATAATAAATTAATGAATTTTATATAGAGAAAGTCCTTGTCTCCTCCACTATAAAAACCCCCTTTCACTCCCCATTCCCTTCACTCCTCTAAATCCTTGTGACAAGCCAATATTCGGCCCAAATATCTCCCCATCATCCTTTCCCATCTTAAAAATCTCCTACCCTCTTTAAAATACCAAAACATCTCCCATTAAGAGGTTCTCAAAGGAGGAAGTCTCAAGAGGTAAATTCCTCATTCAAATTCCTTCATTTCTTTTAAGTTCTTTCATTTTTGTTTCTTTCATCTCCTCACTTCACCATAATAGTATGATAAATCCAGTAACATACATGTACTGTTATGTTTTCATGATAAGGGTATAATTCATTATCTTCTCCCCTTTTCCCATCCTTTATTTGAAATAAATGAAGGCACCATTTGAGATGTTATAATTTAGTACATTCAAGGACAACAGTTTTTCAAATTCTATTTACATATTTAATTATGGTCATTAAACCATTTGTGTAATGGTTGAACCAGATTATTATATTTTTAATATATCATATTTTTATTTTTTAATACTTTTTTACAAATGGTATTAAGTTATAAAGCTAAACATGTTCTTTGTAATCAATCCCACCGATTATGAAAAATAGTTACCACTAGGTTTGTATATATAATAATTCATGTTCACTCTAAATAACAAAATTAAATATAAAACCATGTAATATCCTTAATTTCCACAAATATATAGCTTCATTTCTATAGAACCACTTTGATCCTTAATGATTATCCTAACTTGAATATAAGTGAACCAGTCATTAAAACCAAGTAAACAAACGAGCTCGAATAATGAAGATGAACCTCATAACCAATCAATAATGTTATAAATTAATGTAAAATGATTATAATAAATCAATTAAATGTAGTGGAAGTTATGGATTATTATTAATTAATAATCCTAATTTTTTTATTCAGGTCTTTAATAACCAGTGGAGAACACCAATTGATTTAATGTAAGGGATCCCTCAATTTCACTCTTAATCGGGATGTCCTCTATGCTATGACTTTTTATGTGTAATCTAAAACGAGGGGGGTATGTTTTCGCACCTTACCCATTCTTCTCTCATGATGTCTATATGAGTAAAATTTCCTTCTCTCTGTCATTAATCCCTTTTGGGGATACCCGACACGATGCTGATAAAATCGTAACGAATTCTACCCGAACATTCTTTGTTCTTTCGGGATTCCTTATATTTATTTAAAAATGGTGTTATCTTATCTATTTAGGTGAAAAATATTAATTCTGGAATGATTTAAAATATTCTTATATCAAGACCCGTTCATCACTTTCATTATGTGATATACATGTTTTTAAAAGATTCCATATTTAGAACATTCCGATAAGCAAACGTGTTTTAAGGGGACTTCCCAAATTATTACCCAAAGATCAAGTTCACACTATGCTCTATTTAAAGACACTATTTTCTTTGTAAAATTAGTAATTTATTATTAAACCCGTCTTGTTTAAATTCTTATTTTATATAAAGTAATGTCATCTTTTCTATTTGAAAATCTCTATAGCATTATCCATAAAACCGCACAAAAATGTTTTAATGTTAACGATTCTAAAGTACATTTGATATATGTTTTTGCTTCTGTTTTACACAACCTAACATGTTATATACCTATTTTACCCTATAAAAGTCCATGTATTTTCAAATCCTTTCCTTTCATGTATACTTTCATGATATATCCATTGGTTATGTTCTATGTCATGATTGTGGTACCCAAATATTTCCAAGGGTACCCTTATGTTTATATATGGTTGACTCTGTATGATTATCTATGTGGTAAGTATATTTATGTGGAAATAATATTTTTTGAAATTTTGAGATGGGTGTGCCCAGATAGCACTCCAATGCATTGGGTAAATTTGAGTCTCAGGAGATTCGATGTGAAATAGGATTGGCGGTTAGCCTTGAACCGTACTAAAATGGGAAACGGGATTGGTGGTTATCCTTGAATCGTACTAAATAATTTTTTTATGATTGTTCCACATATATATGATTCCATGTTTAAATGATCCCATGCTTATATGATACTATTTCATATGTTTCGGGATTTGGATATCATTATTTCATGCCTCCTAACTCATGGTCTTAAGATATATCATTATGTTCATTCCCATACTGGACTTTTCAACTCATCCCTTTGTTAATGTGTTCCCCAGAGTAGCCTATGCAGATATAGGGGCTCAAAGAAAGTTAGGAGCTCATTATAGAGATTAAATAAAGATGATTTTTTTTAGCCTCATATTTTATGTACCTAGTCTTTCGAGACACTAGAAATTATGATCCTTGGCATTTAATATGATAATTAATTTTTCTTAAAATAATGAAATGTTATATGTAAAAGGATCGGCTTGCAATAGTTGGTAACAGAGGATGGTCTTGTTATTTTTGGAGATTAGGAATATATCACCTTAGTGAGAACCTTAAGGATGAGTCTTAATATAAGAAAACATTCCTGAATTTTGGAGATTATTGAGTAAATGGTCTATCATGAAAATACATCCTTGTCTTGATACGTGCAAGTATAGGAGGCTTTGCCACAGATGTATCTAGGGGTAAAACCCAAAAACACCGCTTTAAGTATACTTAAATGGTAACTGGTGCACGACAACAGACCTTTCTGCTCTCTTGGTTATGATACTCCCAGGGGATATGATTTGGAAGATTCACGGGATTAGTACAAAGCATTATTAAGGGAAAAAAGTCACATAATAATATATGTTATGATATATATGGATGATAACCTGGATATAAACCTATGGAATCACATGTTAGAATATAATTATTCTTTATAAGTTTATCCTTTGATGTTCATGTTTCATTTTTTTTCTCAATAGCTATGTATTCAAGACCTTTAATTATACATTCTTTTTTCTTAGTTAATGGAATGAAATAGAAGAACAAATTCAAACAAACAATGTGATAGGAAATGTGATGATTGCCCCAATGATATGCCTAATGTGATATAAGAGGGTTCTCAAAACATTATGTTAGAACTAGCTCAACTGGAGCGAGTTATGAATAATAACTTGAATCAGGTGGAACGTCCTCCTCCTCCATGGAAAGAGAAAATTGTCATAGAATCCTTCATGTGGCAAAGGCCTCCCATGTTTAGTAGATCTTGTGATCCCCACCTCGCAGAAAAATGGATTAACTTCTTTGAAAAGATATTATCTATCTTCTAATGCTCAGAAGAAGAGAACTTTGTACTGGCGGACTATCATTTTTATGGGGAAGCTGAGCAGTGGTGGACACTAATCAAAAATACAAAGTCCAAAGAGAAAATTGATTCCAAAGATTTGGAGGAATTCAAGAGGATGTTTTTCAAAAAATAATTCCCCAGAATCCTATGTCTCAGGATGTAAAGAGTTTTCCATGGACTCAATAAGAAAAAATATGAGACCATTGGGGAATATGAAGCGAACCTTACAAGTCTTGCACGGTACGCCTCTGGATTTATCATGAACACTGAAAGCAATGTGGATCGATTTTTTAGCGGACTAATGTCGAGTCTATGAAAAGTGTTGGTGATTTGAGACTTCGACAGTTATGAGGAGATTGTTTCTTGTGCCCTCAAGGTTGAAATAGGGTTTGGAGACTCTCAGTGGTTTCGTGGGACCAGAGACAAGAAGTGTAAAATGGAGAACAACATGGGTGGTTCATCAAACAAGTCCCATGATGAAATGAAGCCGATATTTCACCTTTTAAAAAAATGTGGGAAGAAGCATATTGGAAAATTTCTCCAGCGTACCAAGAATTATTTCAAATGCGGAAAGTTTGGCCATCTGGCCAAGAACATCCGAAGGGATATGAGTGATCCTGGAAATGTTGAAGAAGATGGAAAGGTTCAGATCAACACTCAGCATGTAGTGAAGTGTTACAACTATAAGGAGTTTGGGATTTATGCAAACAATTTCCCTAAGCAGATGGTTTTTAGAGGCAATCAGCAACAACCTTGAAGGCAACAAAGAAGGGCATATGATATCACTACTAAAGATGTGGATTTGGAAAATGATGTGGTGACATGTTCGCTAGTTATTAATTCATGAATAGTGAATATACTATTTTATTCTGGTTCTATGAATTCGTCCAAATCATGAAAGTTTAGTAGAATTATTCAAACCCCCCCCCCTCAAAAGTTGGAGGAAAAGTTATCTGTGAGAATAAAAAATGGGTAAACTACTGCATCCATGGTTTATAAATCCTCCCCAGTTAACATATGTTGACTGAACCTCCCATAAAATCTTGTTGTACTTTATTTCGTGGAGTTCGACGCTATCTTGAGCTTGGATTGGGAATCTTTTTACAAGGACAACATCAACTGTCGGGAAAGGTAGATCACTTTTCACATCCGGAATCATCCTCTGATTCATTACAAGTGTAAGGAGGAATATGAACCTCCTTTCAAATCATCATCTCATATTTGGATGTTGTTTCCTTATGATCAAGCATATCTAGCACAAATTATTGCGGAAAAGGAGAGAATCATCCTTGAAGGAATGCCCATTGTGAGGGATTACACAGATGTATTCCCTGAAGAGTTTCTTGGTCTTACTTCTGATCGAGAGGTTGAGTTCTCAATTGAACGTATCAATGGATCTCTTCCAATATCAATGAATCCTTATATAATGGCCATACTATAGCTGGAAGAGTTCAAGAAACAGTTACATGTGAATTTGGAGAAGTGTTTTTTATGCCCGAGTGCTTCTCCCTGGGTTGCTCTAGTCCTCTTCATCAAGAATAAGGATGGATCAATAAACCTTTTAATTGATTATCCTGATCTCAATAAAATAATGATAAAGAATAAGTATCCATTTCCACAGATAGATGACTTGTTCGATCAGCATCGTGGGGCCAATTATTTCTCTAAGGTGGACCTTCAGTCGGGATACCATCAATTAAAGGTGAGTAATGAAGATATTACCACGAATGTCTTTTGAATGAGGTATGGACACTATGAGTTCATTGTGATGACCTTCGGACTCAATAAAGCTCCATAAATTTTCATGTATTTAATGAATAGAGTCTTTAAGGATTACCTTGAAAAATTTGTGGTAGTATTTATTGATGATATTATGATATACTCCAAGATCAAGGAGGAACATGAGGAGCATTTGAAAACTATGTTAAAGACATTGCGAAGGGATAATTTGTATGAAAAGTATATTAAATGTGTGTTCTGGATGGATGAAGTATCATTCATGGGGAATTTTATCACTTGGAAAGGGATATCTATGGCCCCTTCCAAAACGAAGGCAATTGTAGAGTGGCCCATACCAACATCTGTAATGGAGATCCGCAACTTTTTGGGTCTAGCTCAGTATTATCGATGATTCATGAAAACCTTTTCATGATGGTCATACCCAATGACTAAGCTGACATGGAAGGTAGTAAACTTTTTCTGGACATAGGAATGTGAAGAACGTTTCAAGGAGTTGAAAAGAAAGGCTTATCACTACTCTAATACTCACACTCCCTTCAAGTGGAGTACTCTTTATGGTGTATATTAATTCTTCTATGAAAGTATTAGGGTGTGTTCTAATGAAAAATCATAATGTTATAGCCTATGCCTCGAGGAAGCTGAAATTCTATGAGAAAAACTATCTAACACATGATCTGGAGTTGGCATTTGTGATCTTTGCATCGAATATCTGGCGGCATTATCTCTATGGGGAGAAATGTGAGATATATACTGACTGCAAGTCTCTCAAATACATATTTAAAAATAAAGAGCTTGATATTCACTAGTGAAGATTGATATATCTCACTAAGGATTATGACTGCTCAATCCACTACAATACTGGTCAGGAAAACAAGGTGGCAGATGCTCTAATTAGAAAGGATCATGCATCTATATCAGTGATGATAATTGAAAAGGATCTGATATTCTTATATTTTCATAGGATGGACATGGGAATCATTAAGGGAGAAACATCAACAATCCTTTCACAAATTATTTCTCAAACATCCCCCTTGGAGAAAATAATTGATGCTCAATGAAAGAAATATGGAAATTCAGAAAAGGGTGGAAGGTTTTAAAAATTGGAAATCATATGATTTCAAAATATATGGGGAATGATTTATAAGATTTGGGACATTATTATGTGTACCATATGATCTATAGATAAAGAAGGAGTTATTGAATGATGCACATAGCTCATCCTTCTCTATCCACCCAACGAGCACAAAGATGTATAGAGATCTCCAAGAAAAATTTTGGTGGAACAATATAAAATGGCTGATTGTCGAATATACATCAAAGTGCCTTGCATGTCAGCATGTGAAGGCTGAGAGACAAAATTATAATTGGATGATACAACCACTGTCCATACCAGCATGGATGTGGGAGAAAATTACCATGGAACTTTTCATTGGACTTCCAAAGACATGCAGAGAACACAATGTTATATGGGTCATTGGGGATCTTCTTACAAAGACAGATCACTTTTTCACAATTCGAGATGACTTCTCATTGGATCATCTTGCGTAGATTTACATCGATGAAGTAGTAAGGCTACATGGAGTACCAATATATATTATATCTGATCGTGATATGATATTCACCTTGATGTTCTAGAAAAGACACCAGCATTCTCTGAGCACTGAACTGAACATTAGTACAACATATCATCCTCTAATTGATGGAAAGTCTGATAGAACTATTCTGACACTAGAAGAAATTTTGAGAGTGTGTTCTATGGAATTCAAAGGAGCATGGGACCAACATCTTCCACTAGCTGAATTATCCTATAACAATAGTTTCCACTCAAGAATATGAATGGCACCATATGAAGCCCTTTATGGGAAAAGGTGCAGAACCCCGACCTATTAGGATGAATTCAGTGAGCGTAAGCTGCTAGGATCTCAAATGGTCGAAGAAATGGTGGAGAAGGTGAAATCCATTCAGTAGTATATCAAGGCAGCCCAAAGTCGACAGAAGATTTAAGAACATAACTGTCGATGAGACTGTGAGATCAATTTTGGAGACATGGTATTTCTATGCATATCTCAGTGGAAGAAGGTCATTAGATTCTAATATAAAAGGAAGTTATGTCCTAGGTACATCGGAAACTTCATGATCTTTGATCGAATCAGAGTTGTGGCCTATCAAATGGCACTTCCACCTACCCTGTCAAAAGTACATGATGTATTTCATGTATCCCTCTTACGAAAGTATATACAAAACCCGTCACATGAACTCTCTTCAGAGGTGGTACAGTTGCAGGATGATCTCTCTTACGAGGAGCTGCCAGTGAAGATCTTGGATCGTAGAGACAAAGTTCTACACAGCAAGACTACCCATCTGGTCAAGGTACTATGGAGAAACCATAAGTACGAAGTGTTAACATATGAATCGGATGAATCAATGAAGTAAAAGTACGCACACCTGTGTTTTTCTTAGACTGTATAATGATATTTCGAGGGAGAAATTTACTAAGGGTGGAAGAATGTAACAGTCCAATGTTTTTCAACGGAAATTCCCTTCTCATATGTATGTCATAAAATGAAATGAAAACATAACATAATGAACTAGTATGTGATGACAGACCATTATACATATGTTTGTAACTTCTGTGATTGGAAGTTCATGAATCTAACATATACCGTTGTGATCAGAAAGATATTTGGAGTCTGATAAGAAAAAAGTAATTTTTGGTGAATAGTAACATACCATTATGAAAAATAACATAACCTTATGAATAGTGATATACCATAATGAATAGTAACCTTACCTAAGATAATATATAAATGATATTCAAGTTGAATGTATTATATACCGATATTTTAGAATAAGTGAATTAATGCTTTAAAACAGTTTTTTATAATAAATTATACTTTTAATTAAATGTTAAAATAATCATATATAGAACATTATTTTTGAAAAATGGAATTCATTTTTGGATTCTACATGTCAATAAATGGTTTGGGTGAATTTTATTGATTGTTCTGAATTACATGATTTTTTGATGAATAGTAAAATACGATAATTTATAATAAATGCTAAATAATGGATTTATTGAGTCATTGATGATGTTCTGATGATGTAATCTCACTTGTTTCGGGATCTAATGATACAATTTAAATTTTTTTTCAAGGAATACTCACTAACCTTTGTCTTTTGGGGAAATAATAATTTAATAAATCTTATGTTGAGAAATTCCCTCTCTCCTCCATTATAAAAACCCCCTTTTACTCCCCATTCTCTTAAATACTCCCAGGCCTTGTTACGTGCCAATATTCTACCCAAATATCTCCCTAAGAACCTTCCACACGTCCAAAATCTCCTAACCTCTAAAAAATACCCAAACCACTACCATTAATAGGTTCTAAAATTAGAAATTATCAAGTGGTAAATTCCTCTTTCCAATTCCTTCATTTCTTTTATGTTCTTTTCTTTTTGTTTCATTCCTCACAATATTTCACCATAAATGTATGATAAATCCTGTAAAATAAAATAACTATAATTTTTTCATGCTAATTTTATATTTCATTATCTTGTCTCTTTTCCCCGCCATTTATTTGAATGAAATGAAAGCACCATTTGAGATGTGCTAATTTAGCACATTCAAGGATAATAGTTTATCAATTTCTATTTATATCATTAATTCCTATCATGAAACCATTTGTGTTATGGTTGAAAAATATTATTACATATGTAATATATACTCTTTTTAGTTTTTTAATCCTTTTGTACAAATGGTATTATGATATAAATAAAAACATGTTCTTTGTAATCACATCCACCGATTAACAAAAACAGGTTTCACAAAATTTATATATATAATAATTAGACTTCACTCAAAGTAACCAAATTAAATTTAATACCCTGTGATCTCATGGATTTTTATTAATATATAGTTTCATTCCTAGATAACCACGCCCATCATTCATCTTTATCCGAAGATGAATATAAGGGAACTGGTCATTAAAACCATGTAAACTAATGAGCCCAAATAATGAATATGAACCTGATAACCAGTCAATAAGATTATAAATTAATGTAAAATGATTATACTAAATAAATTACATATATAATAGGCTGTGGAATTATTAATTAATAAGCCAAATTTGTTTATTTAGGTCTTTAAAATCATGTGGATAGCACCAACAGATTTTAGGTAAGGGATCTCTCCATTTCACTTTTAATCATGATGTCCTCTATGCTATGTCTTTTTATGTGTAATCCCAAATTAGGGGGTATGTTTTCTCACCTTACCCATACTTCCATCACAATGTCTATGTGATGAGAAACTCTTTCTATCTCTCATCAAGCCCTCCTGGGTACACCTGATACCATGCTGATAAAATCATAACGAATTCTACCCGAACATTTTTTGTTCTTTCTGGTTGCCTTATATTTATTTCAAAATTGTGAGATCTTATCCATTTATGAGAATCTTATAAATTCTTGTTATTTTTAAAATAATATTATATAAATACAATTTCTTCAATTTCTTTATAGGATATACTTGTTCTTAAAATATTTCCTCCTTAGATCTTTCTAATAAGCAAACTTGTTTTAAGTGCCCTTCCTGAATTTATACCATAAGTTCAAGTGAACCCTATCCTCTGTTCTAAGACATCATTGTCTCTGTAAAATCTGTATTTTATTATTAAATAATTCTTGGTTCAATTCTGGTTTTATAGATAAGAAATTCATCTTTTCTATTTGAAAATATATATAGTATTTTCCTTAAAACCGCACAAAAATGTTTGAATGCTAATGATTCTAAAGTACAGTTATTGTATTTTTTCACTTATGTTTGACACCAATAAAAATGTTATATGACTCTTTTACCATATAAACGTTCATGCATGTTTTAATTCTTTCCTTTCATGGAAACTTTCATGATACGCCTGTTGGTTATGTTTATTTCATGATTATGGTACCCAATTCTTTCCATTTGTACCCTTATGTTTATGTATGGTTGATTATGTTTGATTATCTATGTGGTAAGAATATTTAAGTTGCCATAATATTCACGGAAATGTTTAGATTGGTGCACCAAGATTGTGCTCCAATGCATTGGGTAATATTGAGTCTCCGGAGATGTGATGTGAAAGGAGATTGGAGGTTAGCCATGACCCGTACTAAAATTGGAAACGGGATTGGCGGTTAGCCTTGACCCGTAATAAAGAAATGTTTTATGATTCTACCACATCTATATGATTCTTGTTTTAAATTATCCCATGATTATATGATATTATTTCATATGTTCCATGCTTTGTATGTCATTATGACATGCCTCCTAATTCATGTGCTTAAGATGTATCCTTATATTCATTACCATACTGGGCTTTTCAGCTTATCCATCTGATCATGTGACCCTAGGGAACCCTATGTATATGTAAGGGCTCAATGAAAGTTAGGAGATCATTATGGAGATTGAATAAATAAGTTCTTTTTTATCCTGGTGTTTTATGTTTTCAATACCTCATATTCCAAGACACTAGACTTAACGATCCTTGGATTGTACTGTAACGAAAAATTATGCTTAAAATCATGAAATGTTATATGTAAAAGGCCCGAGTCCGAATACTGATACTCATAAATATTGTCATAGGAAACATTAACCAAACATATATGTGGAACAACTAAAAGAATAGATGGTGTTAACACATCTATATGTACTTTCATCTGATAGATTTACTCTACTCTACAAGTATTTTCTTCACTTGATCCAACTTGAACACCCTTCTAAGATGTAGAAATATACCTCTCAGCAACATATGATATGGTTTGACTGATTTGAGTGTTATCTTCAATTGTACCATCAATTTATATAAAAATCTATCATTCTATGCCTTCCATTCTCTTGGTATGTATCATAAGAAAGCATCAAATATTAATCATTGACCAAATGAGGATGCATGTTACATAAATTATCATACCTTGGAATAAATTTATAAATAAAGAATGATATACATTGATTCCCATCAAGATTCAACCAATTTTGAATTTGATATTTAATTGTTCTCATTGTATCCCATCTCGTAGGATTTAATAATCTTGCAAGACCACCAATATTCGATATTATGTGTTCATCATCTATTATTTCAATTCAATGATACACAAATGCATGAAAATATTTACCAATATTTTGGAAAGTTGTATTTGAAATTAAATTTTCGTTTACATATGTACACTGAAATTTCCTCAGATATATCTAAAACCTTGAAACATTAAATATAATTATTTTGATTATAATTATTCTAGAACAGACAAAACATAAAGCAATAATTAGTAGTTGTGATGTAGTAGAGAATTTTTTATTAATAAATTAAATAATATGAAATCATATTTAAATTTCAATGTAATATGATATTAATTTATATTATATACCCATAATTTAATTTTATAGGATACAATAATATATATATATATATATATATATATATTATACAATTGAAATGTAAAAAATAGTTTATAATAATTTCAATGATATATATTTTTTTAATTTATATATCTTACACTATACTAATATATTAATTTAAAAAATAATAATTAATTTAAAAATATATTTTATACATTTAAATAATATATATATATATATATACACACATTCATTCATAATTGAATGAAACAATTCGTATGAAAATATCGATGTATTAAAATAATAATATCAGTACATTTATTAAAAGTTTATTTTGTACAAATTAATATTATATATATATATATATATACTATTGGCAGGCCGAGAGGGATTTTTTAATTCCCTACGAGTCCATGAAAAATGAAAATGTATAATAAAAACTCAAAAAATTATACATTATTAATTAATATGAGTATAAAAATTTGTTGGGATCAGCAAATAGTGATGGTGAAATTATTTTAAATAGTTTTTCAAAATATTTAATTTTATAAATTTGTAAAAATAAGTTAGAAAATATGGGTTGTGGTTGATTTGATGAATTCAGAATGAAAATGAAGTAGATTGATTTTTTTGTTTGAAAAAATATTTTGAAAGAATGCTAGGGTTATTTAATTTCATGTTTTATGTGTAATTAGATTTTAAAAGATATGTTGATTAATTCATTATTAATTTTATAGAGGATACATGGATGATACAATATTTTGTGAATCTGGGCGTTAAAAGGTCATGCATGAAGTAATTACTCAATGTGTAATTTTGAATGGTGTTTTTAATTTATTTCAATTGTGTCATTACGTTCACCATATGTATAGGTAAAGGTCTTGTAATGCCTGCAAAATGTGTAATTTCATCTTCTACTCCGGAAGCCCCATTTTTATTTGGTTCATTAGTTTTGTGCCCCGTAAGTGTTCTATGATTATACTAAAAAATTCTATTTAATTTACCGTATCTACACTTAGGATATGAAGTATCTTTTTTCTCATTTTTAAATTATCTTTGTATCCTTCCATAAAACTAAAAACAAGATAAAATACATATCCTTTTTATATAATAATCAATAAAAATACAAAAATTTATTTATTTAAACACCATAAAATATATTCATGTAATATAGCTATCAGATTCCCCCAAAAATGAATTCAAACGTACCCCCAAGGATGTAATCACAACATACATAAAGGATGTGCACCTTAACCTAAATCTAATTAAATTTCAATAAAAACTGATCTAATGGAAAATTAAATGTCCGATCACCATAGATGGATTTTTTTTCAATGCCACACTTTTTAAAGAATGAAAATCCTCCATGTAATTTGCTTTCCCTCTTTTGAAATAGCCACACCTTTTCATTCCCCCATTTTTAGTTTTCAATTCATTGTTAATATAAATTTCATTTACAACTTACCTCATCTGAATTTTTAAACTCATAATTAGTGTATGAAGGTAAATATAATTCAACACAATCCATTGTATCATGTCACTTACCATTGTCTTGGAAGGAATCTATCATCTCCACTACTTAATGACACAATCAGAAATAATTATGAGGGCTTAGCAATTTACGATCAAATGACTATTAGGCTTATGGAATCAAGATAAATGATTTAAATCATGTAAGGATCAAAAAAGTAGGTTCAAATCTAAATCACTTTGCATAATAATAAGAAATAGATCAAGGAACGTATCATTTTCCCCTAGTATCTTAGAGAAGGTTCACAATGAGATGAAATGAAATAAATGAAACATTTTCTTTTCCAATTTTTTTTTATTTTTTTCCAATTTTATTCTTGGGGCCATTATCAAATCCACCACCCATTCCCTAGTGATCTCCTCACAACACTATTTTTAAAATATATAATAAGACCACAGGTCAAGTAAAGGAGATTTTTTAAATTCCCTATAAACAACCCTTTTTTTATTTTTTCAATTGGGTGTGAAATAAATAAAATGAATGAGCATTCCCTAAATCTCATGAAATCTCACCCACACATATTTATTAAAAAATTTCCATCCCTTACACTATTCATTTTTTACTCTACACTTATGCTTGCTAATAAGGAAAAACATATATAGTAATGTGGTAAAGGATATTATAGGGTTTAAACATGGCTTATTTCCTCACGTAGCTATTCATGGATTCTACATGTTTTTAAAATGGATTAATGTTTGTTGGGTCTCAAGATAAGAGTGAAAAAATAGAATGCCTCAATCATTTTAATTTTTACCCTATTCAGTCATAGCTTCAGTAATATGAAAAGCATGTTCTAGAAGAAACCATCCATGAGATACCCTTTAAATATACTATATATAGAATGGAAAATATTATCATAGTATATGTATTGGAAATCAGATAAATGGTTGGGATAATTACTCATGACAATGCACATAAATAATTAAATCAATTAATGATAATATAAAAAATTAAAAACATGGTCAAATATTTGAAAATTTTCATTTAAAAAAATAAACATGCCACCCTAAATCAGGATTTTTCAAATCTTTATCCACATGCTTATCTCTAGAAATTATTTTCCCCATTTTTATCATTCCATTTTATTGAAAAAAAAATTAGAATTTATAGCATGTTAATGGTCTTGGATTGTTTCATATCTCTTTGTTATGATGATTAATGAATGAATAAAAGTTGGGGAATGAAATTGATATTTGAAAACATAATCTAAATGTCTGGAATTAAAAAAATGGAAATTCATACTCCAATTTCAAATTAATGCTTAAAACATAGATTGTATGGGTTCCTCCATCTCCTTTTTCTTGATGTGTAAATTCTCTTCATGATGTGTAATTATTCTATATACTCTGATTCTTATTGCATGCTCCCATATTAGGTCTTTAGGGTCCTACCAATTAAAAATTAATCGGTGAAATCACATGTCATTATCAATGACATTTTAATTTTTTTGACTGAGAGTATGAGAGCCTCTAAAAAATATAATGAAAACATAGAAAACTTGTGTTTCCTTTGAGAATAACTTTTTTTTACCTTTTTTGGATCAGTATTTACTCCATTAGCTTTAGATACCATGATATATAATTGATAATTGTGTACTTATTGATGGTCCATATAGGGTCTTTGTTGATTTCTATCAATACAGGTCGGCCCTATCCATCTTCTCTAGACAACTTATTTCTCCCTGAGGGTTGTACTTTCTTGATCATTATTGGTTCAATCCACAATATCGTTATCAATAAAAATGAACTAAATAAATTTTCATGTACCATCCATACCTATAGTCCTTTCTCAAATGTAGTGTATTTACTTGGTCATCTAGTGTTATAAATCTTGGATTTCACCTTCTCTTTCACCATTAGTTGAGAATACTCCTTCACATTAATATCTAAATCACGTACCTATATTATTTCAGCGACATTGTCATCTTTGGGTGTATTGAATTCCTCAAAAAAATTGTACTCTTAAAGATTGCATTTTATTCATTTCACGATGGATGTTGAAACCTATTTGATCATTGCATACTATCAAACTGAGTTCCCCACTTTGAATATCAATCAACACATGCATGATGGCTAAAATGATTTTCTTATAATGAGTGGACTTTGCTCCACTTCAATATCCATCAATAGGAAGTCAAAACAATGTTTTAACTTTTCAAATGCAATGAGGATATCTTCGAGGACTCTTGTTGGGTATTTGACTATCGAATTAGATAATTAATGATTCACTCCCCTGAGATTATTTCCATTCAGTCCCAAACTCTTGACTGTTGAATACGACATGATATAAATACTCACACCTAAGTTACACAAATATTTTTCACACTTATTAGCTCTGATAAATATGGAAATCCAAAAGCTACCTAACACACATTTTTTCACATGTAGTTCCTTATATACCATCATTGAGCAATCCCGTGGGATTAGAATGGTGTCAATATCTTCCAAGTTCTTCTTTCTAGTTAGTATCTCATTCATGTATTTTTCATAAGTTATTATGTTCAAAATAACCAATGAAAAATCTATATTAATATGAATGTTTTTAATGTTATCAAGAAATTTACCTTTCTATATATTTTTTTACAAGAACCATTCATTCAGGAAAAGGAAGTCTGGGATTTTTTTGAGGTGGTTCTTCTTCTTCTTTAGCTAGTTGTTCATTGCGGTATTCGGTTTCCTTTTGGCTTTCTTCTACAAATTTTTTTCAAAAAAATTATATACCACATACATTTTTTCTTCCCACTTATAAGAAGTAAAAAATTAAAATATTCATAGGGGTATAACTTACTGAATTATGTATGTGTCTGTCTAGGTTGCTCTATAATATGATCGGCAATTTGGCCAACTTCACGCTACAAATTCCATAACATGTTATTTTGGTTTGATGATGAATCTGTTATTTATTTGAGTACATCCAGAGAAGTGTTCATGAATACTTCCATTGTCTCTTCCAATGTATGGACCTCAATTTTCATTTTGGTACCTTGAGTTTATTTTTGATGGTACCCTTGTGTTCTTTTTTAAAGTCATTTTACATGTTGTTGTTTGGGTAACTAACCCTAAAATTGATTACTGAAATTGTATTCAGCATATTTTTAATCATCAATACACGTACCTTGGGGGTTCTGTTGCATGGTCATCATGATTTTCATCTTCTTTGTTAATGATTCCAGTTGGGTCTACTTCCAATCATTATTGCTGATTACATGAATGTATTTTCATTTCATCACTTCACATTTCCTCTGAAAACTTTTTCTCTCCATTTCATCAAGAAAGATGTCACTCTCTTCATGTGATTTATTCATTAACGATCCTCTAGATGCAGAATCAAAAATCAACCTATTTCCCTATGTAAAAACCTTATAAAATGTATAGATTAGAATCCATAGCTCTATTCCCTGATGGGGGAATTTTTCCTTCATTATGTATATCATTCCCAGGTAGAATACAATGATTCATCTTCATATGAACAGAAGTTTATAATATTTACCTGTATGACCATTAACATCAAAGGTGGATTGAATTGGTTAAGGAAGTTTATGTCTATATAATCCCATATAGTAGTGGAACGTGCAAGAAATATGAAAATCCTATTTCATGATTACATACATAATGAAAATTAGAAGATACGGAGTATTATAGCATTCCATGAGACATTCTAGAATTGGAACGTATCGTGGAGCTCAATAAAGATTTCCAAATATTTGTTCAGATAATCATGATGATATCTGGTGAATTTCTTGCTATTCGAGATCATTGAGATTATTGTATGCCTGATATCAAAGTGGTTTCTAGCAATTGGGGGTACTGGGATGATCTTTTGCAATATGGTGTTTAACGGTCACATGTAGTCTGTGTGTCACACTCGGTTTTTCATGTCTTTGTTTTGATCCAGTTCATTTGAAATCCAGATACTTTTATTGGTTATTGAGAGAGATTAATGTTGAGTTTTTAAGTTTCATATTTGTCATATCACCTTAATTTTGGTTCACCATTTCTTGATTAGGGGTTTTTGTAGAATGGTGGTTACTTTATGATTATGGCCAACTGTGAGGCCATTTCCATTTTTAAAAACCAAATTTGTTTCTTTTATATAACCTTTTTTATTAAAACATTTTCACATTAGACTTCATAAATTTTCTCCACTAACATATTGAAACCACCATATCCTTTTTGGACCACTAATGAATTCATAATCAGGTTGAATTTGGGTTAATTATTTATGTATTGGGTCATCCCATGGGTCCATTTCTAGTTTTCTAAGACTAATTTTTTTATTTTATATATAATTCAATTTTTAATATTTTTCGGTGTTTCCAACTCCAACATGAATACAATACCCCTATCCTCACCCTCATTATCGATTGAACCTCTTTAAAGCTTTTTTGAGTCACAAATTAGGGAAAACGTTCTCAATGTCTCTCAACTCTTCCAGAAAGGCGATAATAAATTGTTTCATAAATAAATAATTCCATTCATACTCTTTTTTTAAAAAATAAATTTTTCATGCTTCGTCTAGACCATAGGAGACTGTACAAGATGCTTCAATCCATTCCCTTATCTCTATGGGTGCATATCTAATGGAAGACGAAGAGTTTTCTAGTTGAAAAAGTGAGATTCTTTCTCCTTTCTCTTCCCTCTTCTTCCTCCTTTAATTTTATCTTGGTTTTATAATCTCATGTAGTCATGATCGACCTAGGGTTATTTTATCAAATTTTTTTGGGTTTTTGGTTCATTTGGGTCTGGTCATCATCGGTTTAGTGTTTATAAACCCTCAGATGGTGATATCGGGTGTGCGTTTCAATTATATCAAGGATTTCAGGTATAATATCCATTTCACATTCCATTATAATTTAAGATTCATCATTTTATTATTTTTAACTTCTGATATATAATTTTATTATTATTTTTCATCCTTCAGATAATTTTATTTGTGTGAAAAATGGTTGTTAAAGCCTTGTTTTGTGAAAGGAAGAGTTGTTTTGTCATAAAATTGCACACCATGTGATTGTTTAAATGATATGTTATCTTTCAAATCTGTTTTGTGAGGTTTAGAAACATTATTACGGTATTTTTAACATTTTACAGTAACTCTAAAAAAAATTGGCATGAAATTGGTTTTTTATTCCATTTCAGGTTCTTAAAATAAATTGTTGTGTTTAAAAAAGGCATGTCATGTGTTCGGTAAATTGCTCGGTTGGATTTTATGTGTGATGTGTGATTTAAAAATTATTTTTTTGGATTTATAAATGAACATGAATAATGATAAATGATATATTTTGGTCATTTTATGGCTTTCAAATTTTTATTAGTTTTTACAAACAATTGGGTTTTGGTTTACAACATGTTTTGTCCTAAGTTGTCAGAAAATTGTCTGTTTTACATCCTTATAAAAATGGTTGTGTATGGAATATGTAACTTGAGTATTTTAAGGGATTTATGAATGTGTATTTCTTCTCTAAATTATGTGTATATACCTCCTTAATAAATTTTAAATGCATACCTTGGTCAAATGTTAGTTTTGAAAAAGGCATAAAGGCCAGTTTGGCCTTTGTTTTTATAGAAATGGTTTCCATGTGTATTTCATGTTCTACCGTTTGGGGGCATTTTATAGACCATGAAATGGATTTAATAATTGTTTTGGGGGCTTCTAAATCTGATTTATTATGTTATTGATGGGTTTTGGTCCTTAAAGCAGCATTTTCAAATCAATTTTATGTGCAAGGCCTCGTTATACTCCTTCAAATTGTTTTATGAAATGTCTTAGTGGTTTATAGAATCGTGGAAGAAATGTGAAGCATGTTTTCATGATGTTTGTGTGTTTATGTTTTTGTAATGTAATTTTATGTGAAAAGTCTATTTGATAATATGTGTAACTTGGTTGAGCACTAAAGGGAATCCTGGGTATCTAGGTTGTTGGACGTGTACTAGATTTCTAGTGATCCCGTGGAGTTTCCCCCTCTTTCACGTAGAAAGTTTAACAATGAAAACACTAACTAAAATATGATGATGATGATGATGGGGGACCCCAATGTAACAGCCCAAGATTTTATGAAAAATATTCTTTTTAATTTCAATAATGTCTTGTGTTGTACGCAACACATAAAGGATCTTGCACAACACGCATCCTTGACTTGCCTTGCATTACACGCAATCGCAACCTTCCTCGATATCGTGTGTAGTACGTAATACTGAGTTTCACGAAACAACGATATGCTATTAAAATATTATTAAAACTAGCCGTTATGAATAGTAATAACCACTTTTTAAATTTTATAAATTTTATCTCTCAAAATGGACTTCATTTTTCGATTCGGAGTATCGAATTTAGCCTAAGGTGAAATTTTGGTACTTTCGGATAACGTTCATATTCTGATGAATAGTGAAAATTACTAAATTATAATTAAAAACAACTTTTTTTAATCGAAATAATTAATAGTGATAATCATTGATTTGAGTGGTTTTAAAGTATATTTAGAATATATTTTTACAATTTAATACAATGTTGGTCATTGGATGTAATTTCACATTTAAACCAGACATAATCAAGTGTCAATCTTTTGATAGATATTATTTCTTAAAAACACGCTATTTGTTTTAAACAGCGGGATTTAATTATAAAATTAATTAATGCAATTTCTATGTTATGAATTTGGTAAAATAGACTTCATTTTTGAATTCGGAATATGAAATATAGCTTAGGATGAAATTTTGGCATTTTTCGGAAAACTTTCAATTTTTGATGAATAGTGAAACCACTAAGTGGTAGGTTAAAAACTGAATTTTGCATAAAACTTAATTTTACCGCTTCTGTGAATGGAATTTCGAAAATCCGACAGACACGGTTGATATCAGTAAGTAAAATTTGGTTCAATGAGATAAAAATAATTTTTTGGTGAATAGTAACTTTTTACTTTTTTTACCGCGGTTAATAGTAAATAGGGTAACTAAGGGTAAATATGATATTATTATTACCCTAACACATGTCCTAATTCTATTGGACAAGTGTAATTCGACCAAAAACAAACTTAGGAATAAAATATGACCATTTAGGCCCACTTGGGTTAGATTAGGACATTTATTATAAATTTATTTAAAGAAGGGTTAAAATAGTTAAAATCAAAATTTAATAAGTAAATAATTATTAATATGGGGTTATACATAAGATATATTCGACTATAAATATTCATTAGAAAGCTAAAAAGATTTACTACATAATGATATTTTATTTATAATTTTTAGACTTTAAATAAATTAATTTATTTATGACACAACGATGATGCAGTAATTACCCTTTTAAGGAAATATTAACATAATTGATGTTATAAATGCTCAAATGAATGAAATTTGAGCCTTTTTATGAATTAAACTAATTTTATAGGTTACTATGATATATTAGTGTTGATTTAATCAACTTGTTTTGAACATATAATTCTGTTATGACTTTCACAAAAATCATATATCAAATAGTGTCAAAATTGACACAAAATAGTTTTTAAATAAAATAAAATATTATTAATTGTTATTTTATTCCTAAAAATATAAGGATCGGCCAAATGACTTAGAAAAGGATATATATATTAATAATAAACAATTTGGGGTTCTTTTGGGATATTATAGTAAGTGTATTAACCATATAGTGAAAGAAAACAAAAAGACACGGTAAAAGTTAAATTCTTTAACATAGAGTTAAATCTAATTGATAAGGTTAAAATAATACCCTAAACTTGTCTAAATCCTATTGGATGATAGGATTTCGACCCATCCCCACTTTATATTCTAAATAAGACCCTTTGGAACCATTATAAACTGATTTTGACTTTAATATAAAATAATATTTTGAGATATTCCTAAGGTGCCCCTCTCCTCCCTTATAAAAGGGTACCTCCTCCCCCTCCTCCTCACACCAAATTGAGCACTCCAGCTCGGCCAACCCCTGCCAAAATACCTTCTCCAATTTCCTAGAATAATCCTAGAGGTCCCGGTCTTCTTCAAAGACCAATCTTAGTTCCCTAAGTGAAGGATTTAAAGAGGCATTTTAAAGAAGAGGTAATATCCATTACCGATCTTTTCAATTTCTTTCTTCTTCAACTTCTTCTTCTTTAGTTGTTTTATGATAAAGTAATAACATCAGTATTTCTTATATACTGATACGTTATTATAAATATGAAACAACTATAATTAACCTTCTATCCATCCTACAGAAAAAGGAAATCACCGCGCGTGCGTACGTACTGAATACCGTCTCCATGCCGTGGTGTAATCTATTTTCCGCCACCACCTTAATTGGATGGGTATAATGGTGTAAAGAATAAAATATACATAGTTATTAAAAAATCATATTGATTCTGATATATTGTATAATCCACTCCAATTCAATTCAGTATTTATGGAAATGATATCATCGCTCGTGCGTACGTACGGACTACCGTCTCCACGACGCGATGAGATTCATTCTCCATGTTAAACATTTAAGAATGATTATAAAGTATATATAAGAAATAATAATGAAATATATGACATTATAAAGCTACTGGATTTATGTATATATATATATATATATATTTATGACATCTACTTACTTCCATTCAAGACAATAAGGAAAAGAAAACAGCGTTCATGCGTACGTACGGACTACCGTCTCCATGAACGGTGTTTTTCATTTCATTTATCTATCTATTATATATATAAATACTGAATATATATGATATATAAATAATATTTTATATTCTGGATGTAAGTAAATCATGATATAAGTAATAATAATTTGAAGAACAACAAGTCAAAACACCTACGATAAATGAAACGATTTTAACCAAAACGCTTCATTAACATGGAATTTACAAAAGAACGGGTAATATAATGTCACAAGTGAACCATATATGATATAATAACAATGAATATGATTCTGTAATAAGTCAATGACATTATTTAAATCATTATACAGGAGGTTCGGACACATACGAAGCAAATCGGACCTAAGGTAAGGGAAATATCACAATCTCATTTTTATCCGAGATTGTTTATTCGTAAGTATTTATTGGGGTGTATTTTATCATCCACATCCATGTTCCCTCAATATGTAATATTTTTTCCACCCACATACAATAGTTTAAATACAATTTTACCCTTCGGTGAGTTTTTAGTAAAGAATATGAAAGGAATCTTTTGTCGTTTTTTCGTACGAGGTACTTTTTTACTTTTCCGACAAAAGTACGAACAATGTTTTTTTTAACTTATACGTCATGAATGGATTTCTAAAACATTATTTCCAAGAAGCTTCCTTTAAAAGTATTCAAGTTTATTTTTAATCAACTTCTTTTAGTTTAAAATTGTATGACATGTTAAGAAAGGAAAAGTGTTTTTGAAGTTGAAAGGATATTTTCCTCAAGAATAAAGTTCAAGTATTTTATCAAAATTATTTTCCATCTAAGATAATAAAAGGGTTCTATTTTTATCCCTATTATTACATGGATTTGATTATGTTGTGATGGAAACATTTTTATGAGTTCCTTTATCTTATAAGAATTGTTTTATGATGTCATGTTGTTTAAGAATCCCATTTTTATTACATGGGTTATGCGATGATGTATGATTTATGATTATGTGGAACACATAAGAAAGGATTCATTATAAGATGGGTGGGACCTATATCTCCCTACAATTCATTGGGTAACGATTTTATATCTCATGAGATAGACATGGCTGGAACGGTCGGTTATACCGGTTCAGTGAAATAGGACTGAAACGAGGGTTACTTGATTCAGAAAGGGACTTTGTCCACTAAGATAGTCTTGGCAATGAGTCTTGACTAACAAGAAATGATTCTCTATGATTATGTGTGAATGCCACAATGTTTCATGTTTTAAGTTATGATTATTGTGATTACATTTCACTGCCATGATTTATCCCATGTTATGAACTTATGATCTCTTTTGCAGGTTAAGATTTCCAAAAGTTATGTGCTTGTGTATATGATGTGATTGATATTTCTTTTGATTACCCTTACTGAGCATTTGAGCTCACCCTTTTATGTTTTCTTTTCCCCAGGATATAAAGAAAGGTTTTAGGTAAAAAAAGGGGAAGATCATTATGGGAGATATAGAAGATCGTTCACCACGATTAGAAGATTACGTTCCGAGTTTCCAAAGACACTAAACTGTTACGATCCTTGTGTGTGTGTTTTAGTTATGTACCAAGTATTCCGAAAAAGTAATGTAATGTCCATGTACGTCAAGATACGGGTCTCTACAGTTGGTATCAGAGGAATGGTTTAGTCAACCTTTGGAAACTAATATGCGAAAACGTTAGTGAGATCCCTAGAGTTATTTCTAAGGTATGTCTAGGGATGTCCCTAAGGTTAAGTATACGTATAGGTTATAGTACTAGAACTATGCTAACGATCATAGAATTAATCCTAAGATGTTAGATATTGAAGTTACTCCCACTTTATTATGTTGTTTTCCCTAGCATGATTTTTCCCTCTCACACTATTCTTTTTGGGTTTTAGATGATGGCTGGAACCCGAAGGAACCGTGTTGATCAATGCAATGAACAATGCAATGATTTTCCTCCTGAACAAACAAATGTTATGGGAGATGGAGTGAAAAATCTTATTTCTATACTTACACAAGCTATGAATCATTCTGGACTTCCAAATGAGCAGAGAAGGGAAAAATATTCGATTGAGTCCTTCATGAGGCAACGTCCACCTTCTTTCAGTGGGTCTTCTGATCCACTTGTTGCTGAACAATGGATCAGTACCACTGAAAAGATATTTTCAGTTCTTCAATGTTCTGAACATGATAAAGTCATCTTAGCAGTATATCGTTTAGAAGGTGAAGTTGATCAATGGTTGAATCTTATCAAGAATACAAGGCAAAGAGATGAAATTGAGTCCATGGAATGGGATGATTTCAAGAACTTATTTTTCAATAAGTACTTCCCTCGTATTCTTCGAACAAAGATGGAGAAGGAGTTTCTTGAACTAAAGCAAAAGGATGATGAATCTGTTGGTATATACGAAGCGAATTTTACAAGACTTGCAAGGTATGCATCTGGCATTATCATCCAACCTGAAAGTAAAGTTGATCGATTTTTCAGTGGCTTAAAACCAAGTCTTCGAAGGGCATTATCTATAAGAGACTTTAGTAGCTATGAAGAAATTGTGCGTTGTGCTATCAAGGTAGAAATGGAAGTTGGTATTACATATCCATCTCATGGTTTTGACAAAAACGAAAGATGGAGTTCAAGGAGAAATCTCAGAATAATGGTGAAAAGAAGATCAATGTTTCCTTATGCACAATGTGTGGAAAGAAGCATGGTGGAGATTGTCTTAAAGGGACTAGAAAATGTTTTAAGTGTGGAAAAGAAGGTCATCGAGCAGCTGAGTGTCGAAGTAATGGAAAAAGGGTTTCTAATGATGTGAATAAAGCAAACACTGCAGAGAACGCACCACCAACACTTCAATGCTTCAAGTGCAAGGAAATGGGGCATTATGCTAATAAATGCCCTAATCCAATGGTTAGTGATGATCAACATGAGAAACCACTGAAGGCAAAGGACAAAGGGAAGTCACATGCGATCACTATTGGCAATGTTGAATATGACAACGATGTGGTGGAATGATTAAGTGTTTATGTAATGGGATTCCAAAATAATGTTGTATCATTGAGTATTTCAATATTTATTGATGTGGTATTCAAAGTGATGGAGATATTTTTTGGAAATAAGATGATATGCGCATAATGAAGGGAAAACGAGAAAATGAAATGTTTAATAGTATTCATGAGCTCATGATTGATATAAGGACTAAGTGATATCATGGTTTGAGTATATAGAATTTTGAGGATTTTGGTATGTGGAAAGTGTTAACTTTAAACTGCATTCATGTTTTCACTAAGGTATTCAAGAGAATACATGATTAAGGACTTTGAATGTTTGGAATGTGACCAACAAAACATATCTTATGATATAGGGGGATTAACGATAGTATTAAATCTCTGGTAATCGTTTTCACTATATTATGAGAGTGGACTGTAGTATTATGGATAAGCCTAATGATTAGAATGGATTATGTTGGACATAAGTTAGTATTGTTTAAGGATAGAAGATTTTCGATATTATTGATGGGATGTTATAGTAATGTAATTTTAGAAAAAGGACAACCTGCAGGACGGGCGACAGCCCATCGCTTCGGACAAGGTTGTGGGAATCGAACCCACAACCGAAGTGCGGCTGGCCTTTATCGCCTACCACTGGCCTACAGGAAGTCCCTGTTTAGTAGAAACTAGTTTTATTATATTAAGCAGTATGATATATGAAGTATAAGTCCATTTTAGGAACCATATGTGATTAATCTCACTATTGATCGACTTATGTATATAATTTTTTCTAACCTTTTGTTTGAGACAGATGGAATGAACCGTCATTCTATCACATGATCTGCTAACACTTCATGAATAACAAATTCAACTTCATTTATTTAAGAGATGAAGTGGAAATTGTTCAAGGCATGGACAACAGTGAGATTGTACCAAAATAAAGAAAGTATTTATTCTAATTCAAATTTTCAACTTTAAGGAAATGATCTTGAAAACCAAAAATGTTGTCCTAGTGATCTTATACCTGATAACTCGGATGGTACCTTAGATCTTCACAAATTTATAGATTTGTGATTGTTGGCTTTTCTATAGCCATGTTTCTACCACTCTCTATCAGAACATGATGGTTAGATTTTTCTTCCATATCCATATTTTCACCTATGTGGAAACCGAGTGATTAGTTTATTTGGGTAATCGTTACATTTCATACTTTAGTTTTTAAAGCCAAGTTTTGGTATTCTTTTTACAATGTGGGTTTCTATTAAAGAATCTTTCGAAAATAAACCATTTATAACCCCGATGAATTTCGAGGGCGAAATTCATTTTAAGGGGGGTAGAATGTAACAGCCCAAGATTTTATGAAAAATATTCTTTTTAATTTCACTAATGTCTTGTGTTTTACGCAACACAAAAAGGAGCTTGCACAACACACATCCTTGACTTGTCTTGGATTACACGCAATCGCAACCTTCCTCGATAGCGTGTGTAGTACGTAATACTGAGTTTCACGAAACAACGATATGCTATTAAAATATTATTAAAACTAGCCGTTATGAATAGTAATAACCAATTTTTAAATTTTAGAAATTTTAGCTCTCAAAATGGACTTCATTTTTGGATTCGGAATATCGAATTTAGCCTAAGGTGAAATTTTGGTACTTTTCGGATAACTTTCATATTCTGATGAATAGTGAAAATTACTAAATTATAATTAAAAACAACTTTTTTAATCGAAATAATTAATAGTGATAAATCATTAATTTGAGTGGTTTTAAAGTATATTTAGAATATATATTTACAATTTAATACAATGTTGGTCATTGGATGTAATTTCACATTTAAACCAGACATAATCAAGTGTCAATCTTTTGATAGATATTGTTTCATAAAAACACGCTATTTGTTTTAAACAGCGGGATTTAATTATAAAATTAATTAATGCAATTTCTATGTTATGAATTTGGTAAAATAGACTTCATTTTTGAATTCGGAATATGAAATATAGCTTAGGATGAAATTTTGGCATTTTTCTGAAAACTTTCAATTTTTGATGAATAGTGAAACCACTAAGTGGTAGGTTAAAAACTGAATTTTGCATAAAACTTAATTTTACCGCTTCTGTGAATGGAATTTCGAAAATCCTACAGACAAGGTTGATATCAGTAAGTAAAATGTGGTTCAATGAGATAAAAATAATTTTTGGGTGAATAGTAACATTTTACTTTTTTTTACCTCGATTAATAGTAAATAGGGTAACTAAGGGTAAATATGATATTATTATTACCCTAACACATGTCCTAATTCTATTGGATAAGTGTAATTCGACCAAAAATCAACTTAGGAATAAAATATGACCATTTAGGCCCACTTGGGTAAGATTAGGACATTTATTATTAATTTATTTAAAGAAGGGTTAAAATAGTTAAAATCAAAATTTAATAAGTAAATCATTTTTAATATGGGGTTATACATAAGATATATTCGAATATAAATATTCATTAGAAAGCTAAAAATATTTCCTACATAATGATATTTTATTTATAATTTTTAGACTTTAAATAAATTAATTTATTTATGACACAACGATGATGCAGTAATTACCCTTTTAAGGAAATATTAACATAATTGATGTTATAAATTCTCAAATGAATGTAATTTGAGACTTTTTATGAATTACACTAATTTTATAGGTTACTATGATATATTTGTGTTGATTTAATAAACTTGGTTCGAACATATAATTCTGTTATGACTTTCACAAAAATCATATATCAAATAGTGTCAAAATTGACACAAAATAGTTTTTAAATCAAATATTATATTATTAATTGTTATTTTATTCCTAAAAATATAAGGATCGTCCAAATGACTTATATAAGGATATATATATTAATAATAAACAATTTGGGGTTCGTTTGGCATGTTATAGTAAGTGTATTAACCATATAGTGAAAGAAAACAAAAAGACACGGTAA
Organism: Viscum album; assembly: GCA_963277665.1. Lineage (NCBI taxonomy): Eukaryota > Viridiplantae > Streptophyta > Magnoliopsida > Santalales > Viscaceae > Viscum > Viscum album. The sequence continues at coordinate 396,589 of CAUJRU010000384.1, read as the reverse complement.
AAGTTAAATTATTTAACTTAGAGTTAAATCTAATTGATAAGGTTAAAATAATACCCTAAACTTTTCTAAATCCTATTGGATGATTTGATTTCGACCCATCCCCACTTTAGCTTCGAAATAAGACCCTTTAGAACCATTATAAACCGATTTTGACTTTAATATAAAATAATATTTTGAGATATTCCTAAGGTGCCCCTCTCCTCCCTTATAAAAGGGCACCTCCTCCCCCTCCTCCTCACACCAAATTGAGCACTCAAGCTCGTCCAACCCCTGCCAAAATCCCTTCTCCACTTTCCTAGAATAATCCTAGAGGTCCTGGTCTTCTTCAAAGACCAATCGTAGTTCCCTAAGTGAAGGATTCAAAGAGGCATTTCAAAGAAGAGGTAATATCCATTACCGATCTTTTCAATTTCTTTCTTCTTCAACTTCTTCTTCTTTAGTTGTTTCATGATAAAGTAATAACATCAGTATTTATTATATATTGATAAGTTATTATAAATATGAAACAACTATAATTAACCTTCTATCCATCCTATGGAAAAAGGAAATCACCGCACGTGCGTACGTACGGAATACCGTCTCCACGCCGTGGTGTAATCTATTTTCCGCCACCACCTTAATTGGATGGGTATAATGGTGTAAAGAATAAAATATACATAGTTATTACAGAATCATATTGATTCTGATATATTGTATAATCCACTCCAATTCAATTCAGTATTTATGGAAATGATATCATCGCTCGTGCGTACGTACGGACTACCGTCTCCACGACGCAATGAGATTCATTCTCCATGTTAACCATTTACGAATGATTATAAAGTATATATAAGAAATAATAATGAAATATATGACATTATAAATCTACTGGATTTATGTATATATATATGTATGTATGTCATCTACTTACTTCCATTCAAGACAATAAGGAAAGGAAAACAACGTTCATGCGTACGTACGGACTACCGTCTCCATGAACGGTGTTTTTCATTTCATTTATCTATCTATTATATATATATATATACTGAATATATATGATATATAAATCATATTTTATATTCTGGAAGTAAGTAAATCATGATATAAGTAATAATAATTTCAAGAACAACAAGTCAAAACACCTACGATAAATGAAACGATTTTACCAAAAACGCTTCTTTAACATGGAATTTACAAAAGAACGGGTAATATAATGTCACAAGTGAACCATATATGATATCATAACAATGAATATGATTCTGTAATAAGTCAATGGCATTATTTAAATCATTATACAGGAGGTTCGGACACATACGAAGCAAATCAGACCTAAGGTAAGGGAAATATCACAATCTCATTTTTATCCGAGATTGTTTATTCGTAAGTATTTATTGGGGTGTATTTTATCATCCACATCCATGTTCCCTCAATATGTAATATTTTTTCCACCCACTTACAATAGTTTAAATCCAATTTTACCCTTCGGTGAGTTTTTAGTAAAGAATATGAAAGGAATCTTTTGTCGTTTTTTCGTACGAGGTACTTTTTGACTTTTCCGACAAAAGTACGAAGAATGTTTTTTTTAACTTATACGGCATGAATGGATTTCTAAAACATTATTTCCAAGAAGCATCCTTTACAAGTATTCAAGTTTATTTTTAGTCAACTTCTTTTAGTTTAAAATTGTATGACATGTTAAGAAAGGAAAAGTGTTTTTGAAGTAGAAAGGATATTTTCCTCAAGAATGAAGTTCATGTATTTTATCAAAATTATTTTCCATCTAAGATAATAAAAGGGTTCTATTTTTATCCCTATTATTACATGGATTTGATAATGTTGTTATGGAAACCTTTTTATGAGTTCCTTTATCTTATATGAATTGTTTTATGATGTCATCTTGTTTAGGAATCCCATTTTTATTACATGGGTTATGCGATGATGTATGATTTATGATTATGTGGCACACATAAGAAAGGATTCATTATGAGATGGGTGGGACCTATATCTCCCTCCAATGCATTGGGTAAAGATTTTATATCTCATGAGATAGACATGGCTGGAACGGTAGGTTATACCAGTTCAGTGAAATAGGACTGAAACGAGGGTTACACGATTCAGAAAGGGACTTTGTCCACTAAGATAGTCTTGGAAATGATTCTTGACTAACAAGAAATGATTCTCTATGATTATGTGTGAATTCCACAAAGTTTCATGTTTTAAGTTATGATTATTGTGATTACATTTCACTACCATGATTTATCCCATGTTATGAACTTATGATCTCTTTTGCAGGTTAAGATTTCCAAAAGTTATGTGCTTGTGTATATGATGTGATTGATATTTCTTTTGTTTACCCTTACTGAGCATTTGAGCTCACCCTTTTATGTTTTCTTTTCCCCAGGATATAAAGAAAGGTTTTAGGTAAAAAAGGGGAAGATCTTTATGGGAGATATAGAAGATCTTTCACCACGATTAGAAGATTGCGTTCCGAGTTTCCAAAGACACTAAACTATTACGATCCTTGTGTGTGTGTTTTTGTTATGTACCAAGTATTCCGAAAAAGTAATGTAATGTCCATGTACGTCAAGATACGGGTCTCTACAGTTGGTATCAGAGGAAAGGTTTAGTCAACCTTTGGTAACTAGGATGCGAAACGTTAGTGAGATCCCTAGAGATATTTCTATGGTATGTCTAGGGATGTCCCTAAGGATAATTATACGTATAGGTTATAGTACTAGAACTACGCTAACGATCATAGAATTAAACCTACGATGTTAGATATTGAAGGTACTCCCCCTTTATTATGTTGTTTTCCCTAGCATGATTTTTGCCTCTCACACTATTCTTTTTGGGTTTTAGATGATGTCTGGAACCCGAAGGAACCGTGTTGATCAATGCAATGGACAATGCAATGATTGTCCTCCTGAACAAACAAATGTTATGGGAGATGGAGTGAAAAATCTTATTTCTATACTTACACAAGCTATGAATCATTCTGGACTTCCAAATGAGCAGAGAAGGGAAAAATATTCTATTGAGTCCTTCATGAGGAAACGTCCACCTTCTTTCAGTGGGTCTTCTGATCCACTTGTTGCTGAACAATGGATCAGTACCACTGAAAAGATATTTTAAGTTCTTCAATGTTCTGAACATGATAAAGTCATATTTGCAGTATATCGTTTGGAAGGTGAATCTGATCAAAGGTGGAATCTTATCAAGAATACAAGGCAAAGAGATGAAATTGAGTCCATGGAATGGGATGAGTTCAAGAACTTATTTTTCAATAAGTACATACCTCGTATTCTTCGAACAAAGATGGATAAGGAGTTTCTTGAACTAATGCAAAAGGATGATGAATCTGTTGGTATATATGAAGCGAATTTTACAAGACTTGCAAGGTATGCATCTGGCATTATCATCCAACCTGAAAGTAATGTTGATCGATTTTTCAGTGGCATAAAACCAAGTCTTTGAAGGGCATTAGCTATAAGAGACTTCAGTAGCTATGAAGAAATTGTGCGTTGTGCTATCAAGGTAGAAATGGAAGTTGGTATTACATATCCATCTCATGGTTTCGACAAGAAACGAAAGATGGAGTTCAAGGAGAAATCTCAGAATAATGGTGAAAAGAAAATGAATGTTTCCTTATTCACAACGTGTGGAAAGAAGCATGGTGGAGATTGTCTTAAAGGGACTAGAAAATGTTTTAAGTGTGGAAAAGAAGGTCATCGAGCAGCTGAGTGTCGAAGTAATGGAAAAAGGGTTGCTAATGATGTGAATAAAGAAAACACTACAGAGAACGCACCACCAACACTTCACTGCTTCAAGTGCAAGGAAATGGGGCATTATGCTAATAAATTCCCTAATCCAAGGGTTAGTGATGATCAACATGAGCAACCACTGAAGGCAAAGGACAAAGGGAAGTCACATGCGATCACTATTGGCAATGTTGAATATGACAACGATGTGGTGGAATGATTAAGTGTTTATGTAATGGGATTCCAAAATAATGTTGTATCATTGAGTATTGCAATATTTATTGATGTGGTATTCAAAGTGATTGAGATATTTTTTGGAAATAAAATGATATGCGCATAATGAAGGGAAAACGAGAAAATGAAATGTTTAATAGTATTCATGAGATCATGATTGATATAAGGACTAAGTGATATCATGGTTTGAGTATATAGAATTTTTTGGATTTTGGTATGTGGAAAGTGTTAACTTTAAACTGCATTCATGTTTTCACTAAGGTATTCAAGAGAATACATGATAAAGGACTTTGAATGTTTGGAATGTGACCAACAAAACCTATCTTATGATATATGGGGATTAACGATAGTATTAAATCTCTGGTAATCGTTTTCACTATATTATGAGAGTGGACTGTAGTATTATGGATAAGCCTAAAGATTAGAATGGATTATGTTGGACATAAGTTAGTATTGTTTAAGGATAGAAGATTTTCGATATTAATGATGGGATGTTATAGTAATGTAGTTTTAGAAAAAGGAAAACCTGCAGGACGGGCGACAGCCCATCACTTCGTACAAGGCTGTGGGAATCGAACCCACAACCACAGTGCGACTGGCCTTTATCACCTACCACTGGCCTACAGGAAGTCCCTGTTTAGTAGAAACTAGTTTTATTATATTATGCAGTATGATATATGAAGTATAAGTCCATTTTAGGAACCATATGTGATTAATCTCACTATAGATCGACTTATGTATATAATTTTTGCTAACCTTTTGTTTGAGACAGATGGAATGACCCTTCATTCTATCACATGATCTGCTAACACTTCACGAATAACAAATTCAACTTCATTTATTTAAGAGATGAAGTGGAAATTGTTCAAGGCATGAACAATAGTGATATTGTACCAAAATAAAGAAAGTATTTATTCTAATTCAAATTTTCAACTTTAAGGAAATGATCTTGAAAACCAAAAATGTTGTCCTAGTGATCTTATACCTGATAAATCGGATGGTACCTTAGATCGTCACAAATTTATGGATTTGTGATTGTTGGCTTTTCCATAGCCATGTTCTCTACCACTCTCTATCAGAACATGATGGTTAGATTTTTCTTCCATATTCATATTTTCACCTATGTGGAAACCGAGTGATTAATTTATTTGGGTAATCGTTACATTTCATACTTTAGTTTTTAAAGCCAAGTTTTGGTATTCCTTTTTACGATGTGGGTTTCTATTAAAGAAACTTTCGAATAGTAAACCATTTATAACCTCGATGAATTTCGAGGGCGAAATTCATTTTAAGGGGGGTAGAATGTAACAGCCCAAGATTTTATGAAAAATATTCTTTTTAATTTCACTAATTTCTTGTGTTGTACGCAACACAAAAAGGATCTTGCAAAACACGCATCCTTGACTTGCCTTGCATTACACGCAATCGCAACCTTCCTCGATAGCGTGTGTAGTAAGTAATACTGAGTTTCACGAAACAACGATATGCTATTAAAATATTATTAAAACTAGCCGTTATGAATAGTAATAACCACTTTTTAAATTTTAGAAATTTTAGCTCTCAAAATGGACTTCATTTTTGGATTCGGAGTATCGAATTTAGCTTAAGGTGAAATTTTGGTACTTTTCGGATAACTTTCATATTCTGATGAATAGTGAAAATTACTAAATTATAATTAAAAACAACTTTTTTTAATCGAAATAATTAATAGTGATAAATCATTAATTTGAGTGGTTTTAAAGTATATTTAGAATATATTTTTACAATTTAATACAATGTTGGTCATTGGATGTAATTTCACATTTAAACCAGACATAATCAAGTGTCAATCTTTTGATAGATATTGTTTATTAAAAACACGCTATTTGTTTTAAACAGTGAGATTTAATTATAAAATTAATTAATGAAATTTCTATGTTATGAATTTGGTAAAATAGACTTCATTTTTGAATTCGGAATATGAAATATAGCTTAGGATGAAATTTTGGCATTTTTCTGAAAACTTTCAATTTTTGATGAATAGTGAAACCACTAAGTGGTAGGTTAAAAACTGAATTTTGCATAAAACTTAATTTTACCGCTTCTGTGAATTGAATTTCGAAAATCCTACAGACATGGTTGATATCAGTAAGTAAAATGTGGTTCAATGAGATAAAAATAATTTTTTGGTGAATAGTAACTTTTTACTTTTTTTTACCGCGGTTAATAGTAAATTGGGTACTAAGGGTAAATATGATATTATTATTACCCTAACACATGTCCTAATTCTATTGGACAAGTTTAATTCGACCAAAAACAAACTTAGGAATAAAATATGACCATTTAGGCCCACTTGGGTTAGATTAGGACATTTATTATTAATTTATTTAAAGAAGGGTTAAAATAGTTCAAATCAAAATTTAATAAGTAAATAATTTTTAATATGGGGTTATACATTAGATATATTCGACTATAAATATTCATTAGAAAGATAAATAGATTTCCTACATAATTATATTTTATTTATAATTTTTAGACTTTAAATAAATTAATTTATTTATGACACAACGATGATGTAGTAATTACCCTTTTAAGGAAATATTAAAATAATTGATGTTATAAATGCTCAAATGAATGTAATTTGAGAATTTTTATGAATTAAACTAATTTTATAGGTTACTATGATATATTAGTGTTGATTTAATCAACTTGGTTCGAACATATAATTCTTTTATGACTTTCACAAAAATCATATATCAAATAGTGTCAAAATTGACACAAAATAGTTTTTAAATCAAATATTATATTATTAATTGTTATTTTATTCATAAAAATCTAAGGATCGGACAAATGACTTAGATAAGGATATATATATTAATAATAAACAATTTGGTTTTCGTTTGGCATGTTATAGTAAGTGTATTAACCATATAGTGAAAGAAAACAAAAAGACACGGTAAAAGTTAAATTATTTAACTTAGAGTTAAATCTAATTGATAAGGTTAAAATAATACCCTAAACTTGTCTAAATCCTATTGGATGATAGGATTTCGACCCATCCCCACTTTAGCTTCTAAATAAGACCCTTTGGAACCATTATAAACCGATTTTTACTTTAATATAAAATAATATTTTGAGATATTCCTAAGGTGCCCCTCTCCTCCCTTATAAAAGGGCACCTCCTCCCCCTCCTCCTCACACCAAATTGAGCACTCAAGCTCGGAAAACCCCTGCGAAAATCCCTTCTCCACTTTCATAGAATAATACTAGAGGTCCTGGTCTTCTTCAAAGACCAATCTTAGTTCCCTAAGTGAAGGATTCAAAGAGACATTTCAAAGAAGAGGAAATATCCATTACCGATCATTTCAATTTCATTCTTCTTCAACTTCTTCTTCTTTAGTTGTTTCATGATAAAGTAATAAAATCAGTATTTCTTATATACTGATAAGTTATTATAAATATGAAACAACTATAATTAACCTTCTATCCATCCTACGGAAAAAGGAAATCACCGTGCGTGCGTACGTACGGAATACCGTCTCCACGCCGTGGTGTAATCTATTTTCCGCCACCACCTTAATTGGATGGGTATAATGGTATAAATAATAAAATATACATAGTTATTACAACATCATATTGATTCTGATATATTGTATAATCCACTCCAATTCAATTCAGTATTTATGGAAATGATATCATCGCTCGTGCGTACGTACGGACTACCGTCTCCACGACGCGATGAGATTCATTCTCCATATTAACCATTTAAGAATGATTATAAAGTATATATAAGAAATAATAATGAAATATATGACATTATAAAGCTACTGGATTTATGTATATATATACATATGTATGACATCTACTTACTTCCATTCAAGACAATAAGGAAAGGAAAACAGCGTTCATGCGTACGTACGGACTACCGTCTCCATGAACGGTGTTTTTCATTTCATTTATCTATCTATTATATATATATATATAATGAATATATATAATATATAAATCATATTTTCTATTCTGGAAGTAAGTAAATCATGATATAAGTAATAATAATTTCAAGAACAACAAGTCAAAACACCTACGATAAATGAAACGATTTTACCCAAAACGCTTCTTTAACATGGAATTTACAAAAGAACGGGTAATATAATGTCACAAGTGAACCATATATGATATCATAACAATGAATATGATTCTGTAATAAGTCAATGACATTATTTAAATCATTATACAGGAGGTTCGGACACATACGAAGCAAATCAGACCTAAGGTAAGGGAAATATCACAATCTCATTTTTATCCGAGATTGTTTATTCGTAAGTATTTATTGGGGTGTATTTTATCATCCACATCCATGTTCCCTCAATATGTAATATTTTTTCCACCCACTTACAATATTTTAAATCCAATTTTACCCTTCGGTGAGTTTTCAGTAAAGAATATGAAAGGAATCTTTTGTCGTTTTTTCGTACGAGGTACTTTTTTACTTTTCCGACAAAAGTACGAACAATGTTTTTTTTAACTTATAAGGCATGAATGGATTTCTAAAACATTATTTCCAAGAAGCTTAATTTACAAGTATTCAAGTTTATTTTTTATCAACTTCTTTTAGTTTAAAATTTTATGACATGTTAAGAAAGGAAAAGTGTTTTTGAAGTTGAAAGGATATTTTCCTCAAGAATAAAGTTCAAGTATTTTATCAAAATTATTTTCCATCTAAGATAATAAAAGGGTTCTATTTTTATCCCTATTATTACATGGATTTGATTATGTTGTGATGGAAACATTTTTATGAGTTCCTTTATCTTATATGAATTGTTTTATGATGTCATGTTGTTTAAGAATACCATTTTTATTACATGGGTTATGCGATGATGTATGATTTATGATTATGTGGCACACATAAGAAAGGATTAATTATAAGATGGGTGGGACCTATATCTCCCTCCAATGCATTGGGTAAAGATTTTATATCTCATGAGATAGACATGGCTGGAACGGTAGGTTATACCGGTTCAGTGAAATAGGACTGAAATGAGGGTTACTCGATTCAGAAAGGGACTTTGTCCACTAAGATAGTCTTGGAAATGAGTCTTGACTAACAAGAAATGATTCTCTATGATTATGTGTGAATGCCACAAAGTTTCATGTTTTAAGTTATGATTATTTTGATTACATTTCACTGCCATGATTTATCCCATGTTATGAACTTATGATCTCTTTTGCAGGTTAAGATTTCCAAAAGTTATGTGCTTCTGTATATGATGTGATTGATATTTCTTTTGTTTACCCTTACTGAGCATTTGAGCTCACCCTTTTATGTTTTCTTTTCCCCAGGATATAAAGAAAGGTTTTAGGTAAAAAAGGGGATGATCTTTATGGGAGATATAGAAGATCGTTCACCACGATTAGAAGATTACGTTCCGAGTTTCCAAAGACACGAAACTATTACGATCCTTTTGTGTGTGTTTTTGTTATGTACCAAGTATTCCGAAAAAGTAATATAATGTCAATGTACGTCAAGCTTCGGGTCTCTACACCCAAAGATATGGGTATTCTCTCTACTAGTGTATCATGTGCATGAGAACAGATATTTATTATGGTTACTTTCACCGAGATACAAGTTACATGGGACTCACAACAAACTAGTGCCTAGGGGTATTCCTGTGACATGTGATCATTGGCTATTTTGTATTCACCATAGACATATGGTGTGTTTAGATGGTAAATTCATGAGTGTGTGTGATTTATTTAAAATTCTATGTTCTTTAATGAAGCCCTCTTGAAAACTATTTTCATTTTGAAGTTGAGCGTCTTTGAATATTGTTACTAGTATTGATCTTTATAAAAAATGAAAGTCTGTGTCAAGTGATTTTTTTAATAGCATGGGACCTCATTTGGAAAACATTCTTTTATAGTTTTATTTAAAACTTGAAATTGATGTTTATTTTATTTTTAAGTATGTGCATTGGGAATAGAATATCGGGATAACCTATTGTGTTTTAATACTCATGCCTATATTATTCTTCTGTATCTAGCCATTGTGCATGTTTCAGCATGAGTTCGATCGCCTTGAGAGACATGTCATCATTGTGTTGGATAGTTACCAGAAGGGTCAAATGGAGTTGTTTGGTTATCATTCCTGGCCAGTTGAGTTTTTTGTTTAGTTGTACTTTGAACTTCTTGTACAAAAAATTTTATGTTTTATTTTTATGTAAATGTATTTTGGGTTGTCTGTTTCTTTGTACTGTTTATTTAATTGTTTATATTTCCGATAAATTGTTCCCATGTGTACTCTATTGATGACCTCGGTGCTTGTCGACATCCCAAGAGGATCGGGAACACCTCTTGGTACTTTTTGCGGGCTGGCCTAGATGACCAGTTTAGGGTCTACTCGGTCTGGTTCGTGAAGAAATAGAATCAAAAGAGGTCGAATCTTAGTAGACTTTTATTTTTAGAGTGCCCTTGTTATTTAGGGTATGTCAAGGTATATGGAGTTGGATTTTTGAAACTTAAGGGGTAAGTGCGGGAAGAGCTTTGTGAACTCTTGATCGTTCTGATCCCCATGTTTCCATGGGAAGTCCTGTTTTATTAGTGTCATTTGTTCTTGTTGATTGTTTGGTGTTGGGATATGAATAGAGGAGTCTGACTAATGGCCTTCGGGACCTAACGAGGCCTAGAAATCCATATGGAGCTAGGGCATTGTCCAAATATTTCTCCCTGTGTTGGTGTTGTGTTTGACATATGGACACCAACAATATCATCTAGTAACCCATTGACACTAGATCCCTTTCTTGGGTCTCTTGGACCATTCTTGAATTTAGAATTTTTGTTTTGAAAATCCTAGTGTGAGAATTGTGGAAATGGGTTTTAAAGGAAGGATTGGATTTTGAAAAGTGGAAAATGGGTTTTCAAAAATTAAATAGAATATTTTTTTAGGATGTTTTTTTAAACAATGTTTTGGTAAGAAGTAGAAATGTTTTAACGGGATTGTATTTTCTCTAATCTAAACATGTGGTTTGTTGAAATAAAAAATTTTGAATGTGTGAATAATTTTAAGGTGATTCCGAATATTTGTTTTAAATGAGGTATTTTGGGATGCTTTAAAGTGTATGAATCTGATGTATTGATTTTGGAAATTATTTTTTAGTGGTTAGTGTTTTCCTTGAATGGGTATTAATATCAATGGACATCAGATTATGAAAATATAACTTGGTGAATTTTAGAAAATGGAAGGGGTTTTTTGGAGTAGCTTGGTTGTTTTGAAATTTGTAAAAATGATAAGGGGTATGTTTTTAAGAAATTATTTATTGATGAAGTCTGGTTTGTTTTGTATCATATTAAAATGGTTTATAACTTTGTGGTTATAGTTCATTTTGAAGGTACATTATTTTTGGAATGATGTTGTTATGTATTAGTCATTGGTGTTTTCATGGGTGCTCACATGCATGGTTTTATTGATATATAAATGTATGGCCTATATTGAATGGTGGTTGGATGCCTGGGGTGGAATTAAAGTTTTAATGATAGTGAAACTTGATTAAACTCCATTGATGAATTTGGAAACCCACCAAATTAGTTTGTTTTTCAAAAGTGTTTTGAACTAAGAAATGGTGGCATTTTTTTATAAACGGATGGTTATATGGCTATTTTTGTCTATGTATTAGTATAGTTTTGTTTCTTCAATATTTTCCCTTGTGATCTAGATGTCATAAACTTGTTTTATGTTGAGATAAGATCTTGTTGGTGGCCCGGTTTTGGAGTAATGTTCATTGGGTTTCAAAAGATGTGTTTGATGTTGTGATGTGGCCATGGAAAGTTCTCCATTGGAAATAATTCATGTTTATCAACCTAAGGATTCATTTCAAATGTTAAATCCACTACTTAGGATGATGCCTATTCCCGTTTTTAAAATAAAGTGTTTTTTGGGATCGATTTAATGTTCTTCCATGTTGTGATAATTCTTTTAGACATAGCAGTTGTGTTCGGTGATGTTGATGTGTTTCACTGTATTCCTTGTCCAATATTCTCCTCCTTTGAATGTGACAAAATTTTTATATGTATCAATGAGTTCCAAATTATATGATGATTTTTTTTGATCAAGTGAGTTTTTTTGAGTGGTGTGATCCTTATCACCTGACTGTGGTGCAGTAGATGCTTCCAGAATGAGGGCATCAGCCATAGGCTTCAGAGTGAATCTTTTCACGCAGTTTGGAAATATATTGTAGTGTGGGGAGCTTGACCAGGCTCTTGACATGACTATTGGGGTATTATATTTTATATGTATCCATTTGGGTAACTCATTTATGTGAATTTCCCTTTGTCACAACATGACTGGTGGACTCACCCCTTATAGAGTGTCTGGTTATGTATTCATGGATGTGGGTTTTCGATCAATGTCCCTTTGTGGACCACCTGTGATAATAAGGTGCGGTCTTCATGTTACCTATTCATAGGTGGATAGTTTTGGGTAGTTCCTCTATTTCTTTTTTGGATTCAGTGGCCAAATTATTGGGTCCCCTTCCCTACCCTCCCCGAGTGGTGGTGGTCAGGATCCGTGATGAAAGGGTTGGCCCAGTTCTTGTCCCCTCCATTCGAGAGAGGGTGGTTTATATTTTCATGTTGTAAACCTATTATCTTTGGTTTGTAGGTTTTTTGGAGAGTTTTTGTGGTCCTATGTAGGTGACTCCCAATTTTAGTTCATTTTGAATTCATTTTTTTGTTCATTTCTAGTTGGTCTCTAATGGTGGAGAGACCCACTGTGGGTCTCCAAGATTTTTCCTTTAAGTTTTGCCGGCTGGTATTTGTGATTTAATGGTGGGGAGCCCATTCCACCCTCCACCCCAATTCATTTGATTTTTTGAGTGAACTATGGTTTGGGTGATCATTGGGTTCATTGGGAGATGGCCCAACAGTCGGATTCTTGTCTTGGTTGTGGAGGTGGTGGCTTGATATTTCTATTGATTTTCAGGAAGTGGTTGTGAGTTAGTGTGTTTTTTGAACTATAGGAATATATCAAATGATATTTGATGATATTTACATGTCTTGAGAGGCTGGATTGTGTTTATAGGGAATCCTTTGGTTTGTATCTTTCATCTGTATAGTGTTATGGATTTCCTGGGGCGTAAATCATTAATGGTGGGGAGAATTGTCACACCTGGTTTTTCATGTCATTGTTTTAATCCGATTAATTTGAAATACCGATACCTTAATTGGGTATTGGGTGAGATTAATGTTGAGTTTTTCTGTTTCATCTATGTCTAATCATCCTAATTTTTTTCCCCATTTCTTTTTTAGGAGTTTTTGTAGAAAGGGTAGTTACTTCATGATTTGGGCCAATCATGAGCCCATTTCCAGTTTTAAAAACCAAATTTGTTTCATTAATAAATCCTTTTTTTCAAAATTATTCACTCATTACACTTTATAATGTTTTTCCACTGACATATTATAACTACCATATACTTTTGGACCACATAAGAATTCATAATAATGGAAAATTTTGGTTAGTTATTTCTGTATTGGGCCAGCCCATGGGCCCATTTCATGTTTTAAAAAAATAATTTGTTTCATTTATATGTAATTCAATTTTTTATATTTCCCAGTGATTCTACATACCACTCTAATCCAATACCCTTATCCTCACCCCAATTATATATTCCCCTCTTTGGAGCTCATATGAGTCGCGGATTAGTGAAAACATTCCCAATGTCTCTCAAATCATCCATAATTGTAAAGGTAAAATGATTCATACATTAATCATTCTATCAATACTATTTTTCCAAAAATAATTATTTCCCGGATTATTCCATATCTTAAGATGATCTCCATGATGTTTCAGGCCATTATAGTTTCTCTATGGGTGAATATCTATTGGAAGACGAAGAGTTTTCAAGTTGAAATGTGAGATTCCTTCTCCTTTATCCTCCCTCTTCTTCCTCCTATCATTATTTATTGGTTTTATAATCTACCCTAGTCATGATAGACCTAGGTTTGTATTATCATATATATTTTTATGGGGGTATTGTTCGTTTGGGTCTGGTCTCCAAATGTTTATGGTTTATAAACCCTAAAATAGTGATATAGGGTGTGCTTTTCAATTTTGCCAAGGATTTGAGGTAGGATATCCCTTTCACATGCCTTTACCATTTAAGATTCAAAATTTTATTATTTCTCTCATCTGATATACATATATATATATATTTCGTCCTTTGGATTATTTTATTTTTGAGAAAAATGGTAGTTTAAGCCTTATTTTGTATGGTAGTGTTGTTTTGCCATAAAATTTCACACCAAGTGTTTGTTTAAATGTTCCGAAATAGTTCACAACTATATTATGAGGTTTAGAACCTAGTTTATGGTATGCAGAACATTTCACAGTAACTCTATTAAAATATGGCATTAAATTGGTGTTTTATTTCTTTTCATGTTCTTAAAATAAATTATTTTGTTTAAAAAGGTCATGTCATGTGTTCAATAAATTGTCTGGTTGGATTTTATGTGTGATGAGTGATTTAAAAATTATTTATTTGGATTTATAAATTAATTGGAAGAATGATAAATGGTATTTTTTGGTTTTTATATAGCTTTTCTATTTGTATTTGTTTTTACAATCAAATGGATTTGGTTTACAACTTGTTTCTGCCTGAGTAGTTAGAAAATGGTCTGTTTCACATCCTTATGAAAATGGTTGTGTTTTGAATTTGTAACCTGAGTCTTGTAATGGATTTATAAATGTGGATTTATTCTCTAAATGGTGTGTAAACGCCTCTTTAATAAAATTTAAATGAACACCTTTTTCAAATGATAGTTTTGAGAAAGGCTTAAAGGCCGATTTGGCATTTGTTTTTGTAAAAATGGTTTCCCTGTTTATTTCATGTTCTTTCTTTTGGGTCCATTTTATGGTCCATGAAATTGATTTGTTAATTAGTTTTGGGGCTGAAAAATCTTATTTTTTATGTTATTGATGGTTTTTTGTCCGTAAAAGTGAATTTTATAATGGATTTTATGTGCAAGGCCTTGTTATACTCCTTGAAATGGTTTTATGAAACATTTTAGTGGTTTATTGATTAGTGGAAGAAATGTGAAGCATGTTTTCCAGGTATATGTGACTCTACGGTTTGATAATTGAATTTTGATGTGAAAATTTTAGTTGTTAATATGTGTAACTTGATTGATCGCTGAAACGAATCCCAGGTATCTAGGTGGGCGGACGTGTACTAGTATGCTAGTGATATCATGGGGTCTGGCCCCTATTTCACGTAACAAGTTTGACGACGACAACACTAAGTAAACTATGATTATGTTGTTGTTGGGGGACCACTGGTTTATGGGTATTCTCCCTAATGGTGGATCATTTCCATTAGAATGGATATTTAATATGGTTACTTTCACTGAGATACAAGGTACCTAGGGCTCACAACAAAATAGTTCCTAGGGATGTTTATGTGACTTGTGCTCATAGGATATTTTTTATTCACCGTTAGCATATGGTGCAATTGGTTGGTACATTCAGTAGTGTGGGTGATTTATTTAAAAGTGTACATTCTTTAATTCAGCCATCTCGAAAACTATTTTTATTTCGAAGTCGTACCTCTTGGTTAATTGTTACTAGTATTCTTGTTTATTAAACATGAATGTTTTTGTCTAGTGATTTTTTTATAGTATGGGACCTCATTTTGAAAACATACCTTAATATTTGTTTTTGAAACATTAAATTGATGTTTTTTGATTTTAAAGGATGTGCATTGGGAATATAATATCAGGCTAACATATTGAGTCTTAATACTAACGCCTATAGTCTTATTCTATTTTTATCCCTTGTGCAGGTTTCAACTTGAGTTCGATCGCCTTGGGTGACGTGTGATAATTATGTTGGAGAGTGACCAGAGGGGTCACATAGAGTTATTTGGTTATCAGTTTTGGCCATTTGAGTTTCTCATTTAGTTTTACATTCAATTTCTTTTGCAGAAAATGTTAAGTTCAAATTTTTATGTAAATGTATTTTGGGTTGTCCATTTCTTTCCGCTGTTTTTTTTTTGATTGTTTATATTTGGGAGAACTCATTCCCTTGTATACTCTATTGATGCCATCAGTTCTTGTCTCCATCCTATGATGATTGATAACTCCTCTTGGGACTTGTCACGGGCTGGCCTAGGTGACCGGTTCAGGGTCGACTCGGGCTGGTTCGTGATATTTCAAGTTATTGCAACCCGGAATCTCTTTAATGAAATCTATCATGTGGATTTTTATATTGCTTGTTATGGTTATAGTTATTTTATTCTCAATACTTTGTTCAGAATTCCGGGATAACTCAACGATGTATTTTCTATTTGACTAAGTATTTTAGTTTTCCATTTAAATTTATAAATATGAAACTCACAATGTGACCACACCCAATATAAACATAAAAATTTAAATAAACAAATAAAATAATAAAATTAAAACCATAAAAAGTTAAAATATATCTTCCGAAGCAATATATCCAGTTTAACATTCATAGAGGGCGTTGTAAATTCTATATGGATCTATGAAAAATAAAAATTTATAAAAAACCTCATACAATGATACTATATGAATTTAATCTAGTATACTAGTAGGTTGAGATCAATCCCTAAAGATGGTGAAATTAGTTTTATTAGGTAATGAAAGTTTATAATTTTATTATTTTTTATAATGATGTGATAAATGATGGTTTTTGGTTGATTTGAATAATGCTAAATGAAAATGATGTAGATTTATTGTTTTTTTTGGCAAATAAGATTTTAATGTGTATCAGGGTTTTGTATGTTCAACGTTCAGATGCAATTAGATTTAAGAAAATTTGTAGATTAATTTATGTTTGGTTGGAAAGTAGAGATGAGTAAGATCCAATGGTCATGGAATATCCTCCTAAACACAACGATACCATATTTCCCTTGGTATAATATTTCAGGGTTTCACCAAATCAATTTTATCTCAATACAGTATTTAAGAATGATTTCCCATAATGTTGAAAATGGTCATGCGTTCGTTAGGGTTATCATCTAAACAACTTTATAATTACATTTATTATTCAGTTATCAATGGTCATAATAGAATAAAAATATGGTTAATAGAATTTGATGAAATAATTGAAGCATCCCAAATACATGAATAAATAAAATGAAATGAACCCGACACACATTCCACCATTAGATAACATTACCCAAGTACAAGACAGGTGTATCCCCTCATCCTAGTGATGAGAGGATTACAGGGAAGGAGAAAATAAAATGAAATCATAATGATATGGGATATGATCATGGGGAGGACACTACAAAATGTGTCTTATTACTCATACTTTTATACTCCAATGGATACCGATCTCCAATATATGCTGGCTATATTACATTTTATAGGCCTAAATGCACTCTATAAGTAATTAATTACATAATGGAATGGACCAATTGTGAATTGGGGTGGGTCCCATGTGGTAGGTTTGGTAAAAAATAAAAATTTGGTGAATCTCTGTGTTAAAATCTCATTCATGAAATTTAAACCATGTGTAACGTAATTATAGGATGTTTAATTATGAATCATGTTTTTGGGGGATTCACGACATGCCCATCTTCAGAAAACTTGTTCCAGTACACATCTTGTAATGATTACATAATGTGTATTATAATATTTCTACTTTGGAAGCTCCATTTTTCCTTGGTTCATCAGTTTTTGTCCCCGGGAGTGATCCATGATTATCCTCAAAAATCGGGTGTTTCACCGCTTAAATTTGTTCATGGTATAAAGTGTATTTTTAATGATCATTCAATCATATTTAATATCCTACCATAAAAAAAATTCTCTTCAATGTTTGGAAAGAATAATCATTTAAATATAGAAATTAATATATTAACACACCATAAAATATATGCATGAAATATAGATATCAAATATACAGTGCATTAAATAACCAATTATAATTAAAAATAAAGAATATGCCGAATTCATTTTAATTAAATAACAGTTTCATTTTTTATTTTGAAAGTATTTAATTGATCGTCAAATAAAAAATTCTGTTATCTTATTTCATTTTTTATCAATTCAAGTTATTTAAAAAATGTAAATTTTATTAACATAAAATTTTAACATACAAATAACTGAATGGTTAAAAAAAATTACAATGAAATAATTTATTAATTAGAAAAGAATTCGCCCAATAAAACATATCATATTTTTTAAAATGAAATAGAATATATATTAGTTAAAAAAATAAAATAATATATATGTGTTATACAATGGAATTAATATATTAATTAAAAATTCAAAAATAAATTTAGTAATGCATTTATGAAATTAAATAATAGATAAATAGCCAATAAAATGCCACAATTATTGTGATATAAAATAATACAATTGAATTACAAATCAAACCATAAATAAATAATATTAAATTGCATAAGAGATATTTGTTTTGAAATCCTATTTTGTTGTGCCAAATTTTGAAATCCGCCTCAATATATTCGATGTTGGTATTATTTATTATTTATTATTATTGAATATTTAATGTGATAAAGTTGTAGTTTAATAAACTGATTGTAATTGTTTTAATAATAAAATAATGATTATTGTTATATATTTTTCCTGTTTTAGTTTTTTGAAATTGTTAAATGTTTGAATTAAAAGAAATTATAATATTTATTTATCACTGTTTGAAATAAATATTATAGTTTTATGTTTAATTCTATACAAATTAAAGAAAGGGCTAAAAAATTTTGAATTACATTTATTAAAATTTATTAGTATTTATAATTATGTTATGATTATGATGTTTTATATTTGGAACATTACTGCTTGATATTTTCTACAATACAAATTTTTCAAATCATAATGATATAATTGTTTCAAACATTTATTAAAATAATATATATTGACTGCTCAAATTTTTTGATAAAATTATGATATCATATGATTAATTAAAATCCATTATTACGAGAACTTTTTAAATCTCAAAAGGTTAATATGTATATTCTTATAATTTTTTAATATAATTGTTATAAATATATAAACGCATTATGATATTTATTTATATATGTAATGATTGTAAATAAATCTAATTGATGCATATATTATTTCCATATAATGATAATTCAATTAGTATGAATTATGTTTGTGTATTAGTGTATAACCTAAAAGAGAACACTAATACACATTTATTTCAAAAAAAATTATAAATCATTGTATTATTATTATTTCAAAGAATTAATTTTAAGCATGTATTTATTGCATTTTTCTTTTCATCATAATTGATCTCACATACATTAACCATTCCAATCCATAAGGGATTAAATTTCATTGATTTGAGTGAACATATAAAATTTCTCCATGGTGTGATGGATCATTATTTATCCCTCTGAGTAGAGAAACCTGATATTACATCAGATGGAATTTGTGATGAGGATAGAGTATATTATTCAACATGGGAAAGATCGAACATGTTATGTTTGAGGTTCATGTGATTGAGTATGGCACGAAACATCATGCATTTTCTCCCTAAAACTGATAGTGCTAAATAATTTATGAAATATATTGGAGAATGATCTAAAACTAATAAAAAATAAATATCATGGAAATTAATGACGTCATTGACCACCATGAAGTTTGATGGGTCTCATACTATGCATGGGAATGCCATCTAAATGAAAGATATTTTAGTAAGACATAGGTCTTAAGGAATGAAAGTGGATGAATGTTTCCTTGTACAGTTTCACCTAAACTCATTTTTTTTAATTATGGACTATTCCAAATGAAATATATAACCATTAATGATAAATGGAATATGCACAAATTGTATAGTGTTCTAGTTCAAGAGGATACACATTTAAAACAGTCAATGAATCCACTATCAACATTATGTGTGACATCAAGGAGGAATGAAGCATGGTATAAGGAAGCATGGAAAAGGAAAGAGACCATTAAAGGTTATTAAGTCTTTTATCAAGAACCAGAAGATTGAAAATAAAGATAAATTCCATTTATGTGGGAAAGCTAGATATTTAGAAAAGGATTGTCTACAATGAAAGGCTTAGTTTGAAAAGAAAGGTAATAAATATTCATATACATGATATGAATCAAACATATTTGAAGTTCAACATAATATATGTTGGACGATTCTGGTTGTACATCTCATGTTTCTAATATGGTTCAAGTATTCCATTCAACCCAAAACACAAACCCAACTAAAAATTTCATCTTTATCCAGAATAGATTGTAGGTTCCATTTGATGCCTTACTTTTTAATCCTTGATAGTGAATATTATTTATATTTATGTGAAACATTTTATGTGGCTAGTATATTTATGAATTTAGTTTCAATATCAAAACATGATGTTACTGGATAATCCTTTAATTTTTGGAATGGATATTTTAGTTTTATTAATTATATACACAGGATTTGATCTAGTTTAATTAATGATGGTTTATATAAAATAAATCTTGATCATATTTATGTCGAAACACTTATGACCTTGCATCATAATTCAAATTCTAATTTTTTTTTAAATTATACTCTTTCTCATTTGTGGCACAAACATTTTGGTCATATTTCTATAGAATGATTAGAGATATTGATTAAGACTTATGTCTTTACAAAAATTTTTTATAGACCAAAACATTTTTGTGGATTGTGTTAATGAAAAAAAATGTAAAAATGGTTCCAAAAGAAGTACATAGCTCCTTGATATCATACATACTGAAATATGTGTACAATTTGATGTCAATTCATTCAATAAAGAAAAATGATTTATCACATTTATTGATGATTTCACATATTATGGAAATGACTATTTTTTGCGTGAAAAATATCACGTATTGAATTTCTTGGAAATTTATGTAAATGAAGTTAGAAGGAAATTAGATTGATAGGTAAAGGTCATAAGGACTGGTTTGGGTGGTTAATATTATGGAATATTTGATGGAAGTGGACAAAATCCTGTCAATTTGAAAACATTCTAGAAATTCATGGAATATGCGCACAATAAACTATGAAAGGTACAACACAAAAAATAGTATAGCAGAAATGTATAATAGAACATTAATATATATGGTTATGGGTATTTAATGTAATTCTTATTTACCCTTATCATTTTGGATTTATTCTTAAAAAATTGTCATACATTTATTAAATAAGGTTCCTATTAAATCAGTTTCAATGAATAATCTTGAACTTTGGACTTATAGGAACCTCGTTTTTGAAACCTATTTGTATAGTGTTTTTAGGAAGAAATGTGATCATATGGTCCACAAAAAACAACCTATAAGGAATAAAAATCAGTTTATTTTTCATATGTTTACCATAGAAATAAAATTGGTATAGAATTTATTATCCTACCCATAGTATGAGAATTGTCAAAAATGGAAATTCTAGATTTATGGATACTGGTAAGTCCAGTGGGAGTAAAGTTCCACAAAATTTGGAAATTATAAAAGTTTTAATTCAAATTATTCTTTATTTTATTCAAATATCACATGTTTTTGTTCATCAATTTATTTCATAAAAAAATTCATACAGGAAACAATAGAATGTTTCCGAAATTCACAATGAAGAAATGGTTGACCTCACCTGAAAATTTTCATGTTTATTTCTTAATGAGACCTACAACAATGATAGATAAATCAATGTGGTAAAAATTATTAAATGCCCAAATCATATTTAATCATAAGGATGATGCCTCCAAGAGGAAAAGATCATAAATTAAGGATGATGGAAACATTTTTCCTTGGGGAATCCTGAGATTCTAATATGTACACAACATCATTTCCCTAAAGCCATGTGTGGGAGATCCCTATATGGGCACCCATGATCTGCTTTCACTTACGGATATGATAAGCTATGCTCCATGGGATACTTCCACATCCAGATAATTCTTTATAGTGAATCCAAAAATCTATCTCCACCATCCTCAGAGCTATATTCTTATTCTCACAGACCTCCAGTCTCGTAACATTCGCCTTTGCCTCGGCCTGAAGGGCATATACTCTACTATAATAGGAAAAATGGCCACCATAACGGACCCCCTTATGGTCTCTTATAACACTATCTCCTCTCACCCCCCCCCCCCTCCCTGGATGGATCAGTTTGTGTTGCGTTTAAACCTATTACATAGGAGGTACTATCTTACCTAATGACAATGTCCTATCCTAACCTCCTGAATGACCATGACAGGGAGAAGAGGTCTTCCCAACAGGGTTCCATGTAAACCTGCACTTAAACTGACTATGTCTAGAAATTTAATAATTATTTTGATTCATATTCTTACTCAAGTTCCGTAGTAATTATTTTGACTAGTGGCATTCCATACTTTCCAAATAGTCCACTAACCCACCACGAGGATTATTGACCTACCATTCTTCTCTGGACCATACCCACCTGAATGACTAATCCACTGATTTAAGGAATCCTCCTGCCTCCAACTTGGACATTTCCACCCTGATAACTTTTATTGTGTCTGTCAGCTCCACCAAGCGAAATCGCTAATGAAGAAAATATGATCCACTGTTTCTTAGTGGGGATTTATGTAGCACATGTATTAGGTTTCCAAGATAACACACATCTTTTGAATGTTGTCATCATTGGTAATTGAATTATTCTGAACACTTCACTTCCCAATGTTAAACATGGGGGTATTCCCTTGCACCATAACTTTTATCCCCACGGGTCACTAGATTGGGGTACCTCTTAACGTTTCCATAGGCCATTAGGGAAAAGTCACCCGATGTAGAGCCTGTGAAGATGAGTCAGTCAGGGGACTCATTTGGAACAATCACTTTGAACGTGGTGCATTGATTATCATTGAGACTAGTGTGGTAAAATCTTAATTTCCCATTGGCTTATATTAAGGATATATCCAGTGTAGGACTGCTAAGAAACCATATGTTTCCTCCCCCAAATCATAACACTATAAATCCACATCAACTCTACAAACCATCTAACGTGTACGTGGAAGATGTACCTCTGTGTTCGGGTGCATCAACTTCCATGTTATTGATGTCCGATACATTTACACCACCATATCCAGTCCATAATTATCTTTTATAAGATTTCCCTATACAGTTCGTCCTTCCGTTTCCTCCCATGACATCTTGTCTTGCATCCCACTCATGGTAGAAGATTCACTCTTCAAATGGATGCCCCCTTTAGAAATAGCTCTTGTTAAACGATTCCATGAGGCCTAGTAGTGCCTAATGTCCATCCACAATCCCATACAATAGACACCATTATCCTCTCCATGTTATAATCACACTTTTCCGAACCTTCACGGTGGACATGAGATGCATGGGGATAAAAACTAGTACACTATTTACTAGAGTAATATTCCCTCCATATGAAATGAACCTATTTTTCAATTTGATTATCCGCAGAATAATAATTCCCATAATCATGTCAATGTGTTGAACACAAAGGGAGTTTAGACTCACTGGGGAACCAAGATACTCCATGGGGAATAAGCCTCTACTCATATTCGAACTATATTCCAATGACTTATCCCTCCTGGATGAGAGGTCTATAGCATTATAAAACAAACATTTCTTAGTATTCACTACCTATGCAGTCAATTTTCAATATTCCCCTACCATCCCATTCATCTAATTTACTGATCTCTTACATCCATTGATAAATAAAATTGTATCATCAGCAAACATAAAGTGAGATATACCCTTCTGAGCATGTTTATCCCGGTATGGAAGGACTTTTTCAATGAACATGCCCCTCTTTATATAGCAGCCTAGTACATTATGAGATAAAATGAACAGATTGGGATATATGGGTCCCCTTACCTTCAACCTCTAAACAGATTCAGGAATCCGAATGATTTACCCATGAACGAAGTGGAGATTCATGTCGCGCTGAAGTAGTGGAATGTTAGATCTTGGGTCCAGTTAGAGAATCCCATGCAAGTCAACATGTTTAAAATGAAACACTATTCCATTCCATCATAGATATTACTCATTTAAGGATTTATTGATAGTTTATTCTTCAAGGTATTAAAGTTGATCCCACTAATCATTTCATCCACCACTCCGATTGCACCCTGAATTAGAATCCATCTCATAAATTTTTTTTCTGTACTGTCATCCAAACATTTATGTGTGGAGGTATACTTTTGTTGAGGATGATCTCCGTGAATTCATATGGGATGTTACACATGATGATTGTCCTATAATGATCTACGAGATTTGGGTTTCTCAATTTATGTACCATAACCACCTTGGTTACACTGGATATGCATAGAAGATAACTACCAAGAAAAATCTCATGCACCACACTCACGAAGTCCCCTTGGATCGTATCCCATGCCATCCTATAAAAAGATTTGGGTATCCCATCAGGACCTGGAGCATTGTCATGGTTTAGTGTCTACACTGCCTCTCTTACTTCTTCCTCCTCCAAGGGCCTCCACAACCACTCATCAATCTCCACAGCAACACTGCTAGGAATGTCCTCAAAAATATCCATAGCCACACTTGGATATCCATATGCCATGTTAGAGTATGGCCATTCTAGTAAATCTTTGAAGATTTCATTTTCCATTTTCCCCACTTCATATGTGTCATTGGTATATTAATCATCTTCTCTGGGAATATTGATCATGTTAGTACGCATCCTTTATTTAATCCACACGTAGAAAAAAACAGTGTTATGATCCCCCTTAAGAAGCCACTTAACCATTTGTCCCTCTATCTCTAGCCTCTCCTTAAAATAATATTATATATATGTCCCTTATTAGCCCTGATATCATTAAACAATGCATCATCCCATACATGTTCTAGGAGAGTCTCCATAGACTCATCTTCCTTGCTCACTATGAGTAGGTCCTCATCATGTGCAGGAATGTTCTTCCTCCACTATTGTAGGTAAACTAATTCTGATGACTATGTGGTATAACTTCATGAAATAGAATTTTCATTAGTATTAATAATGATCGGATTTCATATTCTCAGGCCATAAAGTGTGATAATTCTTAAAAATGGATAGATTCATTGAAATGTGATTTCAATTCCATTCAAAAAATTAATCTATATGACCGTGTGTAATTTCCTAAAGGATACAAGATTGTTGGAAATAAATGGGTCTTCAAAGCCAAATGAAACTCTCATGGTGTCCCGGAATGTTAAAAACCCATATTTTTTTCTAAAGGATTCTCTCAAAACAATGGTATATAATATAAGGAATCCTTTCCACCGATTTCTAAAAATGAGTCTTTTAGAATTATTTTGTTATTGTTAGCCTAGAATGATTTCGAGTTACATCAAATTGATGTTAAAAATCCTTTCTGAATGGAAACTTATATGAGGATGTATACATGGACCAACCAACAGGTTATCCCATTGAATGAAATGAAAACATAATTTTTAAATTAAATAATTCAATATATGGACTTAAAAAACTCTTGACAATTGAATATTATGTTTAAGTATACCATTGTATCTTTTGGATTTAAGAAATTATTCACTGCTCGATGAATATGTTAAATGATTGGAGGGGAATAAATTTATATTTCTGAATGTATATGTTGACACCATAATTTTTTATAAAACTTTTCTTGGTTGGTTCTTCGAGACAACAAAATTCTTATCTGATAATTCAGAAATAACAAACATGGGATAAGACACGTATGTTATTGTAAATGTAATATTCTATAATAGAACATATTCTTTTATGGGATTACCTCAATAGTAATTTCTTAATAAAATTTTAGACATATTTAATGTGAAAGAATTTTCACCATCACTGGTTCCAATTTTGAAAGGAGATAAAATTAATCCAAATCAGTGTCCCAATAATGATTTTGGGTGAAAACATCTCAATGAAATTCCTCATGCATGTGTTTTTAAACCAAGATGTATTCTAAAACATGTACAAGGATAGATATTATATTTGAAGTTGTTATGTTGAGAAGATACCAAAGTAATCCTAGACTTGATCATTGGAGAGCTACAATTAATTCTTCTTTATATTTTCAAGGAACAAAGGATCACCTGTTTACTTATAAAATATCCATGGATCATGAGGGGATTAGATAATCTGAATCAGAAATTTCTTATTCTGTTGATAAAATAAATTTCAATTATGGTTATGTCTATATTTTATCCATTGGTTAAATAACATAGAAAAGTTTATATTATTTCTATATATCTATTTTGATAATAGAATCTGAATTTGTAGCATGTTTTGTAGCTAAAATCTAGGGTATGAGGTTGTGGAACATTATTTTATGACATGGAATTGTCGATAATATCACCAAGCCCTAGAAACTTTATTGTGAAAATACCATAGTAATATTCCTAACAAATAATGACAGATATTCTAAAGGTGGTAATCCCATAGAATTAATGTACTATGTATTTAATGGGTAATTTCCTTGTATTTTATATATTGAATTTATGGGAATTATCACTAAGTAGGTTTCATTATATTTATTTAATATTATGAATATTACGGTTGAAAGTTGGACCTATTAACGTTTTGACCATATATTCCAATTTTCAAGAAGAATAATTGATTTAATTGAGTAATGATAACAAGTATGGTATTTAATAATGAAATTATCATTGATATAATTATATATATACCATTTTACTTATGATAGTGAAAATTTTAATATTTTAGTACATAGAAGGTATTTTATTAAAAGAGAATATACAACCACGATGACTAATATAGACATTATCCTCAATTATGATGAATATATTACACATGATATAATAAATATAAATGTGCATAATGAATGATTAAATATATTAATCTTTATAATTTAATATCACATGAGTAATTTGCTATAATGTAGGATTTTCTCTGGTAATAATATGATTAATACTATTATAATTGGATAGTGAGGGATAAACTTATAAAAATGATGGACATTGATAGTTAATTAAATAACTACTCATGAAAAATATTCTATCCCTATTTAATGGGTAATTTCCTTGTTAATTATGTCTCAATAATAATTCAGGTATGTTCCATTAAAACCACTATAGCGGAGAGTAAACAAAAATGAAAGAAACACTATTAAATGGGAGAATGTTACTAAAAATCAAATCTAGATGATAGCTAGATCTAGATATGTGTTTTATTCAGAATATTATTTTTCTAGATATGTGATAAATACAGATTTTAAAGATCCTAAATGAAATTGAATTAACATATGATCCTATGAAAGGTCGAAGGAAAATATTTAATTTTTGTTCACAAATTCCCAAAAATGCGGAAATCAAGAAATTTGAAATAGGAGAAGCTCGTCCTTATTCAAAGAATGCACTAACATGATTCTGGACTTCATTGGACTTTTAATAGATCTATAAAAAAAATATATTGATCACGTGTTGTGTATGATGTCCCATGATCATGGGAGAGCATGTAGTTAGAATCTTCACTCAAGTAACTTGATTATTAAAATGCACAGTGAAAATCACACCATGTTGTGGCCATTGAAGAAATTCAAATTATGTTTTATGTGATATGGATATGATAAAAATTTATTACCATGATGATTATAAGAGTTGTTTATAGATATAAGGATATCATTCTCAATGGGTGCATAAGACAGAACCATTCACCATCTTCCCCGATTCGCATGATCCACCATCATTCCACATCTTATCACCATGCCATTCCTCAAATCATCTATCATCCATCCAGCATGCATAGGAGATGTTAGTTGAACCATGGGATGGAGCACATTCAGAGCTAGAAGTTACAGAAATTTGATCTGTAGAAATTGGATGATCACACTAGAGTAGATTCATCCCTCTTTTTATATTTCTTATTGCTATGTTTTGGGATTCTTTTAATGAATTATAATGAGTTTTCAACATCTACCATGTGTTACTAAATAGTATAAGGGGATGAATCCAATATATTAAACTAAATTTCATTTTTTTCTATTCTTATAAAGAAATTGATCATAGTGGACTGATGTGTTCTAACTAGTGATCTCATTTTTAGTCATCAGGAGCATATTTTAATTCTACCTCATGTACCAATGCGATAAGGGTTGAGTATCTTTTCCCTTGGTGACCACAAATGAAGTACTAAATGGAAAAGGATGAGGTAAAAACTTCCCTAGGAGGAAGTTTCATTATTTGGGAGATATTAAATATAATATCACCTATGAAAGATATTTTGAGAGGATTATTTTTCTAATGAAAATTATACAATTCAGTCCTTTTTTCAAAACTTTAGTACCTCTATGATTAATTCTTTTCATGGTTAGTGGAATTCTATTCAATCACATCTGGCCTAGTTTCCCAAACTAAATCAAGTATCTAGTTTCCATATCCATTTTTATTGTTTCACCTATATACACATTCTTTATTCTTTCAATCTAAATTAAATTCAAAAATTCACTCCCAATTATATTTTCCCATTTTGTTTTTTCATGTTTCTTTTGTTTTGGTATGAAGAAACTGTCCTTCTATATGATTTGACCCATATTACCATAGAACTATTGTATACATGTTTATAAATAATTATTTTGACTGGATTATTAGGTCAATAACTAGGATCAGGTCAAACTAATCATTTATAAACCTACTTACACATGTTTTGTGGTAAGAAGGGTCGAAAAATATAGAATGAAAAGTTGCAAAAACCAAAAAAATAAAAAACACAAAAACAAACATGAAAATTAGATCAAACCAACTAGGTTGTGAATTTGTTAAGTGAATGTGGGGTGATGGAGGAATGTGTGGCAACATAGCTAAAGACAAAAAAATAGAGGTAATAGAGAAAATTTATTTTTTTGGTAACTGGATGAGATAAAATTCATAAAAATGTCACGACACTTATGGGGAATTAACCACAATGGTATTGAAGTTGTGTATAGAGGAAATAGATTCTTAAATATTGTTAACAAATAACCCTCTCTAATGATATATCTTGAGAGATATTATCTCTAATATATCCTAATTTCATGATGCCTCCTCATGGAGATGTTCTCATTGTATCCTTTTCTAGTTAGTATTATTGTTGTGGTCCCCAAGGGAAAAGATATTGTACTCTTATCTAGTAAGTACAAGAAGTTGAGAAAAAGATGCTCATGAGGAAGAGAATATGATATCCCTAGATGGAACACAACATCCCTCTATGAAGAATATAACTAAATGAACATAAAAATGAAATGTTCTTCAATCTATCATATATAAACCACTAATCTATTAGTCATGCATGATAGATGAAGAAAAAATCAATATAACAGTACAAAAAATGATTTTAACAATGTTTTCCTTTATCATCATTAGAAAAGGCTGTTGATAGAGGTTGCCTTTATCAGTACTAAAACATTTGTTGATAAAGTGTACCTTTTATTAACACTAAAAAAGACGTTGATAAAAGGAAACATTTATTCCTTCATTTTTAGCAATGATAGTGGGTAGCCTTTATCAACGGTTTTATTTGGCACTGATAAGAAGTATCCTTTATCAATGATTTGTTTTTAGCATAGATAAAGGTCAAAAATAAAATTAAATAATTAATAAAATAAATATAAAAATTATTAAATTCTGAAATATTTAATAAACTATTAATTAAATAATTATTAATAAGAATGAATAAATTTATTATACTATATATGATGTATAAATACTTATAAATAGTATATACGAAATATATAGATATGTAAAGTGAATAAAATAAAATAAATAAACAAATAGAAACTAAAAATGAGCATGTAATAAAAAATATTAGACCATTTATTACATAAATAATTTTGGATAAAAATGATTGAATTAATATACATATATATAGATTAAAAATATTGGTAAATAGTATATATTAGATATAGATGTATATGAATGTGTATAAATTTCCCAAAAAAGATTTATATAAAAAAATTACTTTTTTACATCAAATAAGTTATATATTTAGTGAATAATGGATTATAATTAATAATTAATATGAATTAAAAAATCTGACTAATTTCATCGACTAATGAACATAATTGATTTTTTCGAATTTAACATATATCAAACAGGTGTAATATTTATTTCACATACATATATATAATTAAAATATCATTAAATACAACACTCACATAAATATTTACGCAATTAATGAAATATTATATAAAAATACATACACATAATATTTATGTGATTTATTCATATTTTATAATTAATTTTAGAATTTCTTTATAACATGATAAATTTAATATATTAGCTCTTTATTCTATAAGATATATTTATTCATTTCCAATTTTACTAAATTTAGGTATTAATTTATTTTAAATATTATTTATTATTTTATGTGAATTTAATAATTTTCATTTATTTGAAAACTATTTTCTTAACAATTGAGGAGAGCGATGAAGAGAGAAACCCTATTTCCTCTTCGCGTCAATGGCGATTTTCAGCTTTCTGTTCTTCTTTTCTATGTCTTTCTATGGATTCGTTCAATCCAGAGTGCGATGTGATACATATGGACAATCGACATGTCTCAAAGGATGATGGTAGGTCCTTGGGATATCAAGATTCCTCAAATCATCGAGGAAGAAACTTGTCCTTCACGGAAGTCCTTTTGGGTTCTACAAATTGGGTAAAGGAGGTGTCGTCTAAACCCTCAAATATCATCAGATTAGAAAATTGTGGTTTCTCGGTGGTGGCGGACACAGATGCTTTGCAACAAAGGATAGATCTATGCAAATTTTCTTTACTCGGTTGTTTGATTTATTCAGAAGGAGGCAAACCTTGGTCTCATGCTGAGATTAAGAGCAAAATTTCACACTGCTGGGGCTTAAGGGATTTGAGATTAATCTTAATCGGTAAGGGTTATTTTCACATTATTCTCAATTCAACTGAATCATTTAATTTTTCCTGGAATCTAGGTAATTTTCAACTTAAGCCTGGGATTTTAAGACTATCTGATTGGGATGTTAATTTCAATCCTTTTACTTTTAAACAATCGAATGCACAAATCTGGGTGAGACTGCATGGTTTATATTGGGTATATTGGCATCTGAGAATTCTTAATGACATTGCATCATGTCTAGGAAACCCAATTAGGGTGGATCAGCGTACACTAGATGGTGAAATTGGATTCTTTTCAAGAATTCTGGTTGACATAAATCTGGAAGTTAAAAGACCAAGTAGCATTCTTTTTAATGCTAATGGCTTCAAAACTGATATCAGATTGGAATATGAAAATGTTCCCTATTTTTGTGATGTATGCAAAATTGTAGGGAACACAGTCTCTAATTTTAGGATGATTCAGAGGTATCCTAGTACTATAGTCAAAACCTCAGATTGGACTGAGGTTAATAGGAACAAAAAGAACAAGTTAGTATTTTTAGAGAAAAAAGGGATTCTAAAAACCCCATTGGTCCCTCATGTTCAAAACCTACCTGTTACAATTACTTCCAATGTTTCTGTTGCAAATCAGTCTCTTTCTTCCTCTTCACACAACGTCTCTTGGTCTGACATGGATGAGGAGGAAGGGAATAATTTAGAATGGGTATGTGAGGACGATATGGAACTTTTTACTGAACTGTTCAATGAGGTTCATTAACTTGTTGCGGCCTCACATAAGTAATAGGTGGAGAATCAAATATTTCTAGACTATTATAAAGACATTTTTGATCTTGTGGTGTCCTTACAGAATAGTAAGGAGACTGGAAACCTTAACTCTGGCAAGTAAAATTGCATTGGTGATCCATATTTTGTTCTTAGTGCGTTAGGAGCCACTAAATTTAATCCTGTTTCTTGCATACCTAAGTCAGACATGACAGTCATGTCTCCCATGGTATGCAATGCTTTGGATCTTTTTACAGTTCCAACATTAGCTAAGAATATTTTGGAAACTGATGCATATTTAGATTCACACTCTACAGATCAACATGTTGGTGTTCAGTCATTCTCATATCCTTCTTTTAATACTTTGATTCCTTCTAATACTATGGATGTAAAATTTACTTCTAGTCAGTCCTTACATGAATCTGTTATCTCCTTATCTACTTCGGGTAATGAAAAATATTTTGTAACTAATTTGACATCTGATGGAAGTCAATGTGGTCAGAAAAGACGTTTTAATGACAGAATATCCCCTGAATCTCAAGAGAAAGATAATCTCAATGTTTCAAATATTGATGATCTTCTTCAAGGTGTTAAAGGTTCAGCAATTTCCAAAAGGAAAGTAGGAAGACCCTCTAAGGCAGTCAAAATCTAAGAGAATGTCCCAACCAAAGAGGGATCCAAACCTGGCATTATGTTTAAATGAAGATCTTGTATTGGAACTGTCAGGGATTGTCCAATTCAAACACTATGACATCCCTGAAATCCTTTGTTATACAACACATATCTCTTCTTATTGTGATTTTTGAACCCAAGAGGATTTTCCCCCCAAAAATTGCTAGTCTGAACTCTCTTGGTTTTTACTTAGTGGACTATAATATTTGTTTCTCTGAAGTCAAAAGTCTCTAGTTCTTGGCTCACACTTCTTTGTCTGACATGTCTTTAAATGATAATGGTGGACAACATGTGACTTGTTCCTTCAAAGTGTCTGGTCTTCAGCACTATTTCTCTTTTATTTATGACAATACTAGTTATTAGGATCGTAGGAGACTATGGATGGATATTGATGTGTGTTCTTCTATAATTTATGATCCTTGGATTATTCTTAGGGAATTTAATACAATCATTCATCCAGATGAAAAGCTGGGTGTTGTGTTTAATGCCATATCCTCTAGGGATTTTAATAATTGCATAGATTCCAATGATCTTCAAGAAATTAATTTGGTTGGGGCTAAATTTACATGGTACATGAGTTTTTTAAATAGAGTTGTTTCTAGAAGAATTGACAAAACATTTATTAATGAAGCTTCCCTTGATTAATGGGGATCCATCTCCTGTATAACTCTTCTTACGATTAATTCTGATCATCATCCAATAATTGTTTATCTGTGTGGCAAGGATCTAGACCTCCTTTTCCCTTCAGATTCAACAAAGCCTGGGTTAATCATCCGGACGGTGCTTCTATAGTTAAAAACACATGGAATTCGATCATCTCAAGCCATAATGTGTTTGTTTGCATTGAAAAATTATAAGTCCTTAAAATATCTCTGAGAACATGGAGCAAATAAAAATTTATCTTTATTGATTAGGATATCTCATCTCTTGAAGATTCTCTTCGGTATTTGCATGTTCAGAATAATTTGAATAACTTTCCTAATGGGCTCCAGGAGGATTCTGAGATTGTTTCAAAGCTTAATAACCTCTTGAATATGAAAGATTCTCTGCAAAGGGACATTTTTAAGGCTAAATGGTTAAAGGATGGTGACAGGAACACAAAATTCTTCAATTCCCTACAACGAATCCGGATGATTTCTAAACCTCTCTCGATGATCAAGAATGGGGGAAATGTTATTGACAATGATACGGATCTCTCAGAACATGTCATTTCTTATTTCAAGGATCTAATTAAGGGACCTACTTCTACGAATGTGCCGGTGGAGGTTATTATCCCCAAATTGGTCACTTATCAAGATAATGCTAATCTCACTTCTATTCTTTTGTGCATTGAAATAAAATAGGTTGTTTTTAGTCTCAAACCTGAAAGCTCCCCTGGTCCAGATGGTTTTAGTAACTTCTTTTTCCAAACATACTGGGAAATCATTCAATATGATGTATGTAAGCTTTTAATTAATTTCTTCAAAGGTGGGGACCTCCCTTATGGATAAATGCTCAGTTCCTTGCTCTTATCCCAAAAACTAATAATGATAATGAAATGCATTTTTTCATACATGAGGCTTTAGTCAACACTATTTTTAAAATCATATGTAAAATCCTTTCCACAATACACACAACAATTGCTAGTAGGATTGTTTCCGATAATAAATTTGGCTTTATCAAGAGAAGATATATTCAAGATTGTCTCATTACTGCCTCAGAATGTGTTAATTTTCTTAATAATCCTACACGAGGTGGTAATATTTCTCTCATGCTTGATGTCAGAAAGGCCTTTGATACTATGAATTGGATTTTTATTTGCAAAGTTCTTCTTATGTTTGGGTTTAATGAAGTTTTCATTGCATGGATCAAGACCATTTTTTTCTCTTCTCGGATTTCAATTCTTATTAATGGATCCCATCGTGGTTTCTTTGATTTCTCTAGAGGGGTTAGACAAGGTGATCCCCTTTCTGCAATTATTTTCTCTATATCAGAGGATTATTTGAGTAGACTACTTTCTATCATGGCTGGGAATGGGAAGATAAATTCTATTATTGTTGTCAATAGGTATCATTTCTCCCACTAACCTTTTATATGAAGATGATATCATCATATTCACTTAGGGTTATAATAGAAATATAAAAAATATCAAAAGAGCTTTTTTACACAATGCTTATGTCTCTGGTCAAGATTTCAGCTGGGAGAAATCATCTGTTTACTTTGGTAAGAACAAAATTGAGAAAAGGAAAAATTTTATTGTCAATGAGATTAATTTTAAGGATCTCTTCCCTTTAATTATCTGGGACTTCCCTTGTTTTGGGGGAAGGTGAAAACTTATTATTTCACAAATATTGTTAGTAAGATTAGAAGGAGTCTCTCTACCTAGAAAGTAAATTCCCTCTCTATGGATATCATGGTTTGTTTAGTGAAATATTTCATTATCTCTAAGATGGTATACTCTTTTATGGTTTACAAATGTCCTATTTCGCTTATAAAAAGTGTCAATACCTCCCTTAGGAACATTATTTGGAGTGGAAGTATCTTCAAAAATAAGCTGGCCATGATTCCTTAGTCAGAGTAATGCAAGCCATATGATGTTGTGGGTTTTGGTATAATGAATCTGGTGCTCTTTGATGATTCATTGCAGGCTTCATTCCTGTGGAGGCTTTTTAACAACAGTTCTGAGAGTTCACACATTCATCGAGGAAAATTCGTTAATAGGATAAATATGGGGTCTTTTAATCATATAGATTCCTCTGTCTGGCCTGCTTTCAAATACATATTTTCCTCAATTGATGCTCATTCTAGATCGTTAGTCTCGACGGACTCATCTCTTAATTTCGGGAAAGCCAAATGGAATGATGATCCCCTTATAGAGTTGGTGATGGATGATACGAACATTGATCTAAATATTACCATCAAGGACCCTAATCAAGACTTGGAAGGACTTCTAATCAACATGATAAACATTGTCAACAATTATTGTTTCTCAAACAAGAAGGAGTTTTGGGCTTGGGAGCCTGCGGCTAATGGAATTCTCACTTCAGTGGCTTTTTATGAGTTGTCCTTGAACGCCAACTTTGAAAATAAATGGATGAGGAACTTGCATAAAAATTTTATTAGACCATCTCGCTCAAATTTGGTTTGGAGAATTTCTCATTGCAAGATTCCAACTTATTATTATCATCAACATTGTGGTATATCTTTATGTTCTTCTTGTGTTTTCTGTCACCAACACAGAGATGTTGCTGATCATTTATTCCTCTGTTGCGCAACTGCGGCATCAATATGAAAGGCGTTATCAGATATCTTTTAGATTTCTCTTCCTAGGACATCCTCTATTGTGGACTATATTCAAAGATGGAACTATCTTGGTTTCTAATCACAACTGCTGGATTTATTTCAAGTTGATACTTTTGAATTGTTTCATTTTTTCTGCTTCTCTAGGAATCAAATTCTCCATGAGAATAAATCCTTCTCGGTAACCTCTGCTCTCTCACACGTACTTGCCGAGATACATTTTGATGGCCCACCTAAGAAGAATTATTGTGCTAATTCCATTCATTATTTCACTATTCTTGACCGAATTCGTATCAAAGGAAATTATAAACCTCTAGTTGGCACTTTTGATGTTCTATGGAAACATCCTTTTGTTGGTTGTTTGAATATTAATTCGGTTGGTGCATCGAAAGGGAATCCAGGTCCTTCTGGATATGGTGCCATGTTCAGAGATCATAAGGGAATGGTGGTGGGTTTCATTCTTGGTTCTTTTGATATTGTATCTTCAATTGATGCGGAGATTATGGGAATCATTGTTGCAGTGGAGCAGGCCAAAAAATATGGCTGGAATAATATCTGGATAGAGAGTGATTCGACTAGGATTGTCTCTGCTATTAGGGATGGTTCATGTCACCTTTCCTGGAAGCTTCAAAATCGATGGATTAATTGTTTAGATTCCATTTTCTCTATGAATCATATTATTACTCATGTCTACAGAGAAGCTAATTCTGTTGCAGATGGATTGGCTAACAAAAGAGCTGAAGGTGATGTCGTCATTTGCTATGACAAACTTACTGATGTTTTTTCACCCCTCTTGAAAAGGGATTTGGACAGATCTCCTATCTTTAGGATCATTTCTTGAATTGGTGCTTTTCTAAATACGGTGTAGCAGCATTCTCAAGATATGCATAGTACGGTTTGGACTTAATCTTGAGTTCCTTAATACTGAATTTCAAACTTGGTTATTTATATTATTTTAGAACTCATAATTGATCCTTCATTATCTGGCCAGTGATGTTCTGTTATCTATATTTTTCTTATGCCTTATTTCTAATTCATTTGTATCTTTATCTGGTTTTCTTTTGAGGACCCTGGTAAGGGCTGCATGGATGGTTAAACCCTGATGAGCTTACCCTCAGGAGCAGCAAAGGCGCTGCTTGATGGTTCAGTTTTGAGGATACTGTTTCAGAATTGGCTTTCATCACTACCGAACCAGACGTCCATGTCCCTGCCATGGTAGCTGCACAAAAAACAGTGAAATTTGCATCCACTGGATGTGCCATTTGAGTGGTTTTCTATACTGCATTGTCATGGAGGAGTATGAGGAGCCCCCTAGTTTTTTCAAAGGAGTCGGCCAGACTGTTTCTAGCACTGGAGTTAGATGAATAGTTCAACACAAGGGAAGAAAAGACATCATTTTGAACTCCATCCCTGCTTGAAAAGGAGAACTGCACATGAGGCTTCCAGCCGGACAGCAATGCCTGGACTTAGGCGGAAATCCCTCAATCAGAATGCGGTGCTTGAGTGGGTTAAGGACCCTGGTTTCTGGTTATCTATATTTTTTGTGCTTCTTTGTGTTTCCTCTCCTGTTTTCTTTTTTTTATTTAATATAGAGGCCTTTGCGCCTCAATCCTTTAAAAAAAATAATTTTCATTTATTTATTTATATTTATATATTTACTATGTTTTAATATTTTCAATATGTTTTGATATTTATTTCAACATATATATGTATTTGTTAATAATATATATTTAATTAACAAAACATATCCATTTTTTCAATATTTTTTTTTGTTTACTCATTTTTAATAATTCATTTTCACTCATTTTTAGCATTCATGCATCTAAGATTATAAACTAATTATTAATGTTAAAACTCTATTTTTTTATATGTATAAATAAATATATTTAAAAATATAAATTTAAAATATTTATATATTTATATATTTATAATTATAAATAAATAAATATTATTTTTAAAATAGGTATTTATTTAATTATAAATAAATTATTATACATATTTATATAATTATAAAACTAAAATGAATTTATTTACTATATATATATATTATAAATATATATAAATATATATATATATTCATATAAATATATAAAATGATATAAATATTTATATATATATATACTGTTTTTTATAAATATTTATGTATTTATATATTTAAATGATTAAAAAAATATATTAAATATATTAAATTAATTATAAAAATATAATAAATATATCTAGTTAGTAAATATATTTACTATACATATATGGTTATTTAAATATATTTATTATATATATGTAAATATGATTATACAAATATATATAATGATGTAAATATATTTATAATTACAAAATTATAAAAAATAACTTTAAATAATGAATATATTAAATATATTTATATCTATATATATTTATTAAATATATATATATATATATAATGATTTAAATATATATAATGATATATATATATTTATAATTAAAAATAAATAATTATAAATTTACATACAAATATATTTATAAATTTATATTTGTAGTATTTATAAAATTATATGTTTGTAATTATATATAAAATATATAACTTTTTGGAAAATATATTTATATAATAATATATAATTATTGATAAATGTAAATAATTATAAAATTATAATAAATAAATATATAAATATATAAATATATTTACAATTTTTGTACTTATAATTATAATTATAAATCTTTTATCAGTGATAAAAGTTTAGTACTGATAGAGATTCTTTTTATCAGGGAATACTAATTTAGCATTAATAAAAAGGATCATTAACATTTCTTTTTTATAATTGATGATTAAAGTGACTCCAGTCTATTTAATAACCCTAACCATAACTAAATCAATCCTAATTTATCAAGCAATACATGGAAGTCGTCTCCTGTTAGTGCTTCTACTCGATGAATCCAACCTTGAATTAAGTATTAAATGAATCCAAGGCTCAAATGAATCATGGTTCAAATAATCCAAGGCTTAGATGAACCTAGGATTTCATGCGGGATATCTCTTTTTCTCTCTGATGAATAAAAACATCATTCCAAGGTATGTTATTTTTTATCAACCTCGTCACTCATTTTTTGAGATTGATGACAACTTTTTTTATTTTATGGTTCATTATCTATTCATTTTCTTCATTCATCACTACTTTCCATTCTAGAATGAATTAATAATAATCATTATCTATTATTTTTGGGTTTGTATTGAACTTTAAGGGATATTATTTCCTTCTTTTAGTGTATTAATTGTTCCACACAACGATTTTATCAATTATAATGGGTGAATCAATACAATTTCCTTTAAACATGGAACGATGAATGCTTGTATCTTTTAAATACACGTTTTTATCTGATGTAAATTATATTTTATATATCCACGATGGGGTTATGGATTTATAAATGTTTTTCTTAATTTTTAATTGACATGAATGGAGGTTTTATTAAGGTTAAATTATTCAAACTTCCATCTACGGAAATAAAACTCAAAAAGTGTTAGTTAAGATTTAACCAATTGTGTTTATTGAATACAACGAAATGGATTTAATATAATAATTTCATATGAATTATAATTAATTACTATTATTTTTTGATCATTCCTTTCAATGAATTATAGATTGTTTGTATATTTTTTCAAGAATCATTTTACGTTAGCAAAAAAGATGGATGTATTATTTCCTCTTATTATTTTAAATGTTTCTGATGGATTTAAAATGGAATGTTTGATGTCTTTTATAATATTCTAAATGGTATTATTCTATGCTTGATGTGTTTCCCCAATTATATTAACATTTTTTTGTTATATACACACTTCATGTTAAGAAACTTGTTGATTTTTATATGAAATGTTTTTATTATTTTTAATATTGATTGATCATGGTTCATTGATACCATTATATTATTTATGTTATTATGATGGGCTTGTCCATTAAAGGGTGTTCAAAGTGGTGTGTGAGTTTATGTCTGTTGAAATATTTTATTAATTATTTTTATTTCATTGACATGTGTTATATTATATTGTTTTCCTATAAATACATATCATGAGAAACCTCGGGTTGATGTGTGAATGATCTTGGGATGAGTATTTCACTAGTTCATGATCACACATTACAATAAATATATCATTTTAAGGGTTTTAGCCCAATTTATCTATTAATCAATTCAACTATAATATTTGATAAGTATTTTATATAACTGATCTATAAGGTTCTTAGTTTATTTTACATAAAAAATTATTATAGTTCCATTTTATAATAATTGTCTCATATATCATGTTAAAAGTAATATTTTTAGACTTTACACTATAGATGCAACAATAATAATTTGAAATTGTTGCTTCATAGCCATATTTAATGGAAATAAGAGTAATTATATTATAACATAACATAAATTCTATTAATATGTTTATGATTCATTTTTTCCATTCTACAAGTTGTTAATGTGTGAAATTATAACACTAATATCAAATGTGAAATGCCTGTTTATTTCTACCCCATAAATGAAAAAAATCTCAAGGAGTAAATATTTATCCAAATTTGGATTGATAATCTCCCATGATGGTATTTCAAAATGAATTTGTGCATGCTTAATATACTAAGGAAATCATTATAAAATAATCTCAAATTGTTTAGCCTTCTTTAAGCAAAAAAGATTCTAATTATAAATTTCTAATTATCCACACTAGCATTAATATAATATCAATGCATTTGTCAAACAAAAAATAGGATATTGGGATTATTATGTTATATCACATACATTAAAGATCAAATCGCATTAGAATGTTTATGTTGTGATACGACATGTTTTTTTATGTTATTATGCATTCACATCATAATTAGACTAACATAAATAATAATCCCCACTAAGTATTCTTAATTTAATAATTGTTATAGTATCTATTATTCTGATTTTATTCAATTTAATCATGGAGGATAAATATTTCTTCATATCATCAAAATTTGGTCATTTTATTTATAAAAATAAATATTTCATTGACATAGATACCCGTAATAACTTATTAATATTTCATAAATATTGAAAAATTACACATATAAATTTTATTATTTAAAAAATCCATGCGATAAAATAATAGAATCATACCTCTCATGTTTTTAAGTGATTCTCTAAAACCATAATTATTTTTAACCAATTTACAATATTTATTTCAAATATATTATATAGAAAACCAAAAAATTCTTACATGTAAATTCCTTTATTTACGGTTCCATTTAAAAATATAGTTTTGACATCCGTTAAGAAACACACAAATGATTTATCGAATTTAATGACAAATAATAACCGTATTGTAATAATTTGAACTAAATGAGTATAATTATCAAAATAACCAATCCATTCCTTTTTTTGAAACCATTCATTACTAATATATATTTAAAATATTGAATGTTATAATTGGATTCATTGATGATTCTAAATACACATTTTTAACCAATATGATTTGAATATTATAGGAATTTGTAAAGATAAAAGTATTATTTCTCAAAAAAGATTCTATTACATCATTAATAGATTATTTCTTGAAAACAACATATTTTTATTGAAATGAATCATTATATAAATTTATATCGTTAGCTATGGTGAGCACCATAGGATATTTTTTCATAATATTATTATGTTGATCACTATCAACAATAAAAATGAATGATTTGAAATAAATGAATTCATGATATGGATTTTTCTTCTTTCTAGGGATTGTACTCCTTTTAGGTTGAACTTATGATTCATATGTATTGTTTTCAATTAAATCCTTACTATAGGAATTAGTAGATATATATTTATTAGGAACAATTCTTTTAAATTATCTATATAATATTTATTAATAAAAAAATATAGAATTCCGGATTCAAAAAGGACATCAGATTTTATGGGCATTATTCTATATGATTTATTATTATTTTCCATAGGAAAAAAATATATAATTATTTTAGTTTTATTTCCTGTTATTTTTGGAATATAATTTCATAACATGCTAATCACACCCATTATTTATGATAATAATTGTTTGGGTTCATCCTCATCATGTTCATATCCTAAACAATTATTATTGAATTTTGTTACTTGAGACTCATCATCCATTTCTTCTATATTGGTAAAACATCTTTGAATAATAGTCATACAAAATGACCACTAGTACACGTTATTGGATGACTAATTCATATAGTTATTCATGAAATATGGGTGGATGTCCACAAGAGATGGCGGATGAGTCTCAAAGAAAAAAATTTAGTAATAGTTGTTCAGGAGTTGAAGGTGAGGAGGATTAAATCTTTCTATAAATTTCTTATTTGGCTGAATTTAGAGGATAAAACCTACCATATTTGAGTAATTATTTTATTAAATTCACTTAACCTTTTCCTTTAAATCATATGAAATTATTTGAAACAATCATATATTTTTTCCCCTTATTAGAATTATCTGATAACTTTCACCTTTGATAATGAATATCTTATATGTATTTATTTATTTATTATGCCAAAATGAATATTTTATGAACCTAATAGGATGGATATGAATAAAAATGGATTCATCTTAATAGTTTGACAAAATAGTATAAATATGGGGTAATAGAGTTCATCAAGTTTCTAATAGAGCATCCATACAATGCTTCTCAAATCCTTTATCCATATTTATGTTGTTGATATCCAAGAAAAAAATAGTGTGTAAGAGTTTAAAAGACTATTTATTTGTCACAAAATAAATCCAAACTATAAATTTTGGATAAAAAATGGGGAAAAATGATCACACACACTAAATGGGATGATGCCATAGTTTATGGATCAATTGATATGAATACCATTGTAAATGATTATAGATATCACATTGAAGAAATGATAATGGAAATTGTAGATAACATTCAGGATATCCTAATGTCACTTGAGATGTTAAATAGATGTTCTAAGAAATCATTATATACCAGCTGTACTAAATACACAACATCGTCAGTCGTATTGATGTTATGTATTGTGAATGTTGGTCATTGATGGAGCGACAACATATTTAGATAACTACATGATATCTTTAAATATATACATCCAAAAGAAATTAAACATCCATGAAAAACATATGGTTCTAAACGAATGCTATGTTAAAGGGGAATGATATCTTAAAAAATACATGATTTTCCAAATTATTCCATATTTTATCCCAAAGGCAACCAATATATCATAAAATTTCCTATGTGTCGCCCAGATAGATACAAGAAAATTGAATCAAGTCCAATAAGTGTATTATAGTAATTTCCTATCATTACAATGTATTAAAGACTATATGGGTGTCAGGAAACCACAAGGAAATTTACATGGAATGAAGACACCAGAATTAAATATGAGAACCTAATTCATCAAGAAGAATATCTTTAGTGAATAAAAATTCATTACGAGTATCCTGAATTTGGAAATGAGCCAATAAAATTTATAATTGTGATATATATATATATATATTAAATAGATCATTTTGGTGTATAGAGTATTACTCGCAATACATGGCCCATCATGTTGGTAAATTATAAATTTCCTCCATGGTTATGCATGAAGCGTAAATAAATTATATTGTTTCCACTTATATATGGAACAAAAAAACCAAATAATGATATTGATTTCTATTTCGATCCATTGATCAATTATCATTAATTGATGTGCGATATAG
Source organism: Viscum album (assembly GCA_963277665.1). NCBI lineage: Eukaryota > Viridiplantae > Streptophyta > Magnoliopsida > Santalales > Viscaceae > Viscum > Viscum album. The sequence continues at coordinate 353,510 of CAUJRU010000384.1, read as the reverse complement.
GTGTTATAATGTATGATGCTAATAGAAGTGGAAAATTAAATTGAGGGCCATGTTGTATGGGATGATAAACCACTTTCCTAAAAAAATTTATCGGGCTTAAAATTAATGGAAAGATGGGGTGTCCCATTTTTGAAGACTACCCAAACTATGTTCAATTGGAACATTCATCAAATGATGTGTTTTCAAGGCAAAATAAATTTTTACCTTGATAACATAAATAATGATCCTATATGGAAACATTCAATGGGAATATTGAACAAGGTACAACACAATCTCTGCTAATGGGTGATCAAGTGATCAATAAATTAAATGTTATTGACACTATTTTTGGTAAAACACTTTCAAAAAACCCTACGTAATTATGTTGTAAGAAGTGATAAATTTTCGTTGCATTACCATATTAAAATTGTCTATACTTAATAAATTTTCATGATGTCATACATGTATTACAAATGATTTTGATAGTGTTGTGGTAATGTCACTAAATGTTCATGGAAAAAAATATGGAATCAAGGATAAGTTGGATATGTTTTAAATGGGGATAAGGAAGGATATGGCATCGACTAAGGGTGAAGGACATGTTTTTCTTCCGTCAGAATCTTACACTCTATCCAGATACGAAAAATTGTAATATTTTCTTTTCCTTTATAGTATAAATGTTAGATATGGGTATTTCTAAAATAGAAATAATGTCATGTCAAAGACTAAATAGAAGTTATAGAGATTAAAGTCACATAACTACCACTTTATTATGAAATTTTTTATGTTTTTTTTCAGTCCATTTTGCCAAAAAATGTATACAAACATTAACAATACTATTATCCCTTTTCAAAGAAATATGTTGTAATGTTATAGACATGATGAAGTTTCCAATCATGAATACATAGGTTGAAGTTATATTATAGATATGTTATTACCACCATTATTCATTAATATAATTTTCCACCTCATGATTCAATTCATTATACAGGTTCAAATATGTGGTCATATCCATTACAAATTGATATACCAAATTGAATAGTATATTAATATTTTGAAAATTATTGTCAAGTATCAAAGTCAAATAGCTGGTTATGTTGAAAATATATATATTTTTGAATACATTATTAAATTTAATACGAATTACCTATCAGATGTTGATAGCATCAGTCTCCCAAAGTCTCATCACAATAGACTCCTTATGGGTAAAAGGATTTATAGAAGAGATGTTGTTATAATTACATTAACAAAGCTACAGAAAATTCCCCTTTACATAATAGTGATTATGTTTATCCATATGTTGAAGCCCAAAAAATAATTCCTAGATATTTGAATGCATGAAGGGATGAATTATTGATATCAAATACACATAATAAATAGTTTATAGGATTGTCTCAAGATAAAATTTTTAATTAGTTATCTAAAAATTCAAATTCAATTGTTGAACGACTTTGATGGAGAGCCAGGGGACCCAATGAAAATGTAATATCCTACATTAGTTTTGTAATCAGTGGTTATATGTTCTATATAAAAGAAAATCATTATTGTAGTATGATTAAAAATTGTGTATTTATGCTTTTGGAGGAAGTGATGCACATATTTGGTCTGAAGGTTAGAAATACATTTTATGAAAATTTATCAAATTTTGAATTATAAAAATCCAATATTAGTTGGATTATTCAACATTTAATGTGATGACATTCCATTGGAAATTGGTTGATAATAGTAGTTAAGAGAAATTTGATGAATTGGGCCTCGTGAAGGTTAATATCAGTGTGGATGGGGAAATAGGTGAGTCATTTATATTGGAATAACAATTAGTACATGTATTTTTTGTCTCCTATATATAAACTAAGAATTGGTTGATTTCTATAATAGAAAATAAAACAAATGTTGTTTCAAATGAAAATTAAATCTAGGATTTTCCTTTCATTGGGAGATCACAATCAATTAATGTTGGCCCCAAAATAGGAAATGTCTTGTAAGTTGTAGGGGGACTCAAATAGCGGATTCATATTCAAGATATGATTCAAATCCCTAAAACTATTAAAAAATAAATATATTTCAACAAAGAAGTTAAATGTGTTTTAATGTACTATGTTTTTCCTCATAATTTTATGTGTTCTCTACTACAATAATATAATTTAAATTAAAGGATTGACTACTTGTTCATAAAATGTCCAGTACACGTGACGATTTTACCAATCCCAGGGAAGAAGAGACTATAATGAATGGGACCCCTTGGGAAGATGTAAAGTTAATGTTATGATATATTTTCTATTTTTTAATGAAAAATTATATAATTAAACATTGATTTAAATTTTGTTATTACTTACTGATTTCGTTTTTTAATATTTATGTCGATATTTCATGCATTTATACACTATAAAGTCCATAGAAATCCCCTCCCTAAAAAAATATTCACCCCCTGTAGTGTTGGAAGTTATCAATTTTCTTTATGTTCCCTCCACTACCTTTGTATGAAGAGTAATGGTGCTGCCTCAGCTCAATCACATTGGCAATATAAACGTTTTCTAAGTAAAATCATTATCAATAGAATTAAAGTATTTTTCATATTAATGTTTTATTTATTTGTTTCTAATATTACCCATATAAGAATGGTTTTCTTATATAGGTGGATTCTTTTGTTCTAGTTTTGGTGGTTTCTTTGAAGCTTCTCTTGCTTGAAAGAGATTGGAAATCAATGCTACAACTGAGATAATGATAATAAGGAAATGGGACAAGAATGTATACAACCATCATGAAATGGATAATTCATACTACTTTTTTAATTATGTTTTTCATCATTTTATCTACTATTTGTATGTTATTTTACTTTTCATTTATATCAAATAATTATTTAGATTTTTTCACAGATCATTTAGGAAGTTATATTTTATTTTTAACTATCTAAAACATACCACAAATGATATAACGTATTTCTTTCTTCTAATGTTACAATGAATTAAATTTTATTTCATTTTCAAACTTATAACAGTTCTTATTGAGTTGATGTTCTTAGCTGAAAACCTTTTCTACTTATTGAAAATCAATATATTATAAGAAACACTGATGCACGGTATATCATGAGACTTCACTTCAACGAGAAAGGGTTTTTTGGCTAAGAACATCGACTCAATATGAATTATTTGAAGTAAAATAAATAAAGGTAATATAAATCTTTCTAATGATCCAGAAGTAATTTGGGATGTGTATTAGTCAGCCTCACCTCAATATAATACATATTGTGTCCGATATGACATTAAGTACAACTTTTTATTTAAAAATAATATTAATTTCAGTAATGAAGACAATTGAAATACTCAAAACCAAGATAAAGGATTTATATTGTTTTTATACTTTATAAAAATGATCCATAATTCATTTTTTACTTGTAAGAAATTTTTTTACCTCAATCTGATACATGATGTGCTCGATATGACTCAAAATATATGTTTTCAGTTTAAAATTTAAATTTCGGTTAAAAAAGTTTCACTCTATGAAAATTGAGAAAACATGCTTATATTTCCTTGAAAATTTAGGAAAACTCTTAATAATTCATTTTGACATATAGGAATCAGTAACACATCCAATTAACACACGATATTACGAGTACAACTCAGAGTGTGTGTTTCTAGTTTAAAATGACATTTTAGAAAAAAAGAAAAGTGAAAAAATCAAAACAAAAAAAAACACATGTTTATTTATTTGATACTTTAGTAAAATGATCCATAAGTCATTTGAGATATTTAGGAATCATCGATACCTTAATATGATGCACAGTGTAATCGATATGACCCCATGTGCAACATCTTATTTAAAATTACCATTAATTGTACTAAAATAAAGTCAATTAACATAATCAAAACTGCGAAAACATATTTATATTATTTTTATACATTAGTAAAACAATATATAATTAATTTTTGATGTCTATGAATCATTCTAACCACCCTCTGATATGCGATATAGATAATACGAGTCAAAGTGTCTGTTATAATTTTTAAAATGAAAAATTTGTTAAAAAAGTGTCACTCACTGAAAACCAAGAAATCACACACATATTGTCCTGAAAATTTAGTAAAAACTTTCATATGTTATTTTTAACATGTAGTAATCAGTCTTCTGTCAAACCGATACACGATGTGGCTAGTTTGAATCAAATTTTGTGTTTCCATGTTAAAATTACATTTTAGTAAATAATAAATGTGGTGTACTAAATTCAATGAATGTGAATTATTATTGTTTTGATACTTTAGGAACATGATCCATAACTCATTTCTGACATGTATGAATCATACTCACCTAAATCCAATGCACGACGTGACCAATATTACCCCAAGTGATTCTTTATATATAAAATTGAAATTAATTTTATTTAAAAAGAAAACTGGAATTTTTAAAACCAAAAAGTCACATTTTTTTATTTTGATATAGTATTACAATGATATATACATAATTTTTGATGTGTAGTAATTATATTTACATTAATATTGTAGAAAATGTACCATACATGGCTCAATGTGTCCGCTATATGTTTAAAATAAATATTTTCGTCCATGAAGAGTTCCTCACTAAAACCTGAGAAACCACGTTTTTATTGTCTTGATAATTTCGGAAAATGATTCATATTTCATTTTATAAATATATGAATTGGTCTCATGTAAAACTGACAAACGATAAGACTAGTATGACTGAAAGTGCATATTTTCTGTTTGAAATGATATTTTATTAAAAAATACACCTTATGTACTCGAACAAAAGAAAACACATTCAAATAGTTTTGATAGCATATAAAAGTATACATATGAAATTTGGTACATGTAGGAATAATCTTTACCTCAATATGATACATGGTATGACAAGTATGAATCCAAGTACATCTTCTTATATATAATTGACATTCATTTTATTAAAAGAGAAAATTCCCATACTCAAAACTGAGAAAACACATTCTGATTGTTTTTTTACATTTGGAAAAATATCCATAAGTCATTTTTTATTTTTAGAATGCAGTCACACCTCAATCAAATACACTATGTTACTAGTGTGACTCAATGTGTCTGTTATCAGTTTAAAATTGACATTTTAGTTCAAAATGTGTCACTCATTGTAACCCAATTAAATGTTCTAATATTGTATTGATAATTTAATAAAATGAATCATAATTCATTTTTGTTGAGTAGAAATTAGTCTCACGAAAACACAACTTGTGCCGTGATAGGTACGACTCATAGTATTTCTTTCCATTTTAATATTCCATTTTAGTATAAAAGACAACTTATCTACTAAAAATTGAGTAAAACGATTTAGATTGTTTTAATACATTGGTAAAAACATCTATAATTCATTTGGTACATGTAATAATTTTATATACCTCAATCTGACGCAAGGTGTAACTGATATGACTTGAAGTGCATCTTTTCAATATATTAGTGTCATTTTAGTTAAAATGAGCATGACATTGCCAATATCGAGCAAATGAGCCTAGATCGTTTTCTCATAAATATATTTGAAATTAATCAATTAATTTCCCTATCATTTTCAACTTATACTTAATTATTTTATGTTCATAGAGATAATGTTTCAAGAAGAACAAGAAATGTTGAGGCGTGCAAGAATCAACCATAACTAAATTTTACACACAATGTTTTTTGTATGAGTCAAAGATTTGTTTAAAATTAAGACACTTTGTTTAATTTATATCATTATATTATTAGTAACGTAATAATTTTTTTCTTATATAGGTGAATTTTTATCATGATCATGGGTTTTTCGGTAATAGCATGAATTAAGGACGGGGGGAAAGACAAAGGAACATTTATATTTGTGAATGTATGTAGTAATTTGTACTTACTCATGTAATTATATAAGAAAATGTTTTAAATTACTATAATTTTTTGTTTTTACTTTTATTTGTTTTATACATTTTATTTCATTTAAATTCATTACTGGTACTTGATCTTATAGCTTTCTGGTGTTGTTTCTGGTGTTGTAGTGTGCCACGTTATCAATTCTATTAAATTTGAAAATAAATGGGGCCTTTAATAGGGGTATTAAATGCACTGATAAAGGGTTTCTTTAACAATGATAAATCAATTATTTCATAAATGGGGTCCTTTATCAAGGCTTTTCTATCACTGATAAGGGACTCGTGATTTTAATCATACTATAGGAGTTGGTAATTCTATAGCGCTAATGAAGGTAATTTTTAGCACTATTAAAGCCTTATATTGAATTATTATAATTAATTAAAAAAATCAGTATAGTGAAACAGAAAATTGAAAAAGCAGAAGAATATCCATTGGTGTGATCAGCCTCTTCCTCCAACTCAAACTCCATTTCCCTCCTACATTGAATGTGCTCTAGCTTCTGGATTAGGTACCATTTAATTTACGTGTTATATATATGATCAATGATTCCATGAATTGAACAGTGATCAGACATTGAATGGAGATAGAACATGTGAATCACGAAAAATGGTGATGGTCCTCTCTTATTCCTCCCCATGGAATACCATATTTATCTCTAGAATATTTTCTCTTATTCTTCACACTAATATCTATAATTCATATCCATCTCATAGGAAACAACATAGAAATTACCTCAAAGATACTCAATGTGGTGAGGTTGTCTTTGTTCATTTTCTTCATCATGAGACTCAATTGATTCTCAAAATTGCATGTTCCCTCCGGATCATGGGACTTTTTCAAGATAATGTGGTCAGTATGAATAATTCATTATCTCAATACTAAGTCCAATAAGAACAATTTTTTTTAATTCTTTTAGAGATTATGAGTTTTGAATATTTCATATTTTCTTATTTCCACATATTAGGTCACCTATAAACATAAATTTAATATTGGAATTTAACTTATCTCATGCTCACTTGAAATACCTTTATTAACCTTCAGTGTTATGTGTTATGAAGTTTATAAAAAAATTAATGACCCATAAAGAGCATGAAATCACCCTTTCATGAGCCCATTAGGCTTCATGATATTTCCCTTATGTAACTATGACTGACCCTTATATAATTCGATCAACATAGTAGATGATACCCTTACATAAATAGGATATGAAATTACTTTTACACGTGTACCTAAACCCTTGTATATATGCAATGACCCTAATACAACTGTCTCTTCTTCACCCCCATGTGATGGTGATATTTTTCTAGTTGTACACCACCATTTCAATGCTAGTTTAGTAACTTCAGATACCTCAACGTCAAACATTGTTGCTACTCATTCTTCATGTGTAGAAACTATTATTTATAGTTATGATAGTTTTCAATTTAATGTGGATAACCATTGTGGAAGTCCAATGTTTTGGTTCTGTAGGTGGGATTGGTGGCAGGTGGGTCAAACATGACACCTCCCACCATGAATATTTAAGGAAGTCCAAGGGAGCCTCATCAACTCATCATTTAGAGCCAAGATAGATTCATTATTTCATGAGAGCCTTAAGATCTCCATGGTAGAAAAAATGGAGGTGTTTGAGGGGTACATATTAATTTTTTTTAATAACTGTTTAGTTTTCTCTTTAAATAATTTCTCTTCATGTTAAGTGAACCAAAAAAAAGTATTATCAGATACATTACGAGTGAAATGATGGAAATCAATGGAATTTTTTATGTGACTAGAATATTCAAGTTGCATAGAAATCTATTTTGAATTCAGATTCTAATCATTCGTGGGGAACTAATTCCAACAATGAAAAAAAAAATTCAAACAGTTTTAAATCAGTATTCCTAGGCTTGATAAAAGTTCGTTCATACATTTAGTTCTAAAATACCCCCTTGCCGGAGAGGAGTATATTGTTCTAGTGACGATGAATTATCCAGTGAGTTTCCAGAAGCTGCTCCATCATGCCACATTAGTGCCACGGTTTTGCCACATCATCATATGATCTCAGGCATTGAAACTTTTTTTATCATATCTTAATCAATCAGTTTCAAATTTCAAGGATACCGGAGTCGATTCCACCATTTTTGACCATTAGAGACACAAATGTAACTTTGTTTATTCTATATTATACACCATGATTTACAGAATTGAAATTCAAATGAGGTACCATAAACAAGATGGAAGATCATTTTGAATTATTCAAAATACTCTATTTGGAAGTGTGGAATGAAATATATAATTAATGTGAAAGATCTCTTTTACCCCATTGAGAATAAGTGATTTACACCAAATAACACCAAGGAAAAAATAGTGGATGAAGCTGAATAAAAAAACAATCAGTCTAGTCAACCAATGGATCAGTCACATCATTTACCACCATGCTACACACGAGACATTCATGTATAAACATTGGATGATGTAGGAAAATACATACCAGTCAAATACTACATAAAAAAGATCCTCCTATGGAAATGGTTGTTGAATATTCATCAACTGAGTGGAATCTATATATCTGATATCACAAGCAAGTTTAAAAGCATGGTGAACCAATTTGAGGCTACAAGTATAGCTCCGAATGATTAAAATTAGGAGGACCACCTTCTCAACACAATTATTGTTAGATTAGATATACTTTTTAACTCACTCAGCAACTTGGCGCTCATATGAAAACATGTCTGGGAAATGTTAAATGATTCTTTGTTCAATAGGGACTATTAATGGAAGGATTCAAGTTACAACCAGATGAAATCTCTCATCCTAGAGAAGTTAGGAAGAAAACAAGGAGGCAGTAGTGGGGTAGGAAGTAGAGGCTGAATAAAATGTAGTGGAATGTGCACAGATGGAAGGAGTCCATCATAAAAATTCTACCATTTCATCATGGAGGGAAACATGAAGGTGAACTTCAAAATTTTTCCTTATGAAATGGGCCTAAGTAGGAACAAATAAAGATGAAATGGAGATGTTCATGTTAGCATTACTAGAGAAGTTGTTCTTTTCTCCAAAGACAAGGAAGATACAAGATTTCATACATTATGTAAAGACACAAAATGGGTGGTCAATACTGCATCATCGTAACACATCACTCCGCATAGAGTGTATTTATTGACATATCAAGATGGTGAATTTGGTGCATTCATGTTGGGAAATACTTTTTTAGAGAGTATTTTTTTCATGATTTATATCCATGTTAATAATATCATTGGATACAAAATCACCCTAAAGGATGTTTGGAATGTTCTAAGCCTTAAAATGATCCTTTTTCCAAGTATATCATTTGATCAAAAAGTATATGACAACATCTTCATCAATGGAGCATGGAATATGACAAAAGGGGTCAAAATTATCGCTCGAGGACACATATGAGGTATATTTTACAAACTCGTGTGATGATATATACAGATAGCTTCAACATGGTGGAAGGAGAGATGACAACCAATATCTGGAACATGAGACTCAGCCACATGTATGAAAGAGCATTATCTACCCTGAAAAAGAATAACTACATCAATATTCAAAAATATTCATCACATGATCCTTGTAAATACTACTACTATTAGATGTATCATAGAGTATCATTCAATACTACTTCATAAAGTAGATTGGAGTTATTGGATATGGTTTACTTTAATTTATTAGGACCCATGGAGGTGGATTCAATATGAGGAAAAAAATTCCTTTTATTTATTGATGATCCATCTCAAAGGGTGTGGTTGTTCTTCTTGCAGAAGAAGGACCAAGTACTCCACTAATTAAATATGTTCCAAACCATTTTGGGGTGTGAAATTGGAAAGAAACTAAATTTTCTTCATTCAGACAATGGAGGAGAGTACACATCCAAGGAATTTGATGCCTATTATTGGATTCCGGGAATCTGACATGAGGGGATGGTCCCACGTAGCCCACAACGCAATAGATTGGATGGAAGGATGAACAGAACGATCATAGAGAATTTCAAAAAAAATATGAGTTTGGATAATCTTCCTAAGCCAATCTAGAGAGAAGTTGTTCAGGTTTTATTCTACCTAAACAATAGATCACCATCGTTCCCACTGAATTTTGAGATTCCACAATGGTTATGGTCTAGAAAACATCGTTCTTAATGTAATTTAAATGTATTTGTATGTTTGGGGATGAAAATCATTCATGAAATAATGAAGTGGTTGTTATGGATATCCTAGGAGAAGTATGTTTAATGTGTTCTGAAAAAATTCAACATGGAAAAAACCAAACCATTGATAATTCCACTTCATGGAAATTTGAAGGTGATAAATATTTCATTCCAATTTTCCATGGAAAAAATTGAGCTAGTATAGGTGATACCATACTCCTTAGTAGTTGGAAGCTTGATGGAAACTATGGTGAGTATAAGACCTTACAATGCTCATACAGTTGAAGTCATGAGTCGATTTATCTCCATTTTATGGAATTATTACTATGATTCAGTTAATTGGATTCTATGGTATTATAAAGGTACTTCAAATACATGTTTGGATATGGGTGAGATAAACATATTTTTCTGTGCTATAAAAAATCATATAAGGTTGAAGATCCTGATAACAAGAATCCATCATCCAGATACATGTATAATTTTACAATAGGAGTTGTATCGTGGAAGTAAAGGTTTTAGATGTGTTGGCATTTATCCACAATGGAAGCATATTACATTGCCTCTTTTCAAGATGGAAATGAGATTTTGTGGCTAAAACATCTTCTCCATGATCATGCCTTTAGCCAGAAGAAGTACAAGGTTTATTTTGATAGTCAAAGTGATTTGGAATTGAGCATTAGATCCTGGTATTGTTCTCATAAAAAGAACATATACAATCATTATAATTAGATATGTGATGTGATGGATCAACAACTACTGTGACTTGGGATGGTCGATATGAAGGATAACTCGGTAGATATATTGATAATTGTGGTTCCTCGAGAGAATCTATATCATTGCAGATGATCCAGTGGATTTTATATGGATGGGGAGAATTGATGAAGATATTTTTCTGAGCTACACACCATCATTTCAATGGTTTTACCCCAACCCCACACACCTCATCTATAAACCTCGATTTTTACACATTCTGAATCTTTTGTAATTGATCATTTGATAACAATGACAGTTTTCAATTATAGGTGGATTCCCAGGGTTAATTCTAATGTTTTGTTGGGAATAGGTGCGATTGGTGGGTGTTGTGTCAAACATGACACCTCCCACCAACCCTATTTATGGTGGGCCAAGGGACCTTCGACAATTCATTTGTTCAAGCTACGAGATATTCATTATTTCTTTAGATATATGGAATATATATTATATAAATAAAGGGAGGTGTGGGAGGATTACATTGTAACCTTTGTTTTTTATGTAATAAAATATTGGTTTCCTCTTCCATTTATCCCCCTTCATGTTTTGTGAATCACAACAATATAATGAATCACCTCCACTATTAAATTATTCCTTCCACACCCTTATGTGGGTCCTTGTCCACCCTTATACAGAATCTTTAGCATTAACAGTTAGTCTCGTCCCCAATTTTGATCGTTCCATCAAAATCCCCTCAATATTTTGAGAATAGTAGTCAATATTGATGAACACTAAAATTAAATCATTAACTTTTATTTCTTATGGTGTGGGTTCTACCTGAGTTATGTCGAGGCTCCAGTTTGGTGGTTCAAAATCATATCACCAGTTCCTGATCACATTATGGAATTTCAACCTGAACAATTAGTGTATACATCGACAACAACATAGGCAAACCAATTAGAAGGTCTGATGCCATTTCATTCATTGAATCATTGACCAACAAAAAAACAAAAAATGACACAAGACTATATCAGATCTAAATTCATTTTAGGGATATTAATTTAGTGCCTAATCCAAATTAAAACATCTCCAAACACATCTACACTTCACATATTTTCTTTGGTTGGACTTCATTACTTGGTGTAGTTTGAATCCTTCTCTATTCTTCATTTATAATTTCCAATTCCATCAATTTGATCTTTATTATCATTTCATCTCCATCATTCCTGGGCTCATGTTTCTTCATTATTTACATAATCAAAATAAATACTCTATGGTTTATTCTTAGATATAATCATTCATCATAATCATCATTTGTTTCATCACAAGGCATTGATAGTGGTACATGGATTCAAAGGGGATTCTACGTTCTTATGCTCGAGTGGCGTCTTCACTTGGTTCGTCTTTGAGATCAACGTAAGATGGGTTTGTTTGTGGTGGTTATTGATTATGTGGAGGTGGATGGTAGCTTGATTTTAATCTAGTTGTTATAATTTTATTCAAAATAGTAATTAAAATGAATGTTTATTTGAAATTTTAAACACCTTTTTCTCATATTGATGAGGTGTACAGTAATGATAATTCCACATAGGAAGTGTGGGTAGAATTCTCATATCCCATCCCTTATAATAGGAGCCTTGGGAATTTTTATTTTTAGAAAATATATATTTATCTAAATTATATAATTTTTTTACAAAATATTAATGTCTTATTATATATATAACAGAAACACAATAAATAATGTAAAATATTTTAAAAAGAAAATCACTAAAAATGTGATTAGAAGTAACTGTTGGTTTCTCTAATATCCAAATTTGAGAATGTACCCCCCAACAAAAGTTGTCTCATTTTGATCGATCCAAGGCATTCTTTAACTGAAATGGTGATATCAAATTTGTGCGATTCACTCCGATTTTGATCTGTAAATAAGCAATGATAAGAACACTAATGGTAGTTAATTATTCATAAATTAAAGAAATTTTATAGATATTTTTTATCATCAGTATGATAGTTTTGTCAACGAATTGAGTTCATTTTTTTCAAATCTTTTTAAATACTTGAGATAAACATCCTACTAGAACCGTACACACATAAAGTGGGGGTGGATCAATCCTTTTTTGTAGTGAATTAAATTCATGCATAGAGATTCAACATTTCATCTCCCTCGACCTTCGAATTATTTAACAATAAAAAGTTTTTGAACCCATTAAAAAACCTAGAATATGTATTTGGAATCCCTTAAATTGATGAACCAATACATGGTCAAATTTTATGGTCTGACGGTAGTAACATCTATTACTATAAACTCAATGTGAAGTTTATTATTACCATATTTATGACTTTTTACATTCTATAACTGAATCATCCTCCCATTCCCAATGAACCGAGTGAAAATACTGATTGCACAGCTGTTAATGTGACCCAAGTCGATCACATTCATGAAATGAGGAAGAAATGTGAAGACAATAATGTTTTGTGTAAAGGAAATATTCTCAAAACTTTATAAAATCATCTTTATGGCTATTTTAATCGAATGAAGTCTACTCGAGATATTTGGGATGCACTTGAGTTCATGTACAATGCTGAGGAAGAATATACCTATAAGTTTCTTATTGAAAAGTATCTAAACTTAATGATGGTTGATAAAAACATGATGTTGGGTAGTTTTCATGAGCTTCATGTTATAGAAAATATAATTATTTCTCTTAAGATTAATATACCCGAAACAATCCATGTTGTTGTAATTATTTATAAATTACCACCTATGTGTAATTATTTTGTAAATCGCTCATTAAAAAGAGCAATGATATTTTCATGGAAGAATTGCATATGCTTCTTTGCATTGAAGAAGAATCCATATTGAGATACATGGGTATTGCTTAATAGTTTCATTCCATGATTAATATCATTGATGGGAAGGCACGACCATACACATACATACATTTAAAAAATAAAATTATAAAATGTGAGAATAAAATAAATCCTTCTAGGAAGTATGTATATTTTTTTTGTCTATGTAAATTCCCAGAATTTTTCTAGAGAATGTCACTATAGAAATAAATTTGATAAACCGGGTGAAAATATGATGAATTTAGAGAATCCAGTTGCAATGATATCTGATGTCAATGTGAATTCAAGGAATATGAGATGGTGTCATGATTTTAGAGAAACTATGCATTTGTGTAAGGATCGTTTGATGTTCAAAATATTGGATGATTTTACTATCATGAAGGAAGTGAACCTTGGAAATAATTCTTGTATCAATATTAAATGAAAATAAGGGATGTAAATAAAATTTATTTCATTAAAGAATTTTTCTCTTCTTAATATATTGTATGTACCATAAATTAGAATGAATTTAGTTTATGTTGGCCTTCTGTGTAAGAAGGGTTTTCATGTTTCATTCAAATCTGACAAGGTTATATTGTCTATGGGAGGAATATTTATGGGGAAAGGGTAATCAACTGATGGAATATATCAATTATACATTAATAATATGATTTAATATTATTCTTACTTGATTGAGTCCTCTCATTTATAGAAGGGTCATTTAACACATGTTAATTACAATTCATTAAAATTAATTAACATGTTAAAAATAATTAACGTTTGAAATTAATTTAATAAATGTATAAAATATATAGAATCTAAAATATCTATGATGCCTTTTCATTGTGTTGAATAAAATTATGATATATTAAAATTAGTACATTTTTGTATTTTTGAATTAAATGGTTCATTAACACATAGTGTAAAAATATATTTTAATAATTTTATTGATGAATGCAGTATATATTTAAATATATACATATTCATAGAACAAAGGATGAAGCCATTAATTTCATTATGTATTATAAATTAGAAGCTGAAATGAAATTAAAAAAATTATTAAAGTATTACTTTCAAATAGAGGTGGTGAATACTTATTGAATGATTTTAACATGTTTTGTGAATAAAATTGTAGAATTCATCAAAGTAACACACCTTACACACCTCATAATAATGGCTTAGCTAAGATTAAAAAACAGCCTTTAATATAAATGATAAATTGCATGATTAATATATCTAATATACCATTAAATTTATGGGGCGATCCTTCATTTCCTACATTTCATATTCATAATAAGATTTCCTCAATGAAAACAATGTTATACCATTATTAAATTTGGAGAGGTGGAAGACATAATCATTCTAATTTTAATGCATGGAAGGTCTAGATTACTATATAATTATTGATCCTAAAAGAACTAAAATTTTCCCTAGATAAATTAAATATTTATTTTTTAGATATGCATGAAATTGAAAAGAATTTATATTTATGGATTTAGGAGATAATATAATTATTGAATCAAGGGATTTAGAGTTTTTTAAAAATAAGTTTATAATGGTGATGTGGAGGAATTTATTTCTTATACCCATATCTCATGTACTCCATATAGTTTTAATTTAATAGAAGAGAATAAAGATGATTCTAGAGTTGAACCTAAATGACATACAAGAATTAAGAAAAAGATACTTATACTTCCAGATCATTTTTCTCTTGATTTCGATTTTTTTATTTTTCCTGAATATCAAAATAATCATCTTTTGAATATGTATATTATTTTATTTACTCTATGATATTACCCAAATACATATATAGAATCTATGACTTCTAGAGATTTTTATTTCTAAGAAGAATAAATTATTTACGAAATGGATTCCCTTATTGGGAATAATACATGGGTCATTACGGATTTACCAATAGGTTCAAAAACAGTTTTTGGTAAAAGGATATTCAGGAAAAATTTGATTCCAATAGTAATATTCATGATTTTAATGATACATTGTTTTCAAATGTTTTTAATAAAAAAAGATGGTATTGATCATTTGGATACTTATTATCATGTAGCATGGATTATTTCAATAAGTAATTTATTTTCTTTAGATTCAATTAATAATTTTCACGCCCATTAAGTGGATGTAAAATTTGATTTTTTAAATATATACTTAAATGAAGAGATTAACATTGGGTAACTAGTTGGTTTTTTTACAAGCTAATGAAAACAGCATATGTAAACTAGTTAAATCTCATTATAGTCATCAACAAGAAATAAAGTAATGGCATGGTAAAAATTTTTCTTTTATTTTATCTAATATATTTACTCAAAATAATATATATAAATGTGTTTATTCAAAATTTACAAAAGAATAAAATGTTATTATGTGTCTTTGTGTTAATGATATGTCATATTTTGGGACAAATAATATTTGTTTAATTAAGACAATGAATTAATTATCATCTATGTTTAAAATGAATAATCTTACAATAGTTGATATTATCAAATGTCTTAAAGTTTGAAAATAGAGTGGGGGTTATTCTTTATGTTATTTTCATCACATGAACTAAATTAAAATATATTTCATCATCTTAGTTTCAAGGATGATAATAATTCACATGAATATAGTGATAGACTACATATAAATACGGTATATTTTTAGAAAAACCTGAGAAGGCTAGTACAATTGGTTCATTAATACTTTCAATACATTACACAAGACCTGATATTTATTTTTCAGTATGTAAAATGAGTAGTTATACTAGTAATACTAGTGTAGTTAATTGAACATGTATATTGAGAAAATTTGGATACATAAGAAACAACAAATATTTAATTTTATATTATAATGACTATCAAGATGTATTTGAATGAGAGATTGATGCAAGTTGGATTTTAAGTATATGTGATAACTAATTTATATCATGAAGGTTTTCTACTCAATGAGGTTGTGTTGTTTCTTAGGTGATAATTAAAAAAACATGTATTTTACATTCAACAATGGAGTCAGAGTTTATTGACGTAGGAACATGTATAGAGTAAGAAGAATGGATTAGGAATTTATTATTGGACAAGGATTATGTACTAGTCCGATTCCTCCTTTGTTTATTAGTTGTGATAGTGATGAAAATATATCAAAGATAGATAGTTACATGTATAATGTAATGTCTACAAATATAAGTTTGACACATGATTATTTGAGACAATAGCTATTGGATAGTACCATAACAATTGTCTCTCTAACATCATGTAAAAAACATGATGTTCCATTCACCTAATCTCTTCTGAGAGAGATCATTCATGAAATTATTAAATAATTTAGTTTAAAACTCATATAATAACTCATTTCTATAGTGGAATAACAAAATTTGTTTTATGTAGATCCTAATAAAAGTGTTTAAGGGGTAAAAAAAGTTATGAAGATGACTGTTGTAATTGAAAACTATAACACCAACTACATTGCATCAATATAATCCATTATAAATAGTGGTTGAGTTATAAACACTTCATGAAATATTAGGACTCTATGAGTTATGCATTATAAAAACAAAATCACACTGTAATATTTTTCCTATGTGAACTTAGTAGTGTTGTTTCTTCTTACAAGAGTTAATGGATTTACTCCATACAGAGTTCAAAAAATAGGATATAAAATCATGGACATAAAAGTTCTTTAAAATGAGATGTTGGATGAATGTACATTGTATGTATGATATCACTAGTTTATCTTAATTACTGACAATTTTAATGTTTTCATAACCATAAATGTGATAATAAATTTAGTTATTTCTACTAATTTTTTATTTAATTTGAAAGAAACCTTTATTATGTATAATGACTCACTTTTGGTCTCAAGAATTAAAATTTATGAATAAAAGTGGGGATTGTTATAATTATACAAAAAATATTAATTAAAATGAAAATAGTGTTTTGATAAGTCAAAACACCCTTTTCAGGGTTTTATTTGTTGTACATCAATGGGATTCCTATATTGGAAATGTTAGAATAACTCTCATAGATCGTCCCTTATAAAAGGAGCCTTGGGAATTGTTATTTCCAATAAAATATTTACTTTCCTAAATGCTATTAAGTGTTTAGAAAATATATATTTAGTAAAATTATTATATATATATATACATATATCTGTTGTTTCTATATATAAAATAGTACAAAAAATAAAATAAAATAAAATATTTTATTAAAAAATTACTAATAACATGATTAGCCATAACTTTTGGTTTTTTGAATTTTCAAAACTTGAACGGGTCCCCCCACCCACCTGACCAAATATTATCTCTTTTCTGTCAAACAAAGGTATTTGTTCACTAAAATTTTGAGACCAAAATAGTGCAATTTAAATTAATTTAGATATATAAATAAGTGGTCATAAAAAATCTTATGGTGGTTAATTATTCTTCAATCCAGGAAAATATCTATATATTTTTACATCATTAGTGTGGTGGGGAATTCAATGATTGGTGTTATATTTTTCCCAAATTTTGGTGAAATCCTTGAGCGATACTTCAATAGAGAAACCATACTCCATAGAAGTGGGAGTGAATCAAACTATTTTGGGACAATGAATTAATTTCACGCATAAAGATTCAAAATTCATTCTCTCTATCCCAACCTATTTTAAAAAAGTGGTAGTGGTAACTGTATTTAGGTGTGACAGTAGTAAAATACATTGTTGGTAGAAAATTATGGGGATGCTGAGGGTATCACTGATGATAGAGGAAGGCCATGGTGGTTACAGTTGGGTATTTTGGGATCTAAAGGTAATAGAAATTCAAGAACAGGGGTGATAGAAGAAATGTGGTAATTGGTGATAGCATTATTACTATTCTAGAAGTAGGAAGGGGGACTAGTAACTGGAAGAATTGTTATAATACATATAGTGGTAGTGGAAGCTAAATGTAGTGTGGTGGACCAGTAGCATACCACTATAAATAATGGTAGTAGACCTGATGCATATTAAAATCTCAAATGAAAATATTATAACATTATTTCTAATAAAACATTAATCAACTACTTTCAAACATTGTTAAATATTAAATTAAAAAATATGTACAAAATATTTCAATGATATTTCATTACAAAATGAATTTAACCATCTAAACTACTTAAAATATTAAATTCATATATAAAATGAAGAGAAAATATCCAACCGTTTGCTGTGAAAACTAGATATGTATATTAAAATAAATATTTAAAAATTTAAGAACATAACATTTATCAAATTGAAAACATAAATTCAAATTTTTGTGATGAATTCCGAAAATAAAAATATCAATGAAAAATATCAAATGATCAAAAAAATATCCAATTAAATCACAGTTTCACATAAAACATTAGTAATTAAATCTCTAAAAACAATCCTTTTAAAAAATATTTTCAATAAATATCAAATAGAAACCGGAACTTTTAAAAATTTACTAATTCTCTATTTTTAGAACCATTAAAAACAAATTTTATTTTATATAATCCAAAGGCTATGTATATTGTATCAAATACATTCCATAACAATTAACACTTTTCTTTATTGTAATTTTTAAAAATTAATGATTTCATTCAAGTATTTTGACGGAACCATTTGAAGCATTATATGGAAAGAGATGTCAGACTCCAGTGTTTTTGGATGAAGCCAATGAGACAAAATTGGTAGGGCCTAAATTGTTATAAGAGATGGTTTAATCGTAAAATATGATCCAACACTGTATGAGGGAAGCTCAATGGAGATAGAAAATATTTGGACAAAGAGATGGTTGAAATGGTAAATATTATTCAGTACCATTTGAGGCACAATATGATGTTTTTTGAAATATATACAAGGAAAGGTGTGATGTTTTTTGGAATGGATGGGAAATTAATCCCACAGTATATTAGACCTTGTGAAATTCAAGAGAAAGTGGGATTAACTACTTATTGAGCACCCTTTACTTAGATTTTATCCAGGGTACATAATGTGTTTTATATTTCATTATAAAGAATTTATTTACTAAATAAATATAATGTATTAATCCTTGAAGTGTTATGGTTAAAAAAGAATCTTTCTTATAAGGATAAGATAATTCAGATTATTTATTATATAAGGTAGGTGTTGAAAAATAAAGCAACTCACATCACTAACATTTTTCGATAAAATAATATTACTTAATAAGTAATAGGGGATCATGAAGAGGGTATGAGATAAAAACATCTCCACTTGTTTATCAATGATTAAAATTACGATGATGTAGCTTCTCTAATGGGGGATTTTATGATAACCAATGTATTTTTTTATAATGAATCATTTTTATATATTATTCCCATTAAAAATTATCATTATTACCCTATAAATAATTTTTTAAGGTTATAGAAGAGGAATATGATTTTAAATTTACAAAAGGAAGTATTCATTATTTTATGTAAATTTTTTTCCTTGTGTTATATGGTTTGGTTTAAAAATTAAATTTCTAAATTTTGGAATTTGAATTAAACAAATTTAACATCATTTTTGGATACAGCATAAACAAATAGATTTGGGTGAATTTTTGATATTTTTTGAAATAATTTATATTTTTGTAAATAATGAAAAATATCATGTTCTAAAATAATTTAAATTATACATTAATTAGGAATTCTTTTGGTATTATTATGTTTTATCTTAGTTCATAGTCACATTATTGTTTTTTTATTAATAAACTAATTAGTTTCATGAGAATCAATACTATACTTTTTATGATGAAATTTAAATTTTATGCCTAAAATATATTGTTTGGAAAAATGTTTTTCATTGTGTAATTTATAATTTTATTAAAATTAATTTTTACCAAATATTTAAATTATACCTTGTAAAATAGTTTTCAAATTTTAATTTATCATGTTCAAATAAGTTAATAAGGTCTATTTTATTTTTATCTATAAAAAAGTTTACATAGATAAATAGTTTGTCACTACGATAATGGTTAAAAGGTTTGGGTAGACAAAGGGATAAGGCCACAAATATCACAAATTCAGGTATAAATGTGATTTTTTCAGTGGATTATCATCCCTGCATATCCTTTATTAGAAAATATTCATGTTCAGTTCTACTTGACATGAGTATGAGATTTATTATATATTATCAAAATAAGTATTTCAAAGAGTTTCATTCCTCTAACTTATAAAATCATCCTCTAACCACCTCACAAATCAACATTGTTTTAGAAATTTATCACAAACAATTGATTACAGCTCATCAAATGGCACTAAGTAAAATAATTTTTGGACACAAGTAAAATTAATTTTTAGATGGACTCAAGTTTATATTCAGATAAGAAAATGATATGGGTGTGTTTTTCCTTGGTTTTGCGGGTTGATTTGGTATAAATAGTAATTGAATTATACTGGATTGGTTTAAAATTTAATTTTTAAGGTAGTGGGCCAACCTCATATCATCATATTATATTTCTAATTTTATCATTATTCTATTTTTAATCATTTTTTCTATTTAATCAAGTTATATATCATTCGATTACCTTCAAATGGAATTTTTTGTTTAACTGAAGGGATGAAATTTATACCATAGCCAACAATATCTCATTGTGTAGTAATGAAAGATCTCCAAATACCATGGTTTCAAACAACTATTCATGATTTAATGAAATGTAAAGGACCTAAGTGGTGTCTGTGTGTGATCAAGTGAAGAAGGGAAGATGACTTCAAAATTCAAGAAATAAGAAATATCCTAGTCATAATACAGTACGAATGAATCTTGAGAGATAAAATCATAAGATATTGAACAATTAAAATATATAATTCATTAAAATAGGGATATATAAAATCTCATTAGATCAACCAAAAAATGACTAGTATAACATCCTCAGATAATTACCAGAAAATTATATGAAATTAGAATGAAAGAATCATCTAATAGAAGTAGAAACTCAATACCTTAATACAATGATTCATAAAAATCCACCCACTCTGTTGAATTGTTCCCCATTAGTATCGATGCTTAGTCCTCTATTCCCACCATGCGATAAGAATAAACATCATTTAAACTCTCTATCAATTTCAGAGATTATGAAATAGTCTATAATATTAGTTTTGGACTTAATAAAGTTTTTCTTTGGATCTTGGACACGTGTACATGCTTGAGTAGAAATGGAGTATAATTACTTCAATTTATCTCATATCCTATAGATGTCATATTCTATTTTTAGGAGGATTATAATGTATGATTTGGACATTGATTATGATTTTGGTCCTTGGAATGGGGGCCTTGATGATTTGGATTTAAAGTAATATATTGTCTTCCCTTTCATTGTTCTTATTGCACGTCTGTAGATTGAATGTATTAAGATGTTTGATCAGAGCTGGTGAACTTCAACATAATGTCATTTCCTTATAGTTATTAGTCTACCATGTAGAGCTTTTGGATGTAATTTGGTTGAAATAGATCAATCATGGTGTTATCCTAATAAGAAATTTTGGTTTAACTTGGGGACTGAAATATTCTTAGCACAAAAAAAGATGATGACTACATAGAAGAATGGTATGAATTGATTAATGTGACTCAATAGTTGGGTATGGAATTTAGAATGAGGAATTTGTCTATGTATTGTGTAGTGCATCTCAACCAACAGCATTGATTTCATAACCTTAGTATATGAGAACATAAACCCACAACAGGAGAAAATCTAATCAAATCTGAATTTATTGGCTTCGGTTGAACATCCTTAATCAGAATCATATACTCAATGTAAATTTTGACCGATCATGGGATCTCCCTAGTTAGAGACTCTGTGGATTCATCCTATGGTCACAATCAAGGAGGGAGAACATAGAAATGTTCTTGGAGATTCATTTCACAGGTTTACATGCATACATGAATTCGAGAGAGGCATTTATTTAAAAACGTGG
This sequence comes from Viscum album, assembly GCA_963277665.1. Taxonomy (NCBI): domain Eukaryota; kingdom Viridiplantae; phylum Streptophyta; class Magnoliopsida; order Santalales; family Viscaceae; genus Viscum; species Viscum album. The sequence continues at coordinate 331,119 of CAUJRU010000384.1, read as the reverse complement.
CATGAACTCTCTTTTGGACCTTCAATCGATGTTATGGGAATGGTCCAAGGCCTCCTCAAATTTTGGACCTACATAGGGGATACAACATATAGGTTGAAATAATAATTTGTCCATTGTGCGATGATCTATGAATCAATGGATTCATAAATTTTTTTCTACAAAGCATCTTCCAACTTTATTATGTTTGATAATCGTCATATCTAATTATATAGGTGTGGTATTAATCTTACTTATCAGCATGGTTCTTTAAATGAAATGCATAGGAGATGTCAGCATCCTGATATTTTTCTTCAATCATCTTCACATCATTTTAGGCCCTCATATTTTCCCAGAACGTGTTAGATCATCTTCCTCGGTGGAGCTCCATTTATATAAGGTAGTATGTCCACATATATCATATATATTCGATCTATCATGGTGGCATAAACCTTAATTGGTTGATTTCATCCTTGGAAGTTGCAGTAAGCTTCAGTGGTGGCATGGACTCTTTCCAACAGTGATATTTTCATGGAGCATCGCATGAATCTTCATATCTGCAACATCAATCTCTATACAGTTTCTATCAAGCATTAGATGCAACAAGAAGCATGAGATTCTACTTCCTTAGTGGTGAAGCTTCAATTTTTGTCAGCTCAAGTTTGATTTTAACCAAGCGGCACCAGTGAGATTTCGGTTGGCGAATCATCAAATTGCCTCATTGATGGAGCTTGGGGTTATTCACTAATGTGGGTAGGGTCCTCATACAGATTCATGGAAGAAACTATGTGAGGTGGAATATATTTGGAATGAAACAGTAGTAGAAAGAGGACGTGGTGGTAGCAGGATTTTGTGATGATAGTAGAATTGCGACACAATGTTATAAATAGCTATGGTAGAGGACAAAGTATAAGGTTGATCAGTGGTATAAATATTTTTGGATGGTACATGAATAAAGGAGTGGTAGAAAAACCATGGTAAAATATGGATGGTGTGGTATCATGAATGGGGATAGAAAAATAGAGGATCAGTATCAAGTAACAATTTTAGTAGACTAGACAGGGCACAAATAGCGATGGAGATGGAAGTAATTATTTATTTCATGATGATAACATAATTTACACTATTACTGATATTCCATTTAACAGGAGGAAATAAATATTTTAACACCACTAAAAAATGTTCTTATCCTCAGTATTGATAATCACCACCCTTTATCTGTCCAATTTTTTGTGCCCATAGGGACCCCATATTAGTAGTGATTTCAATAGAACTAATAATGGCTCGGCCCACTATAGTGTGTTGTAGGTATAACAACACACCAGCAAAAACCTATTACCTTTGTATGCATTATATATGATTTATTTGAAATAAATTGGACACCATGAATTAAAAAAACTCTATTATATACATTAAAAACAATTTGTTTATGGTAACATTTAAAATTATCCACAAATATTTAAACACATTAATGTTTCATCTTTTGGTGCTCGTGGTCCTCTCTCCAAAAATTCTTCCCTTGGTAACATTTTCTAAACAAATCATCTCTACCGAAACTAAAGAATCCACCTATATAATAAAACAAATATCTTGTTAGTAATACTATAAAAAAATAAATTAAACATTAATATAAAAACATTTATTAATATAATTTATTAATAATTATTACTAGTTATTACTAATTTTTACAAACATTTACTAATTAGTAATAATTACTCAAATATATTTTCAATTATTACTAATTATTCATATTTATTACACATTATTATTAATTATTAAAATTTATTTCAAATTATCACAAATTATTACAATTTATTAATATTTTACTAAAATTTATTACAATTTATAAAAATATACTATAATTTATTATAATTTATTACTAATTATTACAATTTGTTAACAATTATTACTATTTATTTCTAAATATTAATAATTATTACTCATTAGTACAAATTATTACTATTTATTACTATTTATTACTAATTATTACTAATTAGTACAGATTAGTACTAATTACTAATATTTTTTAGTAATTAGTACTAATGAGTACTAATTAATAATATTTATTACTAATTATTACTAATTATTACTAATTATTACAATTTATTACTAATTATTACAATTTATTACTAATTATTAAAATTTATTATTTGTTATTTCAATTTATTTCAATGTATTGTTAATTATATCAAATTATTGCTATTATTTATAATAATTTATATTTAATGATAATTATTGCTAATTATTAATCATTATTACTAATTATTACTAATTATTACTAATTATTACACTTTATTACATTTTATTACTAATTATTACAATTTATTACTAATTATTATAATTTATTACAATTTATTACATATTATTACAATTCATTACTAATAATTATAATTTATTACTAATTATTAGAATTTATTAATAATTATTACTAATAATTACTAATTTATATGTAATTATTACTAATTTATTTCCAATTATTACAATTTATTAATAATTATTACTATTTATTTCAATATATAACAATTTATTAAAAATCATTTCAATTTATTACTAATTATTACTAATTATTACTAATATATTACTATTTATTACAAATTTATTACTAATTATTAATAATTTCATTCATATAATTAAAATTCATAACTAATTATTACTATTTATTAAAATTTATTACTAATTACTACTAATTATAAATATTTATTACTAATTAATACATATTATTGAAATTTATAACAAATTATTCTAATTTATTACTAATTACTACAAATTATTACAATGTACTGCAATTTATTTCTATTTATTTCTATTTATTGATAATTTTTTCTATTTATTAGTATTTATTTTTAATTATTACTATTTGTTGCTATTTATTACTATTTATTAAAAAAATTACTATTTATTTCTAATATAAAAAATTAACAACTATTTATTACAAATTATTACTAATTATTATTGTTAATTATTAATTATTACAATTTATTACAATTTATTAAAATTTATTACTAATTATTACAAATTATCACTGATTATAACTACTTATTAATAATTTTCTAATTAATACTATTTATTAATAAATATTAATAATTATATAAAAAATTATAAATTAATAATAATTAATACTAATCACGGGAAATTATTTTCAAAAAATAAAAAATTATAAATAAGAATATCTCATTTTAATTAAATTTAACAGAAACTAATTAAAAATTATAATAACTAGCATTAAAAAAATAAATTAACTAAAAAATAAAATAAATATATAAATACATTAAACCAGAATCTTTCGGAGGCTATAAGCCGCAAATGTTGCTTTGGTTTAGAACAGTAAACTTTGGTTGATTTTGAGAGAAAAATTGTGAGTACAGAGGGAGAGGGGGTGGAGAAATGAGTGGAATGAGATAAAACTGGATATGGGTATGTATATTATATATTATATGTGATGGGATTCTCATCGAAAATACTAACCCCCCTTTTTATTAGTGTATTTGGTTAAAAAGGTATTCGTGACAGGTCCCGTCACAGATGCCAACCTATCAAAAAACTATTTACAACGATATTTATTTCCTATCGCATATACTAAAAAACACGGCCATGTATTTGGGACAGGTATAAAAGCCTATCTCTATTAACCTTCCTACAGTTTGGTGAGAAACCGGCACCAAACCTTTTGCAATGGGAACCATCTTTCCATCACAAATAAGTAATTATTTACCACTGGGAATGGGCCTCATTGCAAATAGACCAACCTAATAGACTATTTGTGATAGACCCCTTATTAGTCATAAATACCCATTTTCCCCTAGTGAATGTCATATTTTATCTTCCATTTCAGCGGGCTTCTAGCATGTCTGTAGCTTGAATTCCTTAAGATGGATTATCAGAGCTATTCCACTTCAACAGGATGACATTTCAAGGAAGGATCTGGTCTACTCATCTGATCTGGAGGCCGTAATTTGGTTGAATCATAGCAATTGAGGAGCAATCCTGACAAGCAATTTTTATCCAACTTGGGGACTGAAATATGCTCGGTTCACAAATAGATGATGATTGTATAGAAGGAATGTTTGACTGGCTGCATGTGACTCAATAGTCTGGTATGAAATTTAGAACTGAGAATGTTGATGGGTATTTGGCAATGTAACTCAACCCACATCATTGATTTCACAACCTTATTATATGAGAACATAAAACCGCACTGGGAGAAAACCTCTTTGTCTCGGAAAGGATTGACTTCAATTTTCCTTCAATAATCAGAGTCAAATACTCAATGTTAATTTTGACAGAGCGTGGGCTCTCCCTAGTTAGATGCATTTTGTATTCATCCCAAGGGCACAATCTAAAAGCATGATCTTAGAATGGGTCCGAGAGTATCACTTCTCAAGTGTACATGCATAAATGAATTTGAGAGAGTCTTTTCTTCAACCATGATGCATGCTCTCTCATGTGGACCTCCATTTGGGGAGAGGGGAATGGGGTAAGGCCTCCCCGGATTTTGGACCTATACATGGGACATGACATATAGGCAGAAAAAAAAAATTCCATAGTGCGATGATACAAGAATCAATTGAATAAAAAAATTGTTCCAACAATGTTTCTTACAGATTTAGTATGTTTGATCTTCTTCATTTCCAATGAGTTCTGGTTGAAATTCATCTTACATAGAATCTTGGTTCTTCATATGATAGGCACATGAGATTTCCTCGACATGAGATTTGTCTTTCCCTATAGGTCCTCATCTTGAGGAGGAATAGAGTAGTTCACTTTATTTAGTGGTTCTCCATTTCTTCAAGGTAGTGGGGCCGCAGATCATAGATATCATTGATCTAGAATAGTGGAATTAATCTTTTTTGGTGGAAGAGATTTTGTCTCTTTCATCCTAAAAAGTAAGAACGATCTTTAGTGGAGGCTCGACCTCTATCATCTGGAAATATCATCATCATGCATCACGAGGAAGCTTCATATCTTGTACATTGATCTCCTGAAATTGCGCTCGAGCTCTCGTTGTAACAAGTAGCGTGGGATTCTACTTCCTCAGGGGCACGTCATCAATCATTGTCGTCTCAAGTTCCATTTTTATATAGCTCCACCGGTGAGATTTGGGTTAGAAGATCATGAACTCTTCTTAGAAATAGAGCATGGAATTATTATGTAATGGTATACGGGGATTCACATTGATCCATAGAAGATATTATGGGTGGTGGTAGATGTCGGTGATGCAACAGTAGCAGATGGAGGGATTGGTGGTAGAAGTATTTTTGGACGATAGTGGAATTGCAGCACACTGGTAGCAATAGAAAAAGTATAGGATAGGGTAGAAGGTTGGGGAGTGGTACCAATATTTTGGGATGGTACATGAAGTGAGTGGTACTACAATCATGGTACCAGATGCATGGTTTGGTAACTAGCCTTGAGCTGGAAAAATATAGGGGCAGCATCAGGTGTCAGGTGTCATAGACAGGGTAGCCATAGTGATAGTAGAAATTATTTATTTCATGAATATATTTTATCAATGAGAAAAAAACATTTAAGACCACTCAAAAAGTGTTATCCTCATTGATGATAAAGACCCCCCCCATTATGTGATTTATTTCTAGAACTGATAAAGAACTAATTTTAACAGTGTAATCAATAAAAATCACAAATGAGAACCTTTATCAGCAATAGAATTAATCATGATAAAGGTGCATCCAGCAGTAGTGTCTTTTTTTTATAACAACACACTAATAAAAACGTGTAACCAACAAAAATTTGTAACTTATGTATGAAAAATAAATAATATAATTGAAATAAATTTTACATCATAAATACAAAATAATCTATTATGTACATTTCAAAAAATTATTTGTACAGTTAAATTTAAAATTAACCACAAATATTTAAAAAGGTTAAGGTTTATTCTTTTGGAGCCCACAATCCCCTCTTATAAAAGTCTAGGCATAGTATTAGTTTATGATGAAATCATCTCAACTCAAACAAAAGAATCCACTTATATTTGAAAACAATATTATGTTAGGAATACTATAAAAAATTAAATTAAACATCAATATCAATGTATACATTAATAAAATAGAAATTTTAAATAATAAGACACACATGGACTTATGTAGGTCACAATGTGTGTCATATTGAGGTGCGGTTCATTCCTACCTGTCACAAATGAGTTATGGATCATTTTCAAAAGTATCAAAACAATATGAAATAATTTTCTTTTATTTGAGCACTTACTATTTTTTTTATTAAAATTAATTTCAATTTCAAATTATGACACACATTGAGTCATATCGGTCACATCATATGTTGGATTTGGGTGTGTTTGAATCCTAAACGTAACAAATGACTCATGGAACATTTTCATAATGTATCAAAAAATTCTGAATGTGTTTTCTCAATTTTCAGTATGCCACTTGTGTATTTTATTCAAATGTCATTTAAAACTAAAAACACATACTTTGAGTCATTTCAGTCGCATAATTTTTCAGTTAGACGTGATACATCTTCCTACACATTACAAATGAGTTTTTAATTTTTCTCCAAAATTATGAAGACAATCATAGCATGTTTTGTTGGTTTTCAGCAACTAATATAGTTTATGAACTAAAATGTCAATTTGAAACTGAAAAAGGACACATTGAGTTATACAGGTCACCCTGTAAATCAAATTGAGGTAAAGTTTATTAATAAAAATTACAATTGACTCATGGATCATTATTTTCAATCATAAAAACAATATGAATGCATCTTTTAAGTAACCTATATTTCACTTGTCATATTTAATAAAATTAGTGTCAATTTTAATAAAGACACACAGGAGTCATATCGATCACACCATTAATCATATTGATGTGAGGTTGATTCATACATGTAAAAAATTTCTTATGTATCATTTTCATAAATTATCAAAATAACCGAAATATGATTTCATGGTTTTCAGCATGAAAATTATTCATTTTATTAAAATTAATCACAATTTTTTCTAAAAAAAATAGACACATTGAGTAATACTGGTCATATCATGCATCAAATTGAGGTGTGATTGACTCCTACACATTAGAAATGACTAATGGACCATTTTCACAAAGTATCAAAATAATCTATATGTGTTTTCACAGTTTTGACTACATCACATTTATTTTTTGCAAAAATTTTATTTTAAATTGGAAACATTAACTTTGACTCATATGAGTCATATCATGTATCATTTTGAAGTGATCCTGATTCCAAGAAATCAAAATTGACTTACAAAAAATTTTCCAAATTTTTTGTGACAATTCAAGAATTTTATCTCTTTTTTAGTTTGTGACACTTTTTAAATTAATATATCAACTGATAATGGGAACTTTGAGTCATATCAGTTATATCATGTATCAGATTGAGGTGTGGATGATTTTATATGTCATAGATGACATATGGATCATTTTCCTAAATTATTAAAATAATATTTCTATATTTACTGAGTATTGAATATGTTAGTTGACTTTTTAGTAAAATTAATGTCATATTTAAATAAAAAAAATTACTTTGAGTCATACGGGTCACATTGTCTATAAATGTGAGGTGTGTTTGATTCTTACACATACCAATGTCTCAAAAAATCCCATACTCCAATGTCTCCAAAAATTACATTAGCTTTCATTATCGAAATAGAAAGAGTGTAGTGTTAGACATTCATTAGTTTACTTCATCTTACCTCCACTTCCGTTGATGGAAAGTAAATAATGATGACCCTATAGGGGTGATACGGTTTTGAGGGAGAAGATGTATGTGGAAGACATTATCTGTATGAGTAGTAAAACATTTAATTTATATTTTGTTAATGTAGTAGATAACATTTAGTATTTTATAGAAAAACATAGTACATTAAAAAAACTATTACCTTCATATTGAAATCTATGTTGAAGCCTAAAATTACAATCTATAAAGAGCATTAAAAACATTAAAAAAACCACCCCAACTCTAAAAAATGAATTCACATGTAAAGGGAAACAATTATTATGTGTGTAATACTAAATAAATAAATAAAACATAAATATAAAAAATTAAATTACTTATATGGAAGTCACAATTTCATATTACTTGTGTACATTATATAATTAGGTATACTACCAATTTGTTTATAAGAAAATATACATCGTCTTATGGATATGGTTTTTTTGTAGTTATAGTAGTACTCGAAAAATATAAATAAACAAATTATTAAAATGTATTTTAAATGAAAACATAATTATCTTCAAAAATTCCTCTTCGAGGATGCTGGTTTATTGACAAAATATAACCCCTTTCATAAATTTAAAAACACAATAACCACAATATTTTCCATTTTTTGTTTTAGACTCTGCTAAAACATTGAAAAAAATAAGTAATTTTTTTATAAGTGTTTGGATAGTGAGATCTTATTATATACTCCCTGTTACTTGTCCATGCCGGGGACTTTTAATGATAATTTTACAGATGGCCTATCCTCATGCCATGAATTTTATGATATTTAATCATCACCTAATCGGTGATTTGTCATAATAAAATAGTTTGTGTAATGGTTACCTTTATATTTGGGAAAGAAATTATAACCCCTTTACATTATCTATGTACATAAATGGTATGTCAAAAATTTTATAAAACATATTATCAAAATAGTTCTTCTCAATATTCATGACATCCAACATGTGGCAAACCAACAAATCAGACTAATAAGACAGATCCCAAAAAATGATCTATTTTTTCCAAATGTGTTCTTTCCTAAAACAATCAATTATTTATTGGTTTATAGTCAGTTTATATGATATGGGAGGTAATAAAGGGACAATTGGGTTTAACTCAATGCCAGATATCATTTTTGGAGGTGAATTTCTTTCAATTATTCCTTTTCTAAAATGAAATCTATTCCACTGAAAAGGATGATCATTAGGAAGAAATTTTCAATGACAATCCCAAAAACAAAGTATTTTCATTTAATGAGAATAAATTATAAGTTTTTTATTATATAGTAAGGACATTATATAGAAATTTTTTTAGTCCAACAAGATAAGAAGTAAAATGCTGGGAATTTACTAATTGTCTTCATTAATGAAGCTTTATGTAGGAAATTCTATTTTGAAATAACATCATATGCACTAACACCATTACTCCACAATAAATTTAACTCATTAATAAACAACTTCAAATTAAAATATATATTATTTTTAATATGTCCTAGAATTATTAATTTTAAAAAGATATATGGCTCATTCATCAACATCTAAGAAGGTAAACTGTATAGCGTTATAAAGGCCGTCCAACAAAAAATTTTACTACCATAAGAACCTAATGGATAGAAACTGTTAGCAGAAATACCAAATTACCCATTTCATTTTTATGAAGAAAAGGTCATATGTACTCGGTTAAAATGTTTCCAAGATTCACCATCGACATTACGGTTTAATCATTTATTGGTTCAAATATGGTTTTATTTTATGAAATAAATGACTTTGTGTTCTGAGACATAAATAAGTTCTTCATTATGGATGTAATAGAGAAATACCTCAATTTTTTTACAGGAATCAATCTATACATCCCTTGTTGTGCCTCTTTGTACCTATATTGTCCACATGTAGAAAAAATAACAAACAAATCGTTTTCAGTATAATATAAGACGCAATCATTTGAACATTTATGAACATTCTAAAAACCAAGAACAAAATTACGAACAAGACTATTTCTCTTATATAAATTTATAGGCAACACATTTCCTTCAGGTAACAACTATTTAATCGAAGAGAATATCGGATAAAAAATAAATATGAAAAACTGTTATCAAATTTAAAAACCATAAATATTGCAACCTCTTCAAATTTTCATATCTTGAAACAAGGATATAAGGATTCCCCAGCAGACAGCAAAAAATAAGAAGACTAGGATGAATCCAAAACTAGAGTGGAATCAATATCATCATATGATTTAGTTTCTTGAAATGATGGAAAAGTCATATCTTATGTTCAATATTGAAACTGTGATGAATCTTGAATGAAATTATTAGTACCATCTCATGAAATTTCTTCACCATGTTGATACCAAAAAACCTAATTGATTTAAAAACTAAATTGCAATAGACAAACCAAACATTTTCAAATGTTTAAAACAACCATAGATCACATTTCTTATATGGACACTTAACAATCCATTCTAAAAAATCATTGGGTTTTGATGATACAGATGATTAAAAAGAATCAAAACCATCAATATATACATGATTTATACTATAACCATTTCAATTATTGTGACAATTTATCCAATAACGATCATTTAATAAAGATTGGTATAGACTTCCTTTCTCCACATTATGCTATAAAATAGAAAATAAATAAATTTTTAATGATTAATTTTATATTAGAAAAAGATAATCTAAATATTACTAATTATTAAACAATCATAATTTACTTTTCAATATTTTAAATTTAATATATTTACATAATCTTATTACTATTTAACACTGATTTTTACTAATAACCATTAATTACTAGTAAGTACATGTAACTTTTACTAATTAGAACTTTTTTATAAAAATTAAAACAAATTATTACTATTTAAAGATATTTTTTACAAATTACAGCTACTTTTAACTAATTACCAGTATTCATTACTGATCACAGTTAATTTTAACTAATTACTTCTAATTACAGCTAACTTTATACAAATTACCACTGATTTTAGAAATTACAGCTCTTTTTAATTAATTATAGATAATTTTAACTAACTACCACTAATTACAACATATTATTACTAATTTTTATTATTATATACCAATGATTTACTTATTACAATTAATTATTACTAATTACTCCTAATTATTAATATTTATTGATAATTATTAATATTTGTTACTAATTGTTATTATTTATTATTATATAATACTCTTTATTCCGATTTATTAATAATTTTCACTATTTATTATGAATTATTACTAAATATTACTAATTTCCACTAATTATTACTAATTATAACTAATTATTACTAATTACCTCTAATTAATATTTAATACCATTAATTTTTACTAATTGCATCTAATTGTTACTAATTGCATCTAATTGTTACTAATTAACACTAATTGTTACAATTTTTTACAATTTATAACTATTTATTAGTTATTATTACAATAATTTTACTAATATTTACAACTAATTACTAATTATTAAAAATTCTTACTATATATTACTATTTATTACCAATTGTTACAATTTTTACTAATTGTCATTATTTATTAGTAATTATTTGTTTTTATTACTTTTTATTACTTTTTATTACTATTTAATACGAATGAAGACTATTTATATTTAATTATGACTAACTATTAATATTTAATACTAATTTTTACTAATTACCTCTAATTACCACTAGTAACTATTAATTTTTACTAATTATTTCTAATAAACACTAATTACCACTAGATATTCCAAATTATTACCAATTACATCTATCAATCGCTAATTATTACGAATAATTACTAATTATTACAAATTACTACTACTTATTTCAAATTAGTACTAATTATTGTTACAAATTATTACTCATTAGTACTAATTATTACTAAATATTGCTAATTTCTACTATTTATTAGCAATTATAAATAATTATTACTATTTATTCATATTTATTATTATTTATTTATTTTGGTTGCTATTTATTACTGTTTGTTACTAATTACAACTAATTGCCACTACTTTTTCTAATTACCTCTAATTACATCTAATTTTTAATAGTAACAACTAATTACCTCAAATTATTCCTAATTTTTTGTAATTACTGGTAATTAACATTAATTATTCCTAATAACTGCTAATTGCAGCTATTTATTCCTAATTATTACTAATTATTCATAATTATTTCTAATAATTACTAATTATTAATTTTTTTTACTAATTATTTCTAATTATTACTAATTATTACTTATTATTACAATCTATTATGGTTTTTAATACTTATTACTAATCATCAATAATTATTACAAAAATTACTAATTTTTGTTAATTACCTCTAATCACCGGTAATTATTGAATTTTATTAAATTTTATGACAATTTATTACATTTTGTTACTAATTAATACTAATTATTACGAATTTAAACTACTAAATACTAATTCTTACTCATTTCTACTAATTAATACAAATTATTAATAATTAATACTAACTACTACTAATTATTACTATTTATTTCTATTTAATAATAATTATTTCTAATTATTAATTATTATAGCAAATTATTTCTAAATACCGTTAATTACTAGTAATTACTACTACTTATAAAAATTTATTACAATTTATTATAATTTATTATAATTAATTACTAGTTATTACTAATTATTACCAATTAATAACAATTAATACAAATTATTAACAATTACTACATATTTATTATAATTAATACTAATTAATACAAATTACTACTAATTGATAATAATTCATACATATTACTACAAATTACTACTAATTTATTCTAATTAATAATAATTAATACTATTTACATTTAAATAAATTCATTAAATATTAATGAAACAACATATTTGTAGAAATAAATAATGAAAAGTAAAATTGCCCAATTCTAATTTAATTTATTTTCTACTAATTAATAATATTTAGTAGTATTATAAATTAAAATGATTAATCAAAAAAATAAATGCAACAAATTAATACCTTAAAAACGAATATTCCGATCTATGTAAGGATTCAAAATTTCACAGATGTAAAATTGAAAGCATTTATAAAACTGAAGATAAAAATATGAGAGTAGAGATGAAGAGAAGAGTTGAGAGAATGATGAAATGAGAAAAAATCAGATGTAGGTTTATATTGGTTATATCATTGGTGATGGGATTCCTTTCGCAAATTATAACCCCTTATTAATTATTGGTGATGGTTAAAAAAATATTTGATAGGTGACCCATCATAAATACCTTCCACTCGACATACTATTTGCAACAGGAGTAAAATCCCTTCGGAAATACTAAAAAACATGGGATTGTATTTGTGATAGGAGAAACCTCCTACGGTAAATTATAGAATCATGGGATACTATTTTCAATGTGTGTAACCACCAATCGTAAATACTCAAGCTTCGGTTACAACAAACAACATTGGATTTAACTTCCTCTGTGGTGTAGTTTCAATCTGGGCAGGCTAGAGTTCGATTTTAACACTACTACACTAGGGAGATTCAAGCCGACTGTGCGTCAACTCAGCTCACCAGTGGATGTTTGGTTCCTTCAGCAATGGGGGAAGGGGCTTTACACATATCCATGTAAGATACAATGTGAGGTAGAAAAAGGTGGTGAAGCAATGGTAGCGAATGGAGGGAGTGATGGTAGCCGAATTTCAGGATGATAGTGGAATTGTGACACCAGTAGCAAGAGTTGTGTTAGAAGACACAATTGAAAGTTGGGTAGTTGTCTCAAGATTTTAGGATGATATAAGAATAGAGGAGTGGTAACATAATTATGAAACTAGATAAATGGTCTAGGAGCAAGCATGAGTGATTTATCATATCTGGTTCCACTTTTTACAGGATGCTCCGGTCATGTGTAGGGATCTTAGCACGTCTTCATTTTACAGGTGTCACGATCCTGCTACTTTGATTTACTGGAAGGCATTTTTTTGTTGTCGAAAATTAGTCCAATAATAAATGACACATCTCAGGGTATGTATTTCACTACATTTTATTTTCATTCGTTCCGAGATGGCTTCCTCTGAAGGATTGCAGGCAAGGTGTGCCGAATTGCCGTGTTTTCAGTGTGTTTTTTCAAGATTGAGCAAGAATTGGGGAATTTTTAGTGGGTTTATGATTCTAGAACCATAACGCATTATTATTGGGATTTAGAGAAGTTTTAATCATCAGATTCATAACATGGTTTGGAGTTTGTATCTTGGTTCTCAATATAATTTATAGTGATGAAGGTATTGCGTCTTATTTTCGACATTTTTTAAAGCTTTTGGTAAATCTGTAATAAGTTTATATCCATGAAAATATAACAAATCATGTGAAAGTATTGTAAATTATATTTGATTTTTGTATCCTATTATTTTTGTGGTAATTATTTCAATGATCATTGGTTGATGTTTATAGTGTTTGTTTAACTAAAGAAAATATATTGTTTTTTTTTTCATTACAAAAGATCCACTGGTTTCTTGTAGTGGAAGTTCCTACGATAGAAGCTCCACTAGAACCACCACATGACGTTCTAGTGGAGCTTCTAGTGGAGCTTCAACGGTGGGAACATCCACTAGGTAGTTGAAAATAAATTCAATTTAAAATTCATTTTACAATTTCATATTCTAAATTAAATCATTTTTATTTAAATTAAATAACATTTTCAATTAATATTTTTTATAATTATATTTAACAACAATATATTTCATAGTTTTAGAAATATAGAACTCAGACTGTATCATCAACTGGGTAGTGTAAAATAAATTCAATTTAATATTGTTTATACAATTTCAAATTCTAAATTTAATCATTTTTATAATAATTATGTGTAACAATTTGAATTCATATTTATTTTTATTATATGTAATAATAATATATATCATAGTTTTAGAAATATATATTTTTGTTGTAGTGTGGAACATCCTCTAGAACTTTGAGTTGAAAATATATTTAATTTAGATTATAAATTGTTTTATTTAGAATTTGAGAAATATAATTTTATATTATATATATGTGTGTAAAAAACTATTTTCATAATTTTAGTTTTTGTTAGTTACATTTCTTTTAATATAGTTTATATATTTTGGAAAGGATTAAATCATGTTATAAAATTATTGTACTTTTCTAGAACTTAAGCATTTTCTTGTAGGTTGATACAATGTTATTGATGTTCCTGATTATGTTGCAACAGCTTCTATTAGTCCATTTATAGGGATGACGTTCAAGTCACCTGAAGAACCACAATGTTTTTAGGTCACATATGGGGGAGTAAATGGTTTCAGTGTATGCTGAAAAAACTCTAATAAATGAAACAAATGATAAATAATTTGTCACATCAAGCCTTTATTCATGTAGAAAAAAAGGTCATATGAAGATTGACAATTGTGATAGCATGGTGATATCTCCTCAAGTTAAGACATGTACACATTTCCATTTTAGAGTGGGGGATAACTTTTAAAATTTTGTGAGATATGCATGTACTATATTTGCGAAGAGCATAATCATCTCTTGCACAGTGCTTTATTAATTCATATGATAAGGTCCCAAAAAATAAGAGAAGAACAATCAGCTGTGATATATTTTAATGCTTCAATAGGTATTAAACCAAATTATTTCATTCTCCTTGGAAATAGCCATTACATTGGGTCGATATATTATTGGGTACACGGGTGTTGATCAGTTGAATTTTTTGAGGTCTAAACCGGAAAGGGACGTCCTTCATTGTGATGCATTTTACATGTTAGAGTATCTGTAAAGACAAATTTTGAACAATCCATCATTTTTTGTTGTATGTAGTTTGACATGAATGGGAAAATTAGTAATATTTTCTTGGTTTATCTAAAAATAATGGAATATTATAAGTTGTTTGGAGATTTGTTTTGTTTTTGAAACTACTATTAGCTCTAACAAAGTGTATAGGAATTTGTGTGTGTTTGTGGGCCTCAGTCATCATCGGGAGATTGTCATTTTGGAGAAATCATTGTTGAATGATGAAACCACGTCTTTTTTCATTTTTTTTCAAAAAAAAGATATATGTGTATCCAATGAAGAGACCTAAAAATATTTTTACTAATATGGTTGCAGCTGTGGAAAAAAACATTTATGTATTTTTAGTTGGAGCTCTAATTTACTTATATTCGTAACATTTTTTGGAAATGGAATTAATCATTTAGGTAATTGGGTGAAATATGTATATAGATCTCTAATAATATTTTAGAAGTTTATTTTTCCAAAACAATGATGTAAATATGATTGATTCGGAGTGGCTTTACCTTAGTGCAGAATATGGGGATGGTAAATCGCAGATCTTAGATGATGTATTCATATTGCAATAAAAGTGGGCACATTTCTTTTTGAAAGATTATTTAACATTTTGAATTCATAGAACTCAATTATGTGAAAGTTTTAATGGATTTCTTAAAGATTATGTTCATCACAATATTATGTTATCTCAATATTATGTTTTTTTTATTTCTGTAAGCAGTTTGAGTGGTTTTTGGGAAGAAATCGGTGTCGGGAAACAAGGATAGAAATTAAGATGCGAGAGTAGTTTCCCTATAATATTTACCCTCACAATGCATCAATGATCTAGGTTTATACAATATATTCACTCAAGTTATTTTATTTACTTAAACATGAAAATAAACTTATTGTTTCCTGTTTTCTGAAATCCTGCATTGAAACGGGATTTAAATTTATATATGTTATTGGAATGGTTCGATGTGATGATCAATTCAATGTATCATATGAAGCTTCAAATGAGTTTGTTGAATGCTATTTTTGAAATCTAGAGTTTGTTGGGTATCATTGTTGTCATGTTTTAAAAAATTTATTATCAAATTGATGCGAGAGAAACAACTAAAAATATATTTTGGGATGATGGACCCGATTAGAAAGAAATATTCTGATGTTCGAAGGATGTTCAGTTGAAGTACGTGATGATACAAAATCAGTTATTTCAAAACATTACAAAGACTTTTGCATGAATGAGAATGAAATAAATTATTGTATTGTGATACATATTCGGGTTATGAAATTACCTTCTTTAATTTTAATAACATTTCAAAATATATTATTATCATAAATACATCATCGATAGAGTTAACAGTCATGACAGTTCAATCACAATTTTAAGAAATGGTTCTTTTAAAAAGACACCAAATAGGAAAGGGGGAGATAGAAAGATAGGATTTTTAGACAATGGGTGTTGAAAGGGGGTGTATTTGAATAAAAAATAATACTTCTATGATGACTATATAATTTCATTTCATAATGCATTTCATTTATAAGATCAGTATTCTATTTTCAATGTGGTATCTGATATCAATTTTCTTTGAACACATGGAGTTATACAGTAAGGATGATTTGATTTTTGTTTTGCGTCTAGAAAATAAGTTTTCAATGTAATTTTTTTAATGTAATTATTCTCTATAGCTATTGTAATTGTGTTGTTTTTCTATTATAGGATTAATTTTTAACCAATTTTGAACTTCATATTTGTAGGTAGATTGCTAACATAGCATTGGAAGAGGCCAAGAAGTGTATACAACATTTGATGGTAATTTTTATTAAATTGAAATTAATGTATTAAATAATTTATATGGTGAAATATCTCATTATATATTTTTGGTTGTAATGGATTGGGATTTGGATACAATTTCAAAAAATTGTAAATGTGTTGTATGTATTTGTTCTGTGTGAGAACTATGAAAGTGACATCAGCAAAGATCATATTTTATGTACCTAAAATGCGAACATAATGATTCATTCACATTCCAATTGTAAGTACCAAAACCAACTATAACATCAAAACCAAATAATTCCCCTTAAAATAAAATAATTCCAATCATAAGCTTATATTATTTCCTCAGCAATTTCCAAAACCAAATAAGAGTTGATATAATTACCAAAACCATATTTGTAGATATTACAATTACATATCGCAATTATCAAAACCAAATATAACTCATTTCAATTACAAACACCAAATATAAACCATCACAATTATCAAACCCAAATATAACCAATTGTGGTTACCAACATCAAATATTCATTGAAATTAAAAAAACCAAATATAACATCAAAACCAAATAATTCTTCTCAGAATAAAATAATTCCCCTCATAAGCACATAGTATTTACACTAAAATTTCCATTGCCAAAAAATACCAGGTGTATTTACCAAAACGAAATATGACCATATTATAATTACTTAAACCAAATATAACCCATTACAATTACCAACGCCAAATATAATCAATTATAATTACCAAAACCTAATATAACTCTGTACAATTACTAACATAGAATATCCATTTCAATTACTAAAACCATATATAACATCAAAACCTAATAATTCCCATTATAAGAACATAATATTCCAACTAAAATTTATAAAACCAAATAAGATCTTATTTAATTACCAAAACCAAATAAACATTGCACTTTCCAAGACCAAATATAACCCATTTCAGTTTCCACAACCAAATATCAATTGAAATTATCGACTCCAACTATAAAATAAAAAAAAATAATTCCCATCAGAATAAAAATAATTCCCCTTATAAGAACATTATATTCCTAGTGCAATTTCCAAAACCAAATAAGACCACATGCAATTACCAAAAAAAATAACCAATTACGCATAATATTCCCTTCAATATTATATAAAATAAATAATATATATATGTATAACAAATATAAAATCATTATCACAATTTAAATATAAATATTTCAATTGGTAAATCATCAATACAATGACAGTGAGGATTAAAAATTGAAATATGTTATCCAATGTTATTACTGTTTTGAAAAATACATCAACCAGAAACCTAAACAATTATGAATGGATACTCACTAATAATGAGATATTTTTTCCAATATAATATCGACTTTTAAAAAAATAGGACTAATAATAATAATGTGTAACAAACTTAAATTATTGAATGTCATATTTCCAAACACACATCCAGAACCTCCCAAATTAAAAAATAGCGATGAAACATAGTTGTATGAATATTTATAAACCTGAAAACATTCAAAAAATGTTTATTGTAAAATCCATAATATTGGTATATAAGAATGTTGAAAAACCTCAAACCATTTCAATTCCACTGTCATATAACAACCATTTAAGTGTTCTGTTTAACTGGTTATGTTGATTTCGACAACATTGATACAAAAATGAAACTCTTGCTTCTATGTGATTTTTTGGTCTATCTGTATGTAGGGAATGTAAGGAAAAAATCTTCCATATATAGTTGAAAGTAATCAACTTCATATAGTTCTAGCTTCTTGTTATATTATTGATCTGTATCCAGCTTCTTTATTTTATATAAAACAATTATATTGCAGTCTAACATTTTATCCCCTACTGAGAAGTGTCTTCCACTATGAACGGTAGTGTAAGAGAATTCATATTTAATTATTCAGGGCACTATAATTTTATTATATCTTAAATAATTATTTTTTTCATGTTATAAAAAAATTATTCAGTCAGTTGGATTATATGAAAATGAATTTGTGCCAAAGCGGATAACATTTACCATTGGAAAACCAACCATTTTATGATAATCATCTGTAGTAGCTCATATCCTAGGAAACAAGGATTTATAGTGGATGAGATATTTTTTCTTAATATCAGGTACGAGCAATGACAAATATAGATTTGATTTTTTTATGGGGATGAACACTTTTCCATTCAATTTCATTGCATCCTCTATTGGTTTCTTTAACAAAAACTCTATCAAAAAGTTTTATAAATAATATGGACTAGGAAATTGAATAAAGTTAGAAAAAATATTAATTAATATATTTACAACTTCAAGAAAATATAAAATATTACAGTCACTATGGAAACACTTTTAATCAGAGTTGATTTATCTAGGAATATTCCAGCGATTTACCCCATTTTAAACATTTTTTATAATCTGATCATATGCTTCTATAACCAGGTATCAATAAAATTTAATGGAGGAAGTCACAATAATTGAATATTTTTTTTCAGTAATCTTGGTTAACTTAAACACTCACTCTACTGCTTGTCATGATTTTTCTAAAAGGAGAGAAAATATCATCTATTGCAATAGAATACAAATTCTTCTTAGATTCCAAGTCATATTCAATATATAATAATAACATTAAATTATAATAAAAAAATAATATTAATTTAAATTTAATATAAATATTTTAAATTATGGTGGTCATTTCTATTGGTCGAAACAATATACCAGCCTGGCTCCATCTACAAAATCTTCTTGTGCTGCTCATAGTCTTCTTCTTCAATCTAAATACTCTACCTGACCCAATTAAGTATAACTTCTAGCCCGAAAAAAACTCTTTTATATTGTGTTTTCATTGAAACACATCCTACATCAATGATTTTTTCAAACCGAGTTGGGTCTTATATTGTCCTTGATTGAGGTGATGTTGTTCTTATTATAGTATTTTGGGTTTCATACACATGTGTTGAATTTTATTTCTTCACTTTTCTTGATCGTGACATTACATTTCTAATCATTGATCTCGTTCGGTGAGTATTGGTTTCAAGGAGTTCTGTTTGGAAATTTTGAAGTAGAGGTGTAGTTTTTTTAGCAGCTTCCCCCACTTGATTTGAAGCTTCCAAAATCACAACTTCCTCGGTACCTTGTTTTAAGTATTCCTACATTAGAGAAGGGGTTACTTATGGTTTTTCTACTTTGGTATAGTCAGGGATAAGATTATTTTTTCCATATGGTTCCTCTTCCATGACATCTTCCTATTTACCTGATTTTTGGTCCCCCTCCTTTAGAGAATTGTTCATTTCATCGCCATAAATGATCACTTCTCTTCTGTTTCCCTATTTGTTGGAATTTTTAGTTACCAACATCATTAGTTTTTGAAACTTTTCTTCCTGTTTCATAACAATTTATTCAATTTTCTATTGTTTTCTATTCATGAATGAATTTTCTTTTTTAAGAACTCTTAATTTGTCATCCTCTATTACCAAATTTTCTTTCTAGCCAACATAAACTTCTTTACTCATTGATAGGTCCTTATGAATTTCATTTTCCTTTTGTACCAATAATAATTTTCACCTTTAAATAATCAGGGGTTTAGAAAACAATTAATTTTGTACTTTAAATGTTATACTAATCTCACTAGCTGCAACTTCATGAATCTTTAATTTTCTTAGCGCAGCAGCAAAATCTGACAGGCTCCACTCTGTGAATGGTGGATTGGTTTCTTGATAATTTACCTTTACAACACCTCTTTACTCATAGTACCAATACTATAACAATAATAAACCTATTAGTACTAAATTATACATATAAGTGAAAATAAATATTAATCCATACAAATAATATGATTATCGCTCTGTAATCCTTTCACAGAGGTTATGAATGAATTACTTTCTAAAAAATTAGGAACATTATTTTAATTTTTCATAATTTTTCCTAGAAATGTATTTGTGATGAAAACTAAAAAACAACATATTGAAAATGTACACTTGTATTTAACTCACAAAAACAATTTCATTGTCCCGTTGATTCATTTTGGGATCCCAATTTCCAATTTTACTCTTGGATCAAAGGACATATATGGTTGCCTTTAAGGGAAGAACAATAAGGATCTACTAAATAAAAAGAATAATATTAATTGGGATTAAATTTGGAGTTCCAGTGACCACATGTTATAATTTCGATTCCACCAAGATGTATTCTATTTTCACTACATTTCCCATGTTCTAACACCGAATATCCCTAATAAAGACGGTATATTTACTCAAAATTTATTCATATTCTGTAATTTCGAATCGATGCAATCCTCACATTTAGATTTTTAATTTAATTTAGAGATACAGTACTGATTTCTAATGTGTTTTATTTATTTATTTATTTGCACCCTAAAAATCTATAAAATTTAATTATTAAAAAATTAGTAATATATTTATATAAACATTTTTTTTGTGGTTTTGTATTGTATTTTTAAATAAATTTAAAATATAAAAGGGTTATTAAAATCATAATCTACATTTTCTCACTCCCATACACTTGTCTTAAACCCTATTCTATTTAATTTTATCATGCATGTTTTTTAGGGAATTCAAAATTGAAAATGAGTATCTAGAAAAGTATAGAGGAAAGATAGAACCTGGTCATTCTTTAGTTGATGATAGAGTGGAGGCGTTTGGACACCTATAAGGGTTCTTTTCATGGTCTTCATAAAAATATTTTAGCATCTCTCCATTCACCTTGATGAGGTTATGTGAGTTTTTTCCACTGATTTCAGCTGCAAAAAATTCTAATATATTAGTCACGGTATAAGGACAATTACACTTGGGACTTCTTTTACTATACATCGGCTTCTTTCATGAAGAGTGTAGCTACAGAATATCTATAATTTTAATGTCTCTCTTCTAGGTATGTATTTCAGAGATATATTTATTGTTTTTCCTTTTTCATTAAATTGTTCACATTTTCTCTATTCTGAATCAATCTTTTTTCAATTTTCTTCAACATCCACTTTTATTATACATTTGTAATCTTTGGGTTAACATTTTTGGTATCCTAGTGGACGTTTTTCATATATCAATAGATAATTCATTATTTTTTATAGCATACATAGGTGAGGAAGAGGTGTAAGTATCAGATTTGCATGAATTATATGAATTCTTGTCATCATTTTCCTCTAGTTGTTCATAAATACAAATATATTCTTGATTATACTCCATTTCAGAAATAGTTTTATAAAAATTAAGAGATTGTAATGTTTTTTATAAATATACTTATATAAAAAAAATTCAAAAAAATCAAAAAATAATGGATAACCAAAATGATTCACTGTAAAAATGAGATTGTTCCTCATTATGTTTTTTCAAGATATCAATTATGTTAAAATATATTTGTGCTTCACTAAAGGTCATGGAATGAGTCTCATCATTGAAATTTAATATAGTTTTTAAAATTCATAATAAATTTACTATCTAAGATAAATGAGGGAATGGGTCTCACCTTTTTAGTACACTGTGTTCAAAATATAGAATCAGTTTGGAACAAAAAAAATTGTATGCTTATTAGAACAACATTTAATGGACCTACTTGGTTTCCAATGGTTTTGTTGAAATGATTTATAACCCCTTGGGTGGGTTTGATTTCCCCTATATATAGAGATGAAAAATAAATATAAGACGTAAAATTAATTGATGCTCATATATCAATAAGTTCATTGGATATTTTAAGCTAACTAATAGTCCCATGAATAGAGAATACGTCTAGAATGTAAAATTTCATTTCCTTTTGTGGGTTAACAAGTGAATAGAATATTTTAATCTTACTTAACTTTTTATTCCATCACATTATTTCCCTTGAAATGATCATTAATATTATGAATATCTCATACCATTGGATTTGTGGATAACCTCAAATAGAGGGTTTTTGATTTATACTTTTTGAAAACTTCCCGAATTTATTGTTGAAGAGATTCATCATTGGGTTTCATGGGTATGTGCATCCTTGTAGGGAAAAAATTTTGGGGTTGATGTAGATCTTCTATTTTTGGATTATGTATTATCATTCTTCATAGGGGGTGTCTCTATAATTACCTATTATTCATTTTCTTTTACAATTGTAACTTCTTCATGTTCAATGGGATATCCACATTCATCTTCTTCTCCGAGCAGTTATTCTTCACTAAATCCTAGCTCATTTCTAGTCCATAATATAATATATTTAATGTTTCCTCTATGATTATTAATGGATTGTGTAAAATATTTACCTGAGTCTTAGTTTTTTAATATATTGATGGAAATTAGGATATGGACACTAGACTCTACAATTTATTTTATCATATCCACTATTCAAGGTTCTTGATTTTTATCACATAATAGATTGTTGATGTATTAGAGTTCTATATTTGAAATTGTGATTGATAGAAATATGGTTGAAAACCATTTTTAAAGGTTGGACTATAATGTTGTTGGATTCTAGCTCTATATTGAGTGTTTTTGTACACCATGCTTCCTTATTTGTAGCCTGGATTCTACTGGTATAGTCTTTAGTACATGTCTTTATAATATTCATTAACATGAGGACAACCATCGTTGATGTTTTACTATAAAAAAGAAGCATGAATATGCAAGTGGGTATATTGGTTGATGTCTCCTGAACGACGTTGACAACTAAATTCATCACCAAAGTAGTTAATTAATATATTTTCATGAAATGAGATATTTAGAAGTGTTAATTCCATGGAATCTCCTTGTGGTAGTTCATCTATCGAAATAATACAAATTTGAGGAGATCCTTTTAATCAAATATTTGATGTCTGCATGTTCCTTTTCAATCAATGAT
This sequence comes from Viscum album, assembly GCA_963277665.1. Classification (NCBI taxonomy): domain Eukaryota; kingdom Viridiplantae; phylum Streptophyta; class Magnoliopsida; order Santalales; family Viscaceae; genus Viscum; species Viscum album. Next base: position 307,144 of record CAUJRU010000384.1, on the reverse strand, counting down.
CTACTAGAGGAAGCATCCGAAAATTTTCAGTCAATTTCCATCAATACTTGTAAAAAGAATAACCAAAATGATGGTGCTTACATGGTCGGTGTGGGTAGGAGATTCTTAATCCCTTTAATCTCTCCCAATACTCATAATGGGTCTCTCCACTAGCTTGTTTGATTCGAAAAATCTCATTTTCACCTAGAGGATCCATGATGTAGGGAACTACATCTAGAGGAAGGATCAACACAGTTTCTCCGAGGTAGTAATCTCTCCAGGATGGATGTTACAGAGCCACTCCTTGGTAGATCCTTCAGGAGAGAAGGAAAAACATACAAAAGATATGGTCCTTAGTGGATCATATGGGTTTGAATCCATTATTGAGTTCTCTTAATGATCACAAATCCCTATTTAGTTCATCCCTTGAAAACCCATGAATCATAGTTAGGTGACTTAAACATCTAAAAAACAGGCCATTAACAACGCTAGAAGTGATTTTTATCAGTGCGTGAAAAGTGTTGACTACATTAGTGAGGGTAAAAGTTCATGTCTTTTATCAGAATAGAAAAACACAATTAAAGGGATCATTTATCGGAGCTAAAAAAGCACTGATAAATCAGAACCTTATCAGCACTTTTAAAACTGTTTTTAAACGTGTCCATTATCAATGCCATTAAAAACACTGATAAAGGGTCATTATATAGTGTGCTATAACAGCACACTGCAGAACCACTGTATTGTGCTGTTATAGCACACCCTATCACTAGAAGCACTAGAAACACACCACATATCAGAAAAAAAGTCCTAATATTCAGTTTAAATTAAATGAAATTTACAACACATATAAAAGAAAAAACACTATATTATAGAGGTTTAAAACATTTTTTTATACTATTACATATATTATAATTATTAAATACATTCCAAAACATCAATGTTCCTTTATATTTTAATTATGTCTTGAATCATTCTATTTCCAAAAAAACCACCCCCTGCTCGAGAAAAATAATGCACCTATATATTAAAACTATTCGTATGTTAGTGATAATATAAAAAAAATAAATTAATATAAAGTGTTAATTTTTTTACATTGATGTCAATTTTGAATAAAAATTCACACTTAGAGTCATACTAGTCACATTGTACATCATACTAAGGTTTATCCAGTTACAACACATCTAAAATGACTTTTGGATCATTTTCCTAAAGTACTAATACAATTTGAATGTGTTTTCTCAGTATTTAGTACGTTAGTCTTCTGTTTAAAAAAATTCATTTTAAACATAGAGAATTTTGAATCATTCTAATCACATAACGTATCGGTTTGATTTGAAACAAATCCCAACATGTCCAAAATAACATATGAATCATTTTACAAAATTATAGTGAAAATCCTTGTGCATTTGATCTGTTTTCAATGAGTAACACGTTTTGAACTAAAATGTCGATTTTAAACTATTAACGGGGGCTTTTAGTCATACCTGAAACATGGTGTATTGAATGGAGGTGTAGTGGATTCATACACATTTGAAATTACATATGGATCAGTTTTTAATGTATTTAAACCATCTGATTATATTTTTGCAGTTCTGAGTAGTTCAGTATTATATTTTACTAAAATTGATGTCAATTTTAGATTAAATGATGATATTTTAGTCATTCAGGTCACATTGTGGGTTTTATTGAGGTGAGGATTATTCCTATATATCTCAAATGGATTATGGATCATTTTCATAAATTATAAAAAAAATTAAGTGTTATCTCAGTTTTGATTATGTCGGTTTTCTTTTTTACTAAAATACCATTGTAAACTTCAAACCCACAGTTTAACTCATTACGATCACATCGTGTGTTGGGGTGATGTGTGATCCATTCCTACACATAAAAAATGATTAATAAATTGAGTTCCAAAATTATTAAAAAAATTATGAATTTATTTGATAGGATTTAATGGGTGATACATTTTGAACAGAGAAGTCAATTTTAAACTGATAATAGTCACATTGAGTCATACTAGTCACACCGGACATCATATTCAGTTGTGGTTTTTTCATACCCATATAAAATCAATTATGGATCATTTTCTCATATTAAAAAACAATCTCAAATGTTTTTGTTCAGTTTTGAGTATTTCAATTTTTTTAATGAAATTGATGTCAATTTTAAATAAAGATTTACTTAGAGTCATACCGGTCACATGGTCCATTGGATTGATGTGAGGATTATTCCTAAACCTTCAAGATGACATATGGATTATTATCCTAAATTATCAAAACAATTAAAAGGTGTTTTCTTGATTTTGAGTAGGCTAATTGTATTTTTTTCTCTAAAATGTCATTTTAAACGTAAAACACAAACTTTGACTCATACAGATAACACCATTTATTTTATTGATGTGAGAACAATTCATAAAAATAAAAAATTATTTATGAATCGATTCCTTAAATTATCATAAAAATATGATAGTGTTTTATTGGTTTTCTATGAGTGACAATTTTGGAACTAAAATATAGATTTTATAAAAATAATAGACATGGTGAGTCATATTGGGCACATCATGTATCAGATTGAGGTGTGGTTGATTCCTATATATCACAAATTATGTATGGACTGGTGTCTTAATGTATAAAATATATATGAATTTTTTCACATTTTTGAGTACATCAGATGTGTTTTTTTCAGAAATTAATGTTAATTTTAAATAGAAATAAGTTCATTTAGTCATACCAGTAACATCGTGGGTCATATTGAGTAGTCAATGATTCCTACACATCTCAATGTATTAAAAAAAACCTAACAATCAATGTTAACATGATTTTCGTTGAATTTTTTTGTGAAACAACCAACAACGCAGGAGTTGTTTCGAACAAACCACCTCAAATCAGAAAAAAATAATCTACCTATAAAATAAAATTATTATTATGAGTAATACTAAAAATAAATAAATTAAACATAAATATGAATAATAATATTAATTCAATGAAAAATAATTTTACAGTGAAATTATCAAGATAAACTCCATGATTGAGTTGTGGAGGTAATATGAATGAAAGTGATAAATTTCAACACTATCGGAGTACAAGTTTTTGATGGAGAAGAAGTTAGTGGATGTTTTGGTGTAGAAAGGCATTATATATGGATAAATCACCCTAAATCGAATAAAATAATTGACCTATATTAGAAAAAAAATTACTTTTTGAGTAATACTAAAGTGAAATAAATTAAACATAAATATATAAAAAGTTAATTAATTATATGGACAATGAATTTACTATTCATACATCAAAATCACTTCTATCATTGAGTAGAGGAAGTGTCATTTCTCTTCATATAAATGCAGTGGAGAAAAATTGAAGGAAATTGATAAATAAAACACTTTAAGGGGTGAAAATTTTTTCATGGAGATATAGTATGTTTATGTTTTTTTGTAGAAGGGAAGGAAACATAAATAGAGAAAATAAACTGAAACAAAAAAATCCACCTATAAAAGAATACAATTATTTTGTGAATAATACAAAAAAATTTAAAATAAATATAAAAAATAAAATTATTTTTATGGGAAATGATTTTATTTTGTAAATGTATAAATTACCAACATAATTTCAAGAATATAGGGGGACGAATGAAATCGAGATGGGGGATCTCTTACAGACTAGGTTTTCCTACAGTCACACTTCTTTCTCCCTTATCACCTTCTCGCTCACTCTTCCTCTTTTCCAGATATATTTCTAGGGTTGGTTGAGCAATGTTGTTGTAGTGGTGTAGGGCTCATCTAGGCCGCACCACAGTTTCACATATTGGATCTATTTTGACATAGATCCCACCATCATTCAATCTTTTTCGATGAAACCAGTTGGAAGGCCTTTTCTCATGCCCTCACTTTGGCCTCACTAGATTTTGATCCATCTCTGATGGGGCATTATTTGTCATTATTGTATGGAGGTGGTCGCTCTATAATGAGATATTATTGGTCTATTTTTCTCTTATCCTGGAGCTCGGTCTTTGAATTTATCATTATTCATTATCTGACAGTTCCATTGTAGGTCATGCTTCCCGAACATGGACTAACCATTGTCGGATTTTCATTCAATGTTTTTTCTCCTCAGTGATGGTCCACTTTTCTCTTGTCACCTCCAATTTCTCTCAGACCCTTATTTCATGACTCCTTCATAGTCCGGTTTGAAAGCCCCCTTGGTGATATGGTTTGTTTGGGAGTCTTCGATAATGGTGTTCTAGTTTGGGGTTCATTGTTCTTAGTCAGTTCCTGGTTCTAGTTTGTGCATGGTTTTGGTGGTTATGTCCTTGGTTCGGGCTCTTCCATATCTTCTGAATATATGTTCTGAGTTCTCATTAGTTCCCCTTTCAATAGAAGTTAAGGGTTCCAATGGTCTATTGGTTTGAAAGGATGTGTTGGATTATATGTTTCACGTAGAGGTTTGGGTTGTATTGATATGAGGCATGAGATGTGGATGTGTTTCCCCTAGTGTGTCTTCTTGTGTTATTTTGTGATTCTCCTATGTAGTTTCGATGGTGAGGAAACACTGGCCTCAGTGGATTTGGTATGGTGTCAGTTCTCTATGTGTGGTTGGTATATGTGTTCTGCGTAGCCTTAGGGATAGGGTATGGTCTTTCAAGGACATATATCGAGGTGCTGGGTTCATGGTGATTTTTTAGATTGTATTTTAGGATGATGGGTGATGGGTGGAGTGGGAACATGTAGGGATGTGTCATTTGGGTGTGGATCCTGGCATATTCCCTCCATTTTTGGTTGGTTCCAGCCTTGGATTGAATTCCTTTGATTGAAATTTTTTTGTTCTATTAGATCCAGTCAGGTCTAGGACTGGTTACAAGATAAGCAGGCTTATGCATTATTTTGGTTATGTGTTTTAAGTCTGGATAATTCTACAGTTCTCACTCATCCAAAAAGTGATTTAATTAAAAAATAAAACAATGTTTCATGTCTATTTTTAACTCATCCATTGAGAATATGCATTGTCATTTCACATCTTGTAAAGGAAGATTAATGAACCTGATAGAATGTGACAAAGGGAACACTATAGGGGTGAAGCATTTTTGGGATAGAAGATGTATGTAGATGTTTTGGTGTGTAAGTGCATGAAATATGGAAAGAGAATCCCAACTCAAAAAAAGAATCCACATATTTAATAATGGAATTATTAAGTTAAAAATAATAAAAAGAAATAAATTAAACATAAATATGAGACAATACATTAGTTCTATGTAAAATTTTTATACTGTGCAAAAATCAAGATTACCTCCATAATTGAGTAGTGAAAATGTTGTTTCAATTCTTGAAAAGGAATGACCCAAGGAAAAAAATCATCTAAAATAAACAGACTCTACAAGTAATATTAAAAATTAAATAAATGTTTCAATATATTATTTTTAGGTAAAATAGGGAAATTATATTGTAACATCACATTTACATATTTCTATAGGGTTTCCCTCATTATAGTTTGTTCTTCTAAACTATTAGTAATATAATCATGTTACGAAGAAATTGTATACATGATTAGTCAAACATTTAACATATATTATGTTAATATAGAGGATAACATATAATATTATGAGTAAAAACATCAGATATTAAAATCCACTTTTACCTTATCATTGAACTGTCTTTTTAACATGTTTAAAGGATTTGGATCCTCTATCGAGAATCCAGAACCACTCTCTGAGGACCCCTATAATGTACATGAAATTTTCTACATTGGGACCAGCATGAGCTGATCATGATGTCCCAATGAAAGGGTTATCCTTGATTGAATTTTCATCTTTTTTAACATTTGTTTTAGTATCGAGCAGAAAAATCATGATATTCTGGTTTGATGGATCTTATACGAAAAATAATTTCACTATATGTTATTCCATTATGAGAAGATCGTATTTCTCCCCTTCCACAGTGAAATTCACCTTCAAATAGTCTATTTCATCCACATTCACTCCGTTGATATTGTTATCCCATTTCCAATGGTAATGTGACACTCAAATTGTGGTATAATACAACTCAAATATATTTCAAATAATGAAAAAATAAGAGATATTTACATAAATTGTATTTCAATCCATAGAGCCAGATATTTTCATTGCATTAGCCACAAGCATACCACCGATATTTTTCATCGTACTAACGTCATTTTGTTCTTTTTTATAGAATATATAACCATTAATTAAAAAACCAGTGTAATATATAACATTTTCATTCAGTCCACTGGCTAGCCATTGAAGTCGTTCAGTAATTGAATTCAGGTTTTTAGATAACACCTTATTAATTTAGACTCTAAACCATCCTAAAAATTATTTATTATGTGTATTTTATATCTAGCCTTCAACCCTTGATGGATTCAAATATATAAGAATTTATTTTTGGGATTCAATGTATTAGATCAAAATATTTTCTATTATATAATATATAAATATTTTATTGCTCCCACTCAGTCAAGGTAATTGTAACAACATCTCTTCCAGAAATCCCATCGCCCATAAGGCATTCGTTATGATGAGACTTTAGGAGTATGATGCTTTAAACATCTGATAGGTAATTGGTAAAGACTTCAATAGAATCTTCAAAATTATATCATTCAATAATACATCCTTCAGGATGACATCAATTCTTGACATACCCATTCAAAATATTCAAATACCATTCAATGGGGTATATCCTTCTTAATGGAAATGATGACGTAGTTTAACCCCTATGACCAATTAAACTATTATGTGGACCATTATATCAAATAACTATTGTGGTAAGAACACATGTAATTGAAATAATTTGACTTCAATATTCTTTTTCATGATTGGAAACTTCACCAGGTCTACAACATTACTATATATGAATTTGAAAAAGAAGAAGAATCTGGATAATGTATGTCATACATTTTCATGATGAATGTAATAGAAATAAACATGCATTAAATATTACAAATGAATACGAAAGTTGTGGGATCCTAGACATTGTATCTACAAATTAATCATTAAAACGACATTATTGATTTTTGATGAATACCCATTTGGAACTATTAGACTAGTAAGAAAAAGGAAAATTTAAATTTTTCATCTCTATATATAGTGAAATCTTAATGAGTAATAAAAGTACACATTTCACCCTTAACTAGTGCCTAATCTTCCCTTATCCACATTTCAATAAAATCCATCCAAGGATTCATTCTGTATTTCATTTTATAATTTTCATTTAGATACTTGATAATAATAATATGAAATTCATTTATTATATATGCATGAAATCATTAAAATGTCTGAAATACAAACAATTCCAATACAAAAATTCACTGAAAATTAATCAATTTATCCAATATAATATTTAAATGCTTTTTTAAAATGGTTTACTGAAAATAGTGTCAATCTATTTTACATTTTTGTACAATTGATATCTCATTACTAGAGATGATGTTTGCCTTTTTAAATATTCCCATTGAATGTTTTCATAAATTATCAGCATTTATATCGTTGAGGTAAAACATTCTGATGTCCTAAAAAAACATTCTTCAAATAATGTTTTAAATTAATTGAGTATTTTCATTTTTTCACAAAAGGGAAACCCTAGAATTATTTTATTTCTATATCCTGATAAATTTCCATAAGAGGATAAGTCATTTTTCATTCCAAACATCATGGACCTGAATATAAATTCTTCACTTTTCTGAGAATCATACATTGTAAAGTCTATATCTCACATAAATTTCATATATTCGATCAATGGAGCCAAATCGACATCAATGTCCTTATCAGGTTTCTTTGGTCTATATATTTTTAGAGACAAAAAAATATATTCACACATCATTCATAACCATGGAAGACAGTTATAATTTTCCATCATGATTGGTCATGGACCTTGAGTTCTACTCTATACCCCAAAAGGCATTATTCTTACTATAGACAATGAAAAATGAAGGTTTCCCATCTCATATTCAAACTCAGGAAACTCTTAATCAATTTTCTTCCACTCAGGAGAATTTGTTGGATGATGTAGGTTCCCGTAATTAATTTTTTTATCTTAATGCCATTTTAATTGTCTCCTTGTTTACCAACATCCATATTGTCTTCTAAACTATGGAATGTTATGAATGTACTGTACAGATTTTAATGTACTTTATTCATTTTTATTGTATTGATATGTGCCACTATTATGAAATTTTATTAGTGATTCATGGTCCTTGTAAAACAATATGAAATCATTTGATCCAAGTGTTTTTTTGGGCTTTACCACATATCAAATAAAATCCTTCAAAAATTTATAGGCCCTCAGTGAAACAACATAACCTTTGTCAAATATTTTGTGGAAAAAAGGCTCAGAAGTCCATCAAAATTGAGTTTTTAGTTAGGGTACCCCAATTATTTAACATTCAATGGATTTTGTGCCTTTTTTAAGGGTCTATTATTTCCTTTTTGGTGGAGACTCAATTAATTAATATTTATTACATTCATAATTATATTATGATTTTGTAATTTATAATTTTTCAAAATGTAATTTTTCTAATAGTTAAATATATACATGTTTTTGTTTATTTACTTATAATTAATCACCCATATAAATACATAATTCAAAATATTAATGTATAAATGAAGTATCTAGTATATATAAATCAATAAAAAGTATTTACCTCCATTTAAAACAATATCTCAACATTTTTTACTATATGAAAATATATTTATAATGTTTATATCAACATATATGTGTGTATTAATATACATATATAAATTTATATTATATTATAATATATGAAAATAAATGTAATATATAACATATTTAAATAATTATAAGTATATATATGTCAAACATAAACACATATTGTATTAATGTATCAAAAAAACTATATAAATATATGAATAAAAATATATTTGTAAATATTTATATGTGAATACAAATATATAATGTGAAATATTTTTAAATAGACAAAAAAACAACAAGGTGTAGTTATAAAGGCATCCCATCATCGAAGGCGAGGTGCAGGGTTCAAATCCAGGTAGGCACACATGAGGCTCTAAATTCACAAAGTGCTAATAAAAGGGTGGTGGGGTGAAAAGTGTTGATAAAGTAAGGGGGACTATTAATGTTTTCATGGATGTCTGAAAAAACATAATTTTACCCCATTAAGAGTTCTAAAAATTCAATGTTAAAGGGGGCCTTTAATGGCACTTTTGGATCAGTCATAAAAGCTCAGGACTTTAAACCACACGACAATTATCAGTGCTTTTTTCCCACTGATAAAGTCATAATATATCGTTGTTGAAAGACTATTTCATAGTAGTGAGTTCTCTTAATGTTCTATTAAATTGATCTTGATTTCCATCCAGGTGTCGGATTCCTATGGTGAATTTGTTAGAAGAATAAGAAGGGGATGAGGATTCAATAATTAGGATTGTGACCATATCCTATTTCCCTTTCTATATGATTCTCAAAGACCTTATTATTTATTAAAATGTTCCCTAAACCAATGGGTCAAACCCATTGAGGTGATATGAGTTGATTCATTTCATTTTTTGAAATAATTTAAATAAATTGTAATACAAAAACACTAAACTCCCTAAAAATGCAATCGAGTTTCATAAGAAGGCATCATGGGGTCTTCAACAAGAAATTTTTTGAACCCATGTAAAATTCATTAGTATTGGGACTCAGGTATTTCTCTGAAGAGGTTCTTGCTATGTGTGTGTTTCTATTTGGATTTTTGGGTTCAATAAGTAAAATCAATAATGGAATTAAACTATATTAGATTTAAATTAAAATTTAAATGTTTCGTACTATCTTTGAATCTTCCACTTTTATTTCCTATTAAATGATTTTTCCAATTTATTATATATTATTTTGTCTCTAATCAAGTGAAATATCACTCAGTTAGCTTTGAATATATTTTTTGGTTTAACTGGAGGGATGGAATTTCCATTTCATCCTCAAATAACCCATGTAATATAAATTAGAGATCTCTAATTACCATCCCCACTAATCCTGATCACAAGAAATTGAACGGACCTAATGGAATGGATCTGTGATCTATTGAATGAGGGAAGAATAATTTAAAATGAGATAAATAGAAAATATTTCATGGTTAATATTTTTTGAATTAATCCAGATAGATAAATTCATAATATTCTGAAAAATTAAAATGTAGTGTTGATTAATAAGGGGATATAAAGTATCTTGTTACCTCAACCAAATATGGATTGGTGTTCCATCATTAGATAATTTCCGCCAAATTTCCAAACATTGAGAAAGAAAGAAGCATCAAACCTAAGTAGTTACTAAAAAACATTATCTCTTGATTAAGAAAATGTCCCCCTCTCCTATAAATAATTCCTTATTTATAGAGATTCAAAATCCACTATTCCTTCATTGCAATGCGAATGATATTATTTTACTATCTATATTGATATTAGAGCTTTATGAATATTAATTAATTTCATTACCAAGATTGATTAAATTCCTCATCAGATTTTGAATCATGCCTTGGTAAAAGAGAAATGGAGTAGAATATCATAAGGGCATCGTAGCTCCATTGATAGTATAATTATATTTTGAGTATGAATATTGTTTATGTGTTTGAGTTTGTTTTTTATTTCGGCCATTATTATGTGGTATTGATGGATTTGGATTCAATGAAATGTTTTATCTTCAATTTCATCATGGTCTATTTTATTGGAAAATTTATGGTTCCTTTGGGATGTATATATATTTAATGTCATGAGATGGATGAATATAACTATTCCACTCAAAGTGTAATAATATTTCAAGATTCTAATCTAATAAAAAGATCTTGGAAATATAATATGTTTGAAATATATCACACATGGTTTTTTTCTGGCTTGCAGTTTTGATCCAACGTGGGGAAGGAAAAATACATGTCTCACAACTTGATGATGGTTGCGAAGAAGGATGGTAGGACTGGCTGTATGTGACCCAGTTATCGAGTATAAAAATTGGAATTGGGAATTTGGATAGATATTGTAAATTGTAGTTCAACCAACTTCATCATTTTCAATGTCTTAGTGTTTCAGAACATAAAACCACATCATGAGAAAATATCTTCATCTTGTAAAGGATTAGATTTATTTTTTTTACTTCAGTGATTAGAATCAATTTTTAATTATTCATTTTTTCTATTCCTGAGATATCCATAGTTTTTTGAACTATGTATTAATCAATATGGAACAATAAACTAATGAAAAATTAGAAAGGGCCTTCATGCATCAGTTCTTGGGTGTCCAAGAATACTCAAATTTGAGAGAGGAATTTTTTCAAGCTTGTGTCATGTTCACTAATTAGACCTCCAACCAGTTCGATGGGAATAAGTTCTATTCTCCTTTGATTTTGGACCTATACTACGGACATGACATATAACTAAAAATAATAATTTCCCCTAAAGCTAGTTGTCCAAGCCTTAGTGACTTCTGAAATTTTGTTATTTGTAGAATTATTCTATCATTAGTAGGTTCTTTCTTCTTCACCTATGATTAGTTTGGTGTGGTATTAGTTCTCCTTAGTATCATGGTTCTTCTAATGATGTGTATGGAAAACTTCTTCAATCCATTTATTCATCTTCAATAAGAATGAAATCGATGTAGGACATCATCTTTGGCTGGAACAAGGTTATTTGTCTTCTTTGGTGGATCTCTATTTATATTAGGTGGAATAACCATGGATCTTGGCTATATTTAATCTAGATTGGAAACATGGATCTTCTCCAATATACTAGTTTCAATCTACTTCATCATTGGAAATCATACCAAGCCTCATTGGGGGCTCATAGTTCATCAATAGACAGTGTCTTCATCAAACACATCTAGGAAAACTCTGGTCTGGTAATTTGAACTCCACAAAGTTGTTCTTGAGATTCAGTTACAAAAGGTGATGTGGGATCCAGCTTCCTTAGCGGTGAAACTTCAATCAATGATAGATGGAGTTTTATTACATAAAAATTGGATAGCATTGAGATGGAGGATCATCATATTATATTAGTGGTGGAGAATGAGTTTCTTCATCATTTGGGTAAGGGCTTCTCATATATCTATGGAAGATACCATGGTAGGTTGAATATGATGGGGAAGTAATGACAGTGGCTTGAAGGAGTGGATGTTTCAAGATTTTTGGATTGTATAAGAATAGTGGAATACTGGTAGCATGGGCGGTTGAAGAGGGGACAACAGGTGGTTGAGTATTTGTAATAATATTTTGGTATGATATAGAATTATATGGGAGGTAGTAGAACCATGGGGATATGACGATGGATAGGTTTTGTGGTAGTAGATTTAGAGAGTCGTAACAAGAATGTGGCACTCTATAAAAATGTAGTAGTGGTAGTAGATTGGGAAGTAGAATTATTTGGAAATAGAACATGGAGGTGGTAGTATATCTGGCAGTAGTAGGTGTCAAAGATAGTAGAAAAGGTACTCATAGAACTGACAGAAGAATACCAACCAACAGAAAAGTTTGTCCTATTTATACTAACAAGATGATGTTCGTAGTGAGTTTTTTTACATCTAAACATAATATATTTTTTCATGCACACATGGTTCTAGACTAAATTCCAAATGAATAAGAACAAACATTGACAAACAATTCCAACATAAATTACATAAAAAATATGATTTTAAAATACAAACTATCTTTATAATTTGAATAAATAAAATTTAATGAAAATTTAATATTTAAATTCCTATTATTTTTTAAACCAATTTATATTTATGGATTTCCATCATATTCAAAAATGAATTATTCAATTAATATATAAAAAATTCCTCCATGAAATAATTCCAGATCTAGATTACAGATAAATTTATTTCAAAATTAAAATGAATTTAATGGAATAAAATTTCTATTACAAAAATTTATAATTCAGTTAAAAACATTTATTTATCCAATTAAAAATTAATTTTAGAATTCACAGTAACAAAAAATTAACAAATTCCCTATATTTTAATTAAATTAGGTAATATTTTGTGGAATAACATAGTTAAAAGATCATTTCACATCACCAATACCAATAAAAATCAATCTAGAAATATCTTTCACATTTCATAATGGTTCTGGTATTTCCAAAAGACGAATCAACGATGGTTTAAGGAATGGTTTAAAAGAGGATATCCATGGAAGTGGTAATAGTATTAGAGGAGTTCTTTCTCATTTATGTTTTATTGAACGTCCTCTAAATAGATTATTACTATAATAATATAATGAAATTAGTATCAATATTTTACTATAATATTCTTATAATTACGTAATAACCACTATCGACCATCCTATTATCCATTGGAATATAAAGATGTTGGCATGTTACGTGCAGACTATATCATTAATGAATGACATTTTTTTTCATCACATCATTACATGAATTGTTTTAAAAACTAATTTAATTAATTAATATGATATTTATTAAATTAGTAAGTTTCAATAAATAAGTTTTCCCATTATTAAATTATATTTATAATAAATTACCATAATAATATTTACCCACATAAAACGGGAATACCGAGACACTTTGAAAGTAATATTTTCTTACCATTATCTATTATTTATATTCTCCATATATCTCTTTATAAATATGATTTATAACATTAATGAATTTTTTTTGAAATCATTAATCTTATTAAAAAGTGATATTATTACTATAAAATAATAGATTCTTATTTATTCCGTCTTTATAACATGTTCTTATTTGGGTTAGTTTTACCACCTAAATGAGTGATGTTATAATTATTATATCAGGGATGATTATGAATAAATATATAATAGTAACATTAGAAAATAATAATAAATATAATATGTTCTCAGGATTATATAATGATGAAAAATATATCATAATAATTATATTAAAAGGGAATCATCCCGGTTACTTTAAACCATAAAAAACATGCTCATCAAGGAAGATTCAGGGAAAAGTAACAATATCCTAACTAATTTAACACCTTTATTTATATAATTATATAAACCCAATGCCTTTAGACATATGAAACATATGTATCTATTGGATAAGAAATTTTTAACATTACTAGGGAATTAAAGCTGTCAAGAATATTATGAACCGAGAAACCTCAAAACAACCAACTTAAACTATACCAATTTATTTAATAAATAAAACATGATCAATAATTAAATAAGATGAATAATAATAATGGGATAACCATGTCTATTTTCATTACGTAAATAATGATTTAATTTTTATTATTATAGAGTGTATATGTAATGCCCTGAGAAAATTGATAGTTAAAAGGATAAACGTTACTATCTGTGTCAACATGGTGCAAGTTTATTTTTTGGATCTTGCCTGATTAAAACACCACTATTAAGTATTACTGGCACGGAGTAGAGATTGGGAAGGGTTACCTCCTAGGATATTTCCCATGGTGTCTGTGAGTGAGGAAAAAACACTAAAATAACATGTGTTGGAATGTGGAAAAATTCATTATTATGATACATGACCTAAATGGGTAATAGTCTATGGTGTGTTAGGAATGATACCAAGGAATTAAAAGAGATCCATGGGGTCTTATGACTGGGATCATGACTCAAGAAAGTATCATTTGTAAAAAATGGTATTATATCCCATACCCAACTGAATGTGAAATGTATATACTAGGATTAAGGTTTGAAGCCCACAAAGAGGGTTTTTTTCATTAAAGATTTGAAGAGTGTAACACCCCCAAAAAAGTGAGGTTTAAATGAACTTTTTTTGTATACATGTAAAAAATGTGTACCTATATTTTTTAATCATTCATGAATATAAATCCACAGTTAAGTATGGTTGTCCTAGAGTAGTGATCTGAATGGGTGACATATTGGGAATCTTCCCAGGGTGTCTGTGGGTGAGGAAACAACAGACTGGAAGAATATGTTTTGACAAGTGGGTAAAGTTGTTATTTTGATAATTGAACAAGATGAGTAATTTTATATGGTGTGTTGAGAAAGAAACCAAGGTATTACAAGAGAACCATGTGGTCAAATAACTATGTCCATACCCTGGGGAAGGCCAAGTCGTCATAGTGTGAGTCATATAAACATTCTAGAACTAAAGGGGCACTGATTGGGGTTGAGTTTTGGGGATTAAATGAGGTTTTTTTAACTGGGAGGAGATTATAAAGCCTCTAGAATGGTGACACAGAAAAGGCTAATTGTTACAACCCATGTTAACAAGTTTCCCCTTCGTTTTTTGAAGAATTACAAATTAAAACTCTACAGCTAAGAATTCTATTCGTGAAGTAGTGATACAGATGGGTCACATCTAGGGTAGTTTGATAGTGTCTAGTGTGATAGAAATGGATAGCGTGTGAGTGATGAAAAAAACTACAATTATAGAACATTTTTTGTCCTAAGAGGAAAATAATTAGAATGTTAAACGATCCAAATGGGTAATAGATTTTGGTGTGTTGAAATAGAAACCATTTTATTAAAAATGACTATGAGGTCAATAGACCCAGTTCATGGCCCGACGAAGGATGAGTCGTGATTTCAAAAGTCATATGAACCGCATTGGGACTCATGTTAAAATATTTTTCATTAAAACCATGTTTTAAATGTTTTAATGTTTTCATTGGAATTATTTCCCTTATATATACATATTCGTTAAGTTAGATCAAGAATATTCATTACTATACACTAATGATTATTTATGATCATTTTAAAATAACATAGATTGTCCTTATTGTTTTTAAAAAGTATTCTCTTAATATTTTACATATGGGTACCTTTTGACTTTATTTACACAAGTGTTAAATGTTTTTTTAATGGTTACTTCTTGATCACCTTTTCATTTACTATGTTTCTTTCATTATTAATATTAATTTTCATATTTCCCTTGTTTTTAGATAATATAATAATTTCATTATTTTTCTATTTTTTTAATGAGTTATGAACAGAAACTTATATTTATTACTATTTTTATGAGATATCTTAAAGTGATTTCTCATATGGACTCAAATTTCATTTTAGTTGAATTTATTAATGAAATCACAAGATTCCTTATGTTTTTTTGATGTTATAGTACTTTTTCATTAAATACAATAATGGGGGGACCGATATATAGACCTTTATTGAATTGGGTAATGATTTAGTCTCTAAAGATAAAATGATGGCAGTAATCAATTAGTTTATTCCTATTGAAAGGATTATTTGAATGTTTGATTTGAAATAGTTGAAGATTATTATACCCTAGGATACCATCATATTTTTTCTATTTCCTATATGTTATTAATGGTTTTCGTAGAGAAAATTTAATTTACATGTTGTAATGATTTCATAGTTTATTATGTGAAAAGGAAAACTTTTTCATGGGTATTCATGAGTTTCAATGGGTAAATGGGTTTAATTTATTTTTTTATCCTTTATAAATATTTATATACTCATCCCATATTTTAAAAAGATTTTACTAGAATTAAGGATGTGTAAAAACTATAAGAATCCAGTATTATTCTTATGGCGACTCATATTGAATGAAATTGATGTCTCATAAATGATACATGATTTTTAATTTAGGATCCTATTTGAGGGGGGAAATGTACACTATCTGTAATTTTCCACTTTTTAATGTAATTGTATTCATAATTCTGCAATACTCTAAATGGAAGAGGACATTGGAATTTTGGTAAATGAAATCCTTATTGTATTTAAAATAATTAATTGGTTGAATTATGTATATGTTTTCCGTAATGATGTTCCAAAATCCAATAAATCACTTTCATGGTGGTATCAGTAATGGAGAATGCAATCCAAGGGTCACTCCCTTTATAAATGTTTTCAAATGGTGATCTACCACCCATGGACCACTCAATCATTCTTCCACTTATGATCATCATTTCTAAAAGGGAAAACAAGTTATAAAGGGCCATGTAATGATATAAAAAATATCACCATTATTTTTCACTGAGTGTATATAGGAACTCTATTATCTCAATTTAGTATAGTATTATATTTTAAAATATATGTACCTTAATTTGTGTATCTGTTGGGTTAGGTGGAAGTGATTTTGGAAGTGAATAATAGGTGAAGTGTTTGGTTATTTCTCTTTACAAATAAACCATGATATAGATTTATATCCAACGGACCATGATTTTTATGATTACTCATGGTTTTAGTTTTTCCCATGGTGCAGTGGAAATTAATGATGGTTTTAGTTTTCCCCAGACTCTTATATAAACAAGATATGAGTATATGGATATATTTTGGATTGAAAATAAAATAGTGGAGGAGCATTTTTTACTTTGGAAGAAAATTTATTATAAAGATCAATGACAGAAATGAAATCACTATATTCATATAATTTAATGGGAATATATTTCAGATAAAAATGCCTATAGATAACTCGAATAAATGAAAACATAACTAGAGGATCTTGTAGATTAGTTGAATCTACCCATAGTAGTAAATTGTATCATCTAAATAATGATAGAGATAACCAAGGATCTGCTACAAAATTTCAAAACAACTAATATAGAAATTTAGTATCATTTCATTATAAATAAGGTATAAAAAGTTGTTATCAATGTAGAACATGTGGGACCAAATAAACAAATTGTATCATAGCTATGTTATTACATGACAAATAAAAAATTTAATAAAGACTCTAGTGTTGATAATACAATCAATGAAAAAATTGTTTATTTGTTTTATGGATATAATATTCATATATAGAAGAATTATATGAGATATCACTAAAAATATATAATCCTTGATGTTTTTACTACTTCTATATATGGATTACATGTTAGTGACCCTATAAGAGTTTCTATGAATGAATCAAAAAATAAAATCTTTAAAGCTGATTCAACGTCTCAAAAAAAAATTTATATGTAGCCTTATAAAAATAAATCTATCTAGATGTGATGGCCTATTCATCAATAATATCTATATAGGAAAGGTGTAAATTTTTTTTATAAACTGGATATCAAAGGTGAAGGAAGATAAAATATAATTTTTACACTATAATTTTGATGATTTTAATATGGTACAAATGATAATATTAATTTATTTTTAAATTGTATAATTGAAATTATGGAATCTATTAAGGGAATATATAATGAACATAGTAAAATTTATATAATGAAAAATATTCTCATATTATTTCCACCCCTGTAATATTACCAGGTGTTGGATTCTGAAGAAAACTACCTCACTAACACAAGTCTGGATGATATTCAAAGTAAACTGGTGGATTGAAAAATACATTTGAATCCAAAAATAACATTGGGTAAATCATAAAAGGTGATTTATTTCAAATAAATAATTATACTTCAAACGCGTGAAGTTGAGTTCCTTTAAAATGTAGAAGACTTCATGATAGAAATAGTTTAGGAAACAAATAAAATGATCATAGAGAAGTTCACCTTGAAGGATTTGTTAATTTTTAAGACAAAATAAGATAACATAATAAATACTTGTATATTAAATATAATAATCACTGAAATGTTGGTGGTATATATAAGGAATATAAAATATGTGATGATCAATTTGAAGCTATTTTTTTCCAATTAGAGAAGTTTGGGGGAACATAGGGGTTTCGTAAAGTAACTCCAATGAAGTAATTGATTTAAACGTAAAAATTATATGTAAATATAGAGTTATTGTTGTCATAAATATCGAGTGAAAAGAAAAAATGAATAGGGTTTAATCACTCAAAGTAGAAGTTGTGTCTCTATGAATGAATCTTGATGTAGAAGAAAAAGTATATTGTAATAAGAATAAGCTATAAGTCAAAAAGTTATCTTATTAGGAGTTAATAGAAATGGAAGGTAGAGGTACGAGGCATGTTGATAAGATTACAAGCATGTCCGGTCCCATATGAGAAGAAAAAACATACAATTTTGGAAAAGATTCTATACATAATAAAGGAAAGTATAAAATTCGTAAAGACACTCAAACAAAAAGGCAATCAAAAAAGTCAATAAACTACTCTATAGATAGAAATATGAAGATAGTATGTTATGGAAATATCATTCCATTGATGAAATTGAAATAATTTTCAATTCAATGACATACTATGAAATATTTAATAGAAGTACAAATCTATATCAGAAGTGAATGTCCTATGAGTCAACTATAAAGAATGTGAACAGATGTTACATCCTAAAGAAAAAAAATTCTTTTTATAGTTATTTTATAACCCTTATAATATTACTATAAGGTGATAAATTGTAAAAAAATAAGAAGTCAAACTTACATAGAAAGAATCCAATAGAGAATGGTAGTTATACAATTTTTGATCTAATTTGAGGATGATATTTTAGAAGTATTCAATATATAGTTAACATTTTATGATCGTATAGATGATCACCATAGAGGATAAAGACAATTGTTTCTCAAAGAAAAAACCTACATAAATAAGTTGTAATGAGTTTCAAAGCAGTTGGATTAGACCCTCAGACAACATAATAATTCTATAATTCTAAAAGACAATGATTATATTGATAAAAAGGACAACGGAATGACGATTTCATGGGACACCAAACAACTCACAAGACTTTGGTGATTAGAGATAATTAAATAGTTATGCCCTAAAATCAAAATATTTTAGAATATTTTGTTGGACTAGTTGTAGTTCATATGAATTTATGATCATTTATAAGAAATTTGAAGAATTGTTTAAGAATATTTGAACACTATAAGACATTTTTGTTGATGAAATGGAAATTAACAGTGGAAAACTTCTTAAATATTTTTATATGGCTTCATTTGAATTCCTACAGAATTCATAAGACTTTATTGATGAATTTATAAGGATTTAGGGGGATTTATAATAATTTTATTATGTGAATATGAATTTTCAATAATCTAAAAATGGAAAAAGGAATGGGTTCTTAATACTTTCTAAAGGACTCAGTAAGGCTAATAATGTCTTATGAAAACATTAGAAGGTGAAAAATTTTTGGAAAATATAGAATAACATGAAATGTTTTGTATGAAATTTTATATCATAAATTTAAAATAGTTTGAGAATATTTTTCCAGATGAATTTTTGAAAGGTATTTTTGAATATTATTTAAGATGATATTAAGAATGATCTTCCATGATTTAAACATCATAATTACTCAAAAAAATTGATTTATTATTTATTATGAATTTATATAAAACCATTCCATGGAGAGGAATACAACAATGTAGAGTAACCATGACTGAATTATAGGGAAACATTGTTTCTATTATTTGGGGAGTAGTTGTGCTATAAATAATAAGATCTTGTCATGATACATGATTTAGGAGGAGTTTCAATGGGATATTCACACCACAATAAATGATGCCATATCACAAGGTTCCACATATGTAAACCTTCATTCTACTATAGAACAACTTAGAATATTACAAATTTTGTAGAAGTTTCGAAAAAGGAAATATATCTTGTTTTATATATATTTAGATAAATATGTTCACTGGGATTGAAATGGTGTCTAAAAAATAATGAATACCATGATAATTCTAATTATCATGGGAAACTTATGTTAGAGTCTATTGGAGTAAATATCGATGAATAATTTTAATTTGAATAAAAAAAATGGTAGAAGTTCATATATCGTGGAAATACATTCAAAATTCAATGAAATGAATATAAAATAATAATTGAATAGAAATAAGATCTTGAATAAATCGTAGATCATTCTGTGCATTGAGAATACTAGAAGGAGGTTATTGAATGAGGGTGGAATGATGATCAATATTCCATTAGCATGTTCAATGGTAATTCATTCATCGGAAATAATTTTTTGAATGGTCATTTTTTATTATATTGATTTGATATTATACTTTTCAAAACCATCCTTTGTAATAGGTTTTTGTCCATAACCATTCTTATAGAAACGTCTTGATATTAAATAAAATGTTGTGTGTGTGGGATAATACCTATGACACTATAAGAATGTAAGCGTCCATTCAAGAGGTAAATTGTGTTATAAAATTAAATTTCTTTATTTATTCAGTGTATCATTATCTATTTCAAGATAATGGTGTTGAATTAGTATGAGTGTTTTTAAGGGTTTGGTGAAATCGTAAAAATATAAATTCACTTCTTCCTCCACTATTTTCATTAATTACCCTATGAGCGATCTGAATGGATTGTATCGAATCTAGATTGAAACTTTCTTATTTTTCTCAATCATATTCCATACACTCTATTAACATAATTAATAACATATTAATTTATATATTCAATGGAATAGGGTTAAATATTTGTAAAGAGAGGGTGCTTTCGTATATTCTCTCTATAGGGATTTATTTTATTGATTATTCCCAATATAAATTCACACTGATAAATGAAACTTTATAATAGTATTTATAATCGAAAAAACATTGATTGATATAGATATACTAGTGATAAGTTATTTTCCACATTATCATAAAAAGAGATGAAAACATTTTTGGTCCATTGAAGTTCAAATGTTATTTTGAATTTGCTTTGTTGAATTAGTGATGGAAATAAAAAAGGCCAAAGTAGTTAAATTACAAATTATCTATAACTATTTTGAATATATAATAATGAATGAATTATATAGAGTAGATTAATTTTTAAATAGATTTAATATGGTTGTTAAAACCATAAGTGGTTATTATGAGAACATGGAAGACAATACAACTATTAAGAAGGTCATGATGATTCTTCTTGAAAAAAATTAGAATTTTTTTTATCCCTTTTAGAAGAAAAAAATTAATTTACTATTGATCAACTTCATAGTACAATAATCAACTATAAAATTAGAATATGTTCTGCTATCAGGAGAAATGTAAATAAGGATAATAATATTATATTAAAAATATTTATGTATATGAAGATTAAATAGGACCATTATCTTTCTAATGTAGAATAATGTATGGATGATTTTTTAATGAAATTATTTATTTAATTTCATGAAGGTTCACTCTTGAGAGATGACTATATAAATTTAATCTCCATTTTATGTTCAATAATTTTCGAAAATTATTCCCTTTTCCTATCAATTGCAGTATTCAAATTTTAGGAGAAAGTGAAGATAATGATGATACCAATAAGGTAACCAATAAGAATGATTATTTGAAGAAATTTTAGTTTAAGGGAATGAAAAATTTTAACCCAAATTACATTGAATGAGATTTAGTTCAATTGGATAAGTTGTGTCATATATTATAGAATTTTTTATTGATATGAAGCTCCGAAACAAGATTCTTAAAAAGTTATCAGGGAATAAGAGGTAAGAGAAGTTGAACCATCCGAAGATGACTTCGAAATATATTGTTAATATACTATATAATAAATATAAATAGTTATTGAATAACCTATGAGAGCATATATCCAAATGTTCTGGAATTAAATATTTTGACTAATAATAGATAATTTATGATTAAAAGTAATGTTATATAAGAAAAATCGACTAATTTATGGGAAATATAATAAGTTCAAATAAATAAAATGATATAATTTTAATGTTTTTGCGAAATAATAAATCATTGAAGATATGAATTCCACTTTTATCCTTTAGGATGATTATGATTATATGATGATGAAGAAAATAATTGAATCTGAGAAAAAAAGAGATTAAATTAAAAATTACAAGGATATAACTTTTTAAAAATTAATTAGTGTTCCTAAAAATATGTTTTAAGCACAATTGTTTTTCATGAGACTAAAAATGTTAAATAAAATAATTTTGAATTTCTAAAAAATGAAAAAAATGATATTAGAAGAATTCGGTGGAGGACAACAATATTAATATACTATAAAACTAAAGGAAAAGTTAAAATCTAAAAAGATGTAAAAGAAGAAACGTTTAGAAAACTAGAAAAGATAAATCTCAAGGATCTTAAATAGAAATACAGAAAATTATTTAATGAGAAAAACATAACTAATAAGTGAAAACAATGTTGGAAAAAATCAACGAGTAATAACATTTCATTCAAAGAAGGAGGTTTAATGGTTACCATTGTTTCTGTGTTATGATTAACTGGAAGACCTATAATTATTGTCTAATATATATTTATTGGATCTTAGAGGATACCATGAATCATGGTATAGGTGGTTGTTTCAGTGGATGAAATATTATCATAGGAACCAACAACAAATAAGAAAATTGAGGTAAGGAACAAATTTTATAAGATATTTGAAGCTTGTAGAAGTTGTGATCAATAATGCAATACATTAAATGAGTGTCTCAAATTTATACGATCCATAATAAAATTATATGAGAACTATATAAGCGTGTAAAAATATGTTCTAGTTAATCATAAACTTTATGTGGTTAAGGGGTCATTTAAGGATTGAGAGTTTGAGACGCCATGTAATATGGAAAATGGTTTTATTTATGGTATTGCATGGGATTTGAAAAATATTAAAAAAAACAAAAAATTATTAAGGAGGAGGCATCACATTCATCAATGATATCACACAAAATATTAAAGGAGTTCTAAAAGTTAGTATTGGGGGAAATCAGATTATTTCTTGCAATATATTGTTTGTTGTTTTGGATATGAATATAACTATACATGACTCATAATAAATGGAAAATGTGTATCTTATTATATAATATAAATGATTTTTATAACATAGAAAAATATTTTAATTAATTATAAAATAATTTAGGAATCGTTATTTTCCAATATCATATAGTATGGAGGGCATGTGACTCCAAACATATGATGCATGCACATAATGATCCTCTCATGTATTTTCCTTTGGTTCGAGTCTATTATGAATGGATAATTATGGATTTTCATATGAAAAATATTATTAATAACATAAATTTTATTAATATATAAAAAATAAAATCTTATAGATAGTGGTATGTTGGGGTCAAACCTCAGGAAGGTGAAAAATGTGTGGAGATCTAGAAAATAGAACTCAAAACAAGAAAACAAGAACAAAACATGAATAAAAAAAATTAAACATAATTCAATATATTTTTTAGTAATCCCCATGGGTAATATCCTAGTGGTTACACATTTTATGGGTCTCAGGGAGGTCTCATGATTTGGTGTCCTTGAGTACATTGTCAGAACCTACAAGCTTTCTTTGTAATATGTAATTCCCCCTCCCTGACCCTTTGTAATAAATATTTCAACAAAAAAAAAAGATAGTGAAATGATGCATTTGGTAAAAAAATGTATCAATAAGGATAATATTAATACACAAGAAACAATTAATCAATTTATATTTAAGGTTAATTTCAAATATTTTGTTTAAAATGTTTTTGTTTATTCATGGAAATATATCCAAGTTAACATTCTTGAAATTGAACTCAGTGTCCTCTTTCCAAAAGAATGAATCAAATTTTGTTCAGTTTTTTTCATCACATATATAATTTCTTCTATTAAAAGAGAAGTAAATATGATTTTATCAAAAAATAGTCTTCCAAAGGCTTTCAGTGTACTTCATAGGGATGCATCAAAAATTTGAGAAAATTGAGAGGAAAAAAATAAAATAAATTATTTGATTCAATTTTATTCCCCAATATATGTTTTATTGAGAAATAAATTCTATAAAAAGAAACATAAAATACTCAATTAAAGTTAAACAAGGATGAGATAATGGGAAATTAGATGAAGAATTGTCCCTCGGTCTCTAAATATCATTCGATATTATCATCATACTACTTCATCTTCCATAGATCTTATCATTAAAATAAATGCATAAATACTCTGTTAGAAATATTTTCTAGAATAAATTTTTAATATTCTCTCTCAAAATATTATATTTTCTCCTCATTAATTTTATATAGGTGGTAGAAGTATCATGACTCTCAACTATATTTATTATGACACCCATGTGATATTTGTTTTCCCTTGTAACAAATTAATGACATCCATCCATCTAGATCAACACGAATTTAGAAACTCATCGTGAAAAAATTGAAGTCCTATTAATAAAAATGAACTGATATGATTCAATATAAACCAAATACAATCAATAAAAAATGAACAACTATCCTTGAATCCACTTGCTTCTTGCTTGAAAGAAACAAAATTCATCCAGACTTGCTCAAACAATTCACTCATATGAGGGTTGAGAACCACTTATAATTCATGAATCCAGGATCATTCATCACTGTTATAGTCTCATGTGACACTTATACCATTAATAATTAGAGATAATGAACATGAAACATGATGAAATATTCTAAGAATATTGAACAAGCTCCCTCAAATGTAGATGGTTATACTCAAGAAATCATTGACTAGTGGATGAAGCAGTAATGAAAATCAAATTAATTGATTTATTTCTTAGAACTCCACCAATGAATATGTCTACCACTCTAAAACTATAGTGATCTATAATGACTATTACCCATTCATTTTCAATATCTTCCCTAGAAATTTTTCATTATTCAATTTTCTTAAACATCCATAAAATTGGCATCAACTTTAATTATTCGAACACATATGATATCATAAGGCTATGTGGTTACCCAAATCAGCTATACATGGTTAATTTTATCTAGTAAGCCATACATTATTTACATTAATTATTATATTATGTTCCATTTGGATCAAATGATATCATTTATTAAATCAGTCGTATTTTATCTCACATGATCCTCTTATTTTGGTCCTCGATTATTTAAGAATATTTTATTTTCCTTATGATTGATCTTTCTCATCCTCTAGTAATAGTTTTATACATGTTGAGATTTATTTAAATAATTTCTCAAATTTATATCAATATTCAAAATCATATATCGGCTTTATAGAATCATAAATAATAATGTTTGATCCATCTTCATATAATTAACAAATCATTGTGATCACCCTCTATCTTCCATCCATTTTCATCAATATTAATCACTTTCTAAAGTGAGGTAGTCTCAGTTTTCTATTTCCACATTGATCTCTCGATTATTCTTCCTAGCAACATAGAGGGGATCAATATCAATGAATTTTTTAAAATTATTGATTAAAGTCATAAAATAAGTGTTAGTAAGTCTAATGTTTTGTATTTCCTTTATGTGGTTGGAAAGGATGAAAAAACCACTATACGAAATTTTCCAATATCGCTACCCCTCAAAATTTCCCTTATGTTTATAAAAAACCCTTATTCTACTTCTTTAAATCAATTCATCTCAATACACGATTTATTTTAATTTCTTATAATATATCCTTACACATATTTTTTCCCTATATGGTTATCCCATTCTATATTCATTTACACGTACACATTCATTCCCCTCTATGGATTTTTTGTAACATTTTTTGACCTCTTGAAGAATTATTTTACACAAAAAATTTCATACCTGAGTATGCTATTCATGAACGTCTCATACATGTTTGGACCCACAAATTTTGTTACATGACATTATTTGGAACCTCAAATGACTTATTTGATGTAGAAAATTTTGTCCTTATGTTGCTACTAATCAAAATTCTATAACATGGAATGAAATATAAAAACCAGAATATGGGTTTAGCTCTAAATGATACTTTTGGAAAACTCCTACATGGATGGGTAGCTATGAATTCCCATTTATGTGTGCTTACAAGGTTCATCTGTGGATAACTACTACAAACACAAACATGATCACCATTACATGTTATAAAACGTTATATAGTTATAGATAGTGAAAAGTCATTTACAAATCCACCACCTTTATAGAAACATTCTTTGTGGGTTCCATAAAGCAAGAAAATAAAAAATATAAAAATAAACTGTTTAAAAATATGAAATAAATCAACAATTAATTACAAAATTCAAAAAAATTGATTATAGTTAATTCTAATAAATAATATTCATAATAAAATTATATAAATTTATAAAATTTAATTCCAAAACAATGAAATTATCTAAATAACATGATTCACCCAGATATCTCATTTTTTTTGTTATAATATATATATAATAAAAATTATAAAAAATGTTTTTTTAAACTATAAAATTAAAAAAAATCATCCAAATATTAAATATGTTAATATTTTCACTTAAAAAATATCAAAGTATAACAATTGTCTAATATCATTACGTTTTAGCATAAAAATTCAATTAATTCATTATAACGATGTGGAAAAAATTGTACAAAAAAGCCACATCAAAATCTTAAAAAAAATATTAAATTTCGTGTTCTAAAAAAATAAATTTTACAAATTTATTGGAAGAAAACATGTCTCAAGATTTAATAACATAAATTCCACAAAGTTTCAATTTTCAAAAATACTCACCTAATGGAATTGCATATGTTTATAAAGTGAATTCCCACACAAATTTAATGGTTTCATTGAAAATTGTGTTTCCATTTTTATAAAAATGAATGAAATTGATTATTTTAAAATGAATTAAACACATTAAATTTTTATTCAACTACAAATTCTGAACATTTCTTTACTATCCAGAGAATAGACAAACATAATTAACAGCTCATCATAAGTAGACAAACTACTGATTAGGAAAAATGAATAAATATAAGAACATAATAAATAAATCATTATATATTAAAAAAATAATTAACCAAGTGAAAAATATGGATTAGTATTTTTGTGTCATATGCTATTTGGATATATATCAAAGGAGTCCAATTCAAACAAAAAGAATAAAGTCAATTACAAATTCAAGACATACTCCATCACTTTTATACGAAGTATGTTTTTTAAAATAGTAAATTAAATGATGTTCCAAATTAAATTCATACGGTAATAATGGTAAACCATTTTGATTTTTCCTAATAGACTTTTCACATTTAAAAAATAAATCCAATAAATAAGAAATATAAATATTTCGAAAAATTATAATAATTAGGATTTTTTGTTTAAAGAAATGAATAAAAATTAAAATACATAATACCCCTCTACAATAATTAAAACACAATATTTCCCCCATTACTGAATCCTAAAGTGAGAGAAACAATTAATAAGATTTAGCTGAACTAGATTTTATAATTTTTCATTTTAAGACCATGATTTATGGGATTACAATAAGATTAACAAACATTATTCAACAAATTAAAAAAAATCACACAATGAAAATATGGAAAAAATATTTCTAGTAGTTACCATATTATTTGTCAATTAAAATCACAATTTTTATAACAGTGTGTGATTAATTTTAAATATTGAAAATATCATCAATAGGGAAACAATATCAGAATACAATTCCAGGAATTTCGTTTATAATGAAAGTATATGTGATATAAGTGACCAAAAAAACATAAAAAATGATTTCTAAATGTACCAAAAAACATATAAATCAATGTTACCTCACCTATTTAAATTCATCAAAATGAAAAAATTCAAAATATATGAGTATAATTTTATGTGTACAATTGAAAAAAAAACTACCAGAATAGTGAAGTTTTCCTCCATTGAAGTTTAGCTAAAGACACCATCCATATTTTCGAGAATAAAATTCCCTGTGTATCAAAATTTATCTCTATAAAATTGCTAAATTTAACATTATAACCAAATATATCCCAATAAAAAAGGAAATAACCATATTTTCATTGAAGGGATTGTTTTTCCAAATTAATTATCTAGAAGCTCCACTTTTTACATTGATTGAAATTGGGATTCTAGTCATATTTCAATTAAAAACCAGCATTACTCATTCAAAATAGAGATAATAATTTATAATTAGACTCAATATGTATGATAGGTAATGAATAAATATCACAACAATATTTTATTCATAAAAAAATACTAATAAAACATAGAAGATTTATTATGGGTTGAATACCGTAAAGAAGAAAAATTGGTATTCTTATAGATTTCTGGGAAACCAAAATCTTTTATCATAGAGATAACATATGATCCATTTGGTTTCCATTCCAAATAATGCTTAAATATTTTTATATTGCCATAACAGCTCTAAATCTCTATTAACTAATAATATAATAATATTAAGGTGTCTAGAAAACTTTGATTTGATAATTATATGAAAAAAAATTGAATCTATTAATAAATAAAAAAAATACCATATGAGAAGGCTTAAAAGTACTAATTTGGATAATATAGTCAGGAAAACCCATGGAACATTCCATTTTAAATCCTAACAACTTCTTATGACATACTTCTAATTTTTTCAAGCTCAATCTGCTCATGAAATATTCTATCATAAGAATATTTAAAATAAAAAATTAATGTCTTTAACTACCTTATAAGTTTTTTTAAATATCTATTAAAAATTGAATGTTTTCTAAAAATGGAGTTATTAAAGTGGAATTATTTTGGGAGATTAAATGGGATCTCTTTAGACCCACAAATCATAATCCAACATTAATGAATAGTCCTTCCAAGAATTTGATAATTTGTTTTTTAAAATTTTTGTAATCATTCTATTTCATATTTCATCTTATAACTAGATTGTGGATAAAAAAATGTTCTAGTTTTTTTGACACAAAAAAAACATTTCATTAAAATATTTAAACATAATATTTTTTAAAATGGGTTTTTTTATATAAATAATGATTTAGGGTTTCTAAATCTATAATATATGATCTTCTTAATGAATTAAAAAATAATAGATGCCTGATTATTATGATGTTCCACAATCTCTATCCACATATAAATGTAATATGTAGCAACCAATATGTACTCATTTCTATAATAATATGGAATGGGTCCCATGAATTCTAAATCCCAAACATCAGAAAATCCATCATTTAATTTCTAATATTGTTAAAACTCTCATTTTCTCACAATATTCCCTAACATTTGACATTTTCAATAACCACAACAAAAGCTTCTTTTATCACTAAAAAATTTAGACCACTATAAACGACCCAGTAATTATTTTTGTGTGGTCCTTACTCCAACCTGATGTCCACCACATGGTGTTGAGTAAAACCATTCAAGAATAGACTATATTACCTCTTCAAGAACACACCTCTTCAATTCTATTCATCACACATGAAAAATAAAATGTTATTATACCAAATATATTATTTTAAAGTTGAAATGAATGTATTCCTTTCATTTCTAATAATTAAGTATAAATATAATAACATGTAAAATAAAAAAATATAAATAACGATCAGATTGTTTGACTTACACAGTGAGTAGTTTTCATCAATTAAGTAAAAGTTGATCTATCTGGTATCATTATTATAGTTACTAGCCAGTCTATAAAAGTGTCATGCCACTAAATTTCTTTTACCATGTTTATATTAAAATTTTAAATCAAACTCTTTCCACAAAATAATACATCTTCTGAGTTTCATTTTTTCCACTTTTTTAGATAAAATTAATTTTAATAAAGAATATATTGTAAAAAATACAACATTGTACCCTATTAGATACTTATTAAACATAAATAAATAAAACAAAACATCAATGACACTTTCCCAATTTTCGTGTAATTTCTTTTGGTATAATATATAAATCAACTAGTTTCATTAAAACCATGAAGTTTCCTTTTAATTACATGGTATAAAATTATCCCCACATCCATATCCTTTATGTAAAATATAATCTCAAATGAAAAATTCCAATAGGGGGAAGTGATGATGGGAGAAAAGGTAAATATACCATTTATAAGGTTGAATGATTCCATAAATTTTCATCAAAAAAGAGTGTGTTTTTTAGAAAAAAATTCTAAAAGGGGCCAAAGGATTTTAAAAAAATATTTTCTGAATCTTTTGTAAAAACCAGTTTGACCTGTCATGTTTCTTGAACATTTTAATTTTTCTAGAGTATGAAAAATTTGAATGAATTCAATCAAAGCATTATCAATCTATATACAGCTCGTAGACACATTGTGACAAATAACTATCCCTTTAGTTACAATGAAATGAAATATTTACATTTAAGAACAAGATTATATTCTTAACACCTTCCAAAAAAATATTGAGTGTCTATAAACAACATTAAAATGTATGTACAGTAATTGAGAACTTGTCCATAAATACCATTATTATTCTCTCAATAACTTCAAAAAATAATGTCATCATACATATTTTAAATTTATTCAAGGAACCAAATATTCCAACAGCAATTATGTAGTAATTAAATAACCTAATGGGGCATGTGAATATAGTCTTATCTTGATCTTCTAGTGATATAGGAATTTTTTTATAACTAGAATAGCAATCCATGAAACAAAATAATTCAGTCCCAACTTTCCTCTCAAGTATTTGGTAAAAACATTATTTGAGTAAGGTGTCTTTATTGGGGATGAGTATATTTTACCATAATCAATAAAAACCATCCACTTAGATTCATTTCTAACCTAAATTTCTTCTATTTTTTCATTAGCCACAATAATAAAACCTCCTTTATTAGTAAAAACTTGTTCATGATTAACCCAAGAGATTTTAGTTATTGTCTAACCTATGGTATTTTTTAGATTCTTCACGATAGGTATCAAATTTTATTTTAAAAATTTATTTATCTTGGATGAGATAATGAATAGAAGTGATAGATTCTAATATAAAAATTCGTATTTTACTTGAGAAGTAAATAGTTTGATCACAAGTTGTGGTTATTCATGATTTTATGTTAGACTCATCGGCTAAGGTTGCAAGAGGAACTAAATTTATTTCTAAATGTATGTTTCTAAAAATGAAAAATTTGGAATATCAAGACCATAATTATATTTTACCTGACTATTTTCCAAATTGTACAACGCACTACTCGCTAAATTTAGAGGATATTTAAAACAAATTCTTTATAAAATTGATCAATCTGATTAAAGATCTATCCCACAAAATTATGAAAGTGTTTTAAGTTTTTTTCAATGAGGGGAAACTATATCAAGATCTATAAAAATATATTTAACAATAGAAATAGATAATTAACCTTCTAAAATACCAAACTCAGCTAGAACATGCATATTTTCCATCTATATAAAACTATCCTGATTCAAAAAATCATCATAGTGTTGGTGATACATTTTGTCACCATTAAAAATAGTTTCTTCATGCTATAATCATTTATCCAAATCACCTTAAAAATTATAAAAGGAGTCGTCAGTTTTAACAAATCAACCTGTGAATAATTATCTCCAAACATAAGTTATTTATCATTTTTAATGAAATTAAATTTCACCTTTCACTCTCCAAATATAAAAATATTCTTACCCATAGACACATCAATGAAATATCTTTTAGGGGCTAATAAAGTAATTACCACGATGATATGGACTTCTTTGTCACACTATATCTAGAATAAGATACCAAACAAGAAAAAATCCATCTGACACTGACTAATATGTCTTTTAATTTTCATACATGGTAGGTGAGAGATCACTCATCGAACTGAAGGATGATGGTGGTGGATTTTAGTTCGTATATCCTCAACTATTCTAAAGGTGAGGGACAAAGGCCAGTGGTGTTTTCTCTAAGGTATCAAATAAAATTTTGAATACCATTATTCTATAAGGTGTATGGTATAAAAAAGAATCATATAATCCTTAATTTTATAAGAGATTTTTTATAGATGACAACACCACAATCTTCAGTGAGGCAGTACATTGAAAATTCTTCCAGTGTTTTCTTATTTGAAATATTTTTTTGAGAGCTTTCAATTATGGTGAAATCTGAATTACAGATTTGATGAATATAATATTCAAATGGAACTTGGTGAAAATCCCACTGAAATTGACAACTATATGCACTTTATTTATTTATTTTTATTCAATTTTGGATGGAATTGAATGGGTAGGGAAAACTGATTAAGATAGTGTAAATTTACCAAAAGTACTTTTTCGTGTTTTCCTACCTGTTGTTATATTTCATTTTTAGGTCCCTTTACACTCAAAATTTAAGTGAAAAAGTGGATTTACTACAATTTCTTTATTGTTACCCATAATTCCATATTTAGCATTACCCAGTTTCTAAAATACAAATTCTTCTATATTTTGAATTTTGCCTCTTATTGGGCCTTTTAGAATATTAATTTGATTATTGAAACCACTCCACATTGTATCGACCATAATATATTCCATCTATTCATTTTAGTTGGACTTGGAATATTTACATTTTCTCATGAATTAATGCCTCTTGCTATGTGCTCTATTATTAGCTCATATTCATGCATTCTATCATAATTTTAGTTTTATCCAAATAATTTTGGGCCTCTTAATATTCAGATATCCATAAAAATATATTCAAAAATACCCCACACATCATTTTTATAATTATAATACTAATAACTAGGTTTATTTTCGAATTGGTTTCTTGTCTTGATTTGGAAACCAAGGGCAGAATACTGTCAAAACATTACATGCTCTTTTTTAGATAGAATGAGATAGCTCATACAATCAGGATTGTGTTTACTAATAAATGTATCAAATCTAACATTTTTTATAGGACCCATCCTACATAATTAACATTATTATATGGTTATATAGGAATATAAAATTTTGGGTTTTAGTTTTCAGTGTTCTTGAACTTGGAACACTAATATAATTGTTCTCAAAGGGATTATTTTTTATTTTGATAACCCACATCGCTAAAATATTGTTTGAAATTTTGGCCTTTTAGTGATCTATGTTGATCTTTTATAACAGATAATTGGGTGTTCATTTCAATCAATGAACTATTGTTTTACACTTCTCTTTTAACTCCCATTCATCTTGATTTTTTTATGAGTTAAGAGATCAATTTTAGTAAATCTGTATAAGCTCCTGATATTTTTTTTCTTTATAATTTCCTCTACTACATAGGCCATCCATGTTTTTACTTGGTGGTGAGAAACCATTATAAAATATATCCACGAGGACATTAGAAGAAACATGATTGTAAAGGAACTACATTAGAATGACTGTCAATCTATCACAGGCCTCATAAAAATCCTCTCCATCATCATGATGGAAATTTTTGATTTGATTTATGTTTTCTTTATTCAATATTTTCTGGTAAAATTAAATTATGAATTAATAATAAACATACTCCTATTTTTATAAAATGTATTCATCTAAATCCAAAAACCAATTACTAGAATTTTCCTCAATTTATAAAGTCAAAAATATCATTTTTATATAATCCTAAACAATTTCATTAAGACGATGCTGATGGAATATCTTATAGAAATCCCTAACCATGGTTAGAGATTCATCAATATCCATTCCCTTATGTTCAGGTAATAGTGATAGAAGTTACTACATAAACTATTTATATTTTGATCTAGGATCATACCTAATAAAAAAAAGGGTTACCTAACATTTGAGGGAGTTAATATTCCCTCATCCGAGGACTTTAATAGTTTTCTTAAATGATTTTTTTTCATTAACATGTTCTATATTTTATAAATATTCCATTTTACTTTTATCTTTTTTAGAAAAATCTAGCATTTGTTTATTTGTGGGATTATGGTATCTTTGTTCCTACAATATGACGAAGTTTTCCTGAAAAAAAAAGAAATATTAAATTTCAATATACTCCTAGAAGGTTTCATTTTTAATATATTCTAGATTTTTAAAAAATTATTTTTTTAGTGTTTTTATTTTCATGAGATGTTTTGTCCATTTTTCACTGATGTATTCTTTGAAAAAATTGGAAAAAATTTGATAAATTTCAATGAAAATATAAAATTTATTTATTTATAAAAGCTAAAAACTATTTTAATAATGTTCATTAGGGTTTTGATCATCAATGAATGTGAAAAATATCTGTAGATCAAGAAATCAAAATTCAAAACATGAAAATAGTTACCAAACACAAATGAAAAAAATATATCATAGAATATATTTGTTACTTAAATGTTGAGGGAGAAAGATGTGTTTGTTGAAATTCATTGATCATGCAGAATAATATAAACATAAAAGTAGTAAACTGTAAATGATAATTCAAGGAGAATTTTAATTATTAGGTTCAAATGTATTTCTTCATTCATAGAAATATAACCAAGTTGAAAATCTCTAAATTTAATCTAACATCCTTTTTCAAGATGGTTTGATCATGTTAGATTTTATTTTTTAGTTAATCACGTGAATAATTTAGTCAAATTCATGGAAAATGAGGATGATTTCACTAAAAAATAATCAAATGATTTAAGGGTACTACAGAGTGATGCAACTCAATTTTTGAGAAAAATGACATGAAAAAAGATAAATAAATGAACCAAATCAATCTTAAACACCAATGTAGGTTTTAAATTAACAACATATTCCTCACTAAACAACATATTATATTTAAATAATGTACTAATAAGATGAAATAAATATAAATACGATGAAGAATAATACATTGATGTCCTTCTCTTATTTGAGATTTTCATCATACTACTTCATTTTCCATAGCTCCTATCAGTCGAATGAATGATTTAATCTCCTTTTATAAATATTTTACACAATGAATGCCTATTTTTAATGAAAAATCATCGGGTTTCCTCATAATCATTTTATATAGGTGGAATAAATTAGTTTACTTTCAACTCTATTTATTGTGATACCCATGTGAAAATGATTTTCACTTTTAAAAAATTATTTGTCAAACATGATTCAATCCCAGTAAAAATTTAGATGAGTTTCCTCACAATATTCAACATCATTCAATAAATGTTAAATACAGTGATTATATATGAATCAACATCAATCAAGAATGAATTGATAGCTTTATTTAACTCAACATGGTTCCAGATTAACACAAATATTCTTCCAGAACAAACCAAACCCGTGTGCCCCACGAGCATTCATAATAACTCATTAAACACTAAACCATTTGAAATCAAAAATTTACTTGTCTATTATGAATAATCTTCTAAAAATTCTAAAGAATAATACAGAAAACACATAATAAACCTATGAATTAAATCTAATTATGTTCTCTCTACTGCGCTTCATTAATCTCCAGTAATCAGCTACTAGTGGATAATGTAGAAATAAAAACTAAATTCATTTTAGTGTTTTGTCCTAAAATAGGAATCCATTACTATATAAAAGTAAATAATTAGTGAAATAAAATTAATAGACCTGTTTCAACATTATTAAGTTTCTACAAATAGAAATTTCTATAATCAAATTCCTAAACATCCATACTCTTGGCATCGACATCGATTTTTCCAAATCTGATAAGATCATAGGACTATTAGGCTACCCAATTCATCTTACATTCCATCATCTTCTTCTATAGGCTATAAAAACATGACATTTATCCTTCATTCATATTATTTTATGATCACATAAACCTTTCATTACAAATTTATCTTTACCTATAGTCTTTCTAAACATGAATTAGTGTTTATAATATAAACCTATGATCTATAACGGGTTTGGGTTAAGGATATAATGGTCTTTTTTTAGTTTAGTTTGATAGGGGAATCTGTTAGTAAATTGGAAGTGGTGGATGTAGCTAGATCCACGTGTCAAGGGGGTTGTTTTATGAAGATTCAATGGGGAGTGATGGGATGGAAACATTAGAATATTTTAGAATCAACCTTTACATTGGAAAATAGCCTACGACTATGATGGATCTATTTGAGTCATTCGATCTTCTTCCTCCTATTCTTATAATTCTGTTGTTTTTCTACTACCTCTATATATATAGTTCCTTTTCATAAATCAATATAATAGGATAGTCCTCCAGCCTCTATATATTTGGTCCAACCATATGTTTTTCCTATGCTATATCATCCCATCATTTCCTCTTTTCCAGGTACATATTGTTCTTCCTCTCCTGCATTGGGTCTCGTCGATCTGATTCCCCGCCAACCATGTTCCTTCAGATGACTCTAACTATTCTATATCTAATCTTGTTCTCATAAATATGGGTGCACAATGTTGGGGGCCATTCCCCAAAAAACCTCCACTTTTCTTATTTTTCATAAGGATACATGCATTACCACTCTATTGAACCCTTTCATCCATGGTGTGATAAGCATCTTCATCGCATGGCTTACATCCCATAAGACTATGTCTGGCCAAACATACTCCACAAAAGTATAAATTACTGATGGACGTGTAGTGACTAAAACTACCTACTATTAAAAATAATGGAAATAAAATTAATGAAAAAGAAAAAACAATGAACGTCCCACATTTTTTTCTTTTTATTTTTTTAATTTTGTCCGTAGTGGATGCGCAGAGTGAGATGCCCCAACCAGAGAACATTGTGATGCCCCGCCCATCAACCGACTTCTAAGCTGCTTTCCCTAATTCAGAAATCCAAAAAAGGTCATATATCTTAATGTAAAATCATAAAAATCTATTTATTATTAAGTCGAGTAGAAACATGGTCAACTCAAAGCATTATTAAAAACATGTGGATAAGAGCAGGCTTCCTTCTGATTGTGTATGACACATGACATTGTTGAACTCACCAAAATAGTTTCTAGCTTGGTCCACTGCCAAAACAATACCCCTCATCCAGGTGGTTTGAATCCCTCACTAACAATGGATGTTTCTTTTTTACGTTCCCACCAATTATCCAGATTCCTTGTGCTCAACTACGAGGTTAGTGTAGATGCCATCCCTTTCTACACTGGCTTAGGGTAGCAGCTTCCTACATGATATTTGGAGCTCCCATTTTTTGATGGAATGGATAAAAGGGGTTTGATCGTGTATGTTGAGATGTTTTTTCATATTCGCTAGACCACAAAAGCTGATAAAATCACAATGGATCGGTTAAGAATGGGTGGAATCTCTATTCAATAGTATAAAATTTTGATTTTGGTGTATTTTTTATTAATGTTGGTGATATTCAAGTAGGAGATTAATGATCATTTAAGTGTCTTGGAACCCCTAAGAAGAGCTTATAGCCCTCCAATATTAGGGACTATTCCAGGATTATATTAATTAGTTTGAGTATCTAGTGTTCTTACTACCCCACCATCCTGAGGGCTTGTTTGTGAGTTATTTCCTACATATTCTGAGTGAAGAAATTCATAGTTGAGTTTTCTTTCACAACCCACTGACACAGTTTTACTCCATGCATTTATCTCTAAATGTGTATCTATCTCTAACGAGAGGAACTAGTGCTCAATCCCATAGAAGAGGGTCCCTCAAGTTCACTAATGTTCATGAGTCTTAATCATAGAAATCTCTAATCTGCTCAGAACCTCACCAACCAAATAGCTCTTTTCTCCCCCCAACCAATCATGGTGAGGCTACTGGGAAGGGAGCTCCCCAAGATCCCCTACACAAATAACCCTTAATGGGTGAGGTGTTTTCCACTTGACTAACCTGGAGTGGGAGGACCTATGCTACAGGGTAATTTGTTTCTGATGTAGTCATCTTTATAGACCCATGCATAGGTCTCATGATCTACACATGAGGGTGATATTACTGGGTGAGGATGACACTAGAAATGATGATGGTACAATATAATGGGTCCACGTGGTAACCAGTGACAATGAGGAACCATTTCCCCAAATCTAGCCTTGAGTAAAAAGATATTTTCAATAGGTGGAAAGTCATTGAATCCTATGAATTGGAAGGAGTTTGGGTAAGTGTTAAAATGTTCATTGAATGGGGTAAGTTTGTTAAAGTAATGTTTTAGTCCATTGGTTATATGGGATGTAGATAGATCCATGTGTCAAGGGGGAATTGTTAAAAGAATAAGCAAGGGTCAATGAGGGATGGAAAAAAGTGAAAATTTGATAATCAACCTTTGGATTTGGAAAATGTCCTATGGGATTGGGTGGAGATCTTTGAGACATCATATCTTCTTTATCTTATTCTTCTTCTTCTGAAGTTTTGTGGCAACATCTGTATTTCAAGTTCCTTTTCATATATAAATATAAGAATCTAGTCCCCTAGTTGATATCAATTCAAAATCATATAAACACCCTTGATA
Source organism: Viscum album (assembly GCA_963277665.1). NCBI lineage: Eukaryota > Viridiplantae > Streptophyta > Magnoliopsida > Santalales > Viscaceae > Viscum > Viscum album. The sequence continues at coordinate 268,534 of CAUJRU010000384.1, read as the reverse complement.
ATCATCAATCACGATATCTGATCATTTTCTAAATAAATAATTAAAAATTTTGATAGCCCATAATCATGGATCCAAGATCCACAACATTCATTGGTCTCTGAATCATTGAAATTTCAGTTTTCTCCTACCTCTTCATACACTCACACAATATTCATCTTTGGATGATAGGCCATTACCTCCATCATGTTTAGTATATGGTGATCTATTTCATCAAAAAATTAATGGAAGGGCTTGAGCTTCATCTTTCCATTACATGTTTTGGAGAGGATAATGGAATCACTATTTATACTTTACCAACATCACTACCACCCATAATATACCTAATGTTGATGAAAACACCTTCGTGTTTCTTCTTAATTTAGTTAACTTCATTAGATAATTTTTTTATCTCCCATACAATATAATGTTACGTTTCTTTTTTCCAACATGGTCATACTTTTCAATATCGATATTCCAGTACATATTTATTTCCCTCCATTGGTTTTTGGTTATGTCGTTTGACCACCTAAAAAATTATTGAACATAATAGACTTCTTACATATTCTACCACTCACACAATTCTCATATGCGGTTGGTCTTTTAATTTTGACTATGTGACTTTAATGGGAACATAAAAAAACTTATGTGGATGGGATTTTTTCTTCCATGCATTGCTACTATGAAAAATTATCCTATGTGAATAGAACTTTGAAAACCCCTATGTGAATTCTTGAGATGCTACTTTTGGAAATCAGGTACATGTATTGGTATATTAGGATTCTCCTATGTGAGTGCTTCTAGGAAACTCAAACGTAAAAGCTTGATGAAAACACATACAGGATCATCCTTCTATGTGATAATACTGCATATAGTTTTTATATGTAAAAATTCATTTATATGGCCACCCACCATTATAATGATCTACCTATTTGGGTACTTTCAAGCATGAAAATAAACCATAAATGAAATCGATAATTTTAAAATGATAAATAAAGGAATGGATAATTACATAATTAAAAATAAAGAATTAAAATGTGTTCAAATTATTTATTTTAATCAAAAAAACATGAAACATTATAAAAATTAATTCCAAAACCCAAAATCATCAACATATCTTGATTCCCCTAGTGAACAAAAAAAAAATTGTTCATAGAATTTATAAAAATTCAAAATGAGAACAATTGTTCTTTTAATGTCCCAAATCATATGCTTTTATCCAAACATTTTAGTGATGTTATTTAACATTTAAAATTATGCAAATGAATTACTCTCTAATATCATCACATTTTAGTATTAAAACCTCCGCTAATTCAAACCAACGGTATCAAAAAATGTATCTAATAATTTCCTCATAATCATACATTCATTGAATGTGATTAATGCCTCTATAGTTTGTATAAAATTCAAGTCTCGAATTTGATGACACGTAATGTGGCTGATGAATGTTTCAATTAAGGAGGATCGTTGTGGAGGACTGTAAAAATGAATGTGTTACCCCTTTCATTTTTGTGGTTGTTAAAAGGGAAGTGATCATCAGTTTCATAAAATACTCCTATAATATCTAAAATTCACGGTATTTTGTTTATAATTTTTCAATGAAGGTTCTATCAACACATTAGTTTATTAGACTGAAAATGTACATAATGGTTTCCTTTGGGATTCTTAGAAATCTAGTAATTCAAACTAGGATTCCAAACCTCCACTGGAAAGTACATTTGATGAAGGGGGTATCAATCTCAAGGTCTTGTATGATCAAATATCAAACATGCAAGATATATTACCTTTGGAGGCTCATGAATGGTCTCCCATATGTGTTTAGTTTTCCAGATAAAAATATGGAATGGTTAGTGATATAGGATTCGAATGGAGGTTGGGGTTCTCCTAACCATGTAATGAACTCAAGGAATGATTTGATATTATCAATGGTCATTCCATAGGGATTACGAGATAAAAAGATATCTTGGTTTTGTTTGAAAAAATGTCAATCCACATACTCTTTTTTCATGACATCCAAACCCTTGACATGAAATTTCATGAAGAAATTTCAAACACAAATTTCTATAATGATGTTGGAGTCAATTCCCTATAATGTAATTTCATACTACATTATTACATGATTAAAATATTAATTATGTTTTCCTATCACTTCATTATTTTTACATTTCCAGACATTTTTATGTGACAATTACCTAAGAATATATTTCACACTAAAATGTTATAAAAATTCCCAATTATGATTAGAACTAGAAGATTCCATGACAATATTCATGAAACATTATTCTATATCTAGATGAAATTATCTAACATGACATAGATGATACCTGATATCATTGGTAAGCATCTTATAATAAATTGAGACACGATCTTATCTTATTATCCCCTGGTAATATCTAAGACATTAGATTACGTTAATAGACACGTTGGTATGAAATCTAATTTATGAGTTTCATTGGATGTTCCTATATGTGGATGTATGTATATATCATTAAAATTTAAGATTATCATTCATGGATATCATGACTCATGTGCTTTTGTTTATTGATAATAATCATGATGACATATTCATGTGGTGAGTTAGGATGTGTTGGTAATGTAAAAATTGATATTACATTAATGGATAGTGCAAGAAAGGATTTTTCCCTTTTGTACCATGATGAATTTTAATATCTTCATCCCTTTAATGGAATCGAACTTCCTAGATAAATCCATGACCATTATGGGTGAGTTCCTTTCCAAAAAAGTAAAATAATGAAACATCAATCATATAGGTTTAGTACCATCATGAAACCCACTTGATTTTAGATATTATGATAATGGAATTGTATTACATGGTAGGTTTTCATAATAAGTTAAATGTATTTTTGACAATAACATCATTATTTATTGGGGAATTATCGTGTTGCTACATGAAAACACTAAACTGTAGGTGGTTATGCATAATCATACAGAGAAAGAGGGATATATGGTCACATGATAAGTCTATCTCTAATCTCATTAAAATTCAAGTATTAAATCCGACAAGTCGGAAGAAATAATATGTATTTGGGTTCGGTTGATCACCCTGAATAAATCACAAGTTTATCAAAATATTATGTGAGTTAAATAATAATATTTAATATCTTCATATAAGGTTCAGATAATTTGATATCTATTAAATTACATTTATCAATGAATAAGTCATTAGAAAATAATTATTAAATAAATAGTCATTATTCTAGAATTAGTAAATGTCAATGATGGAATGAGGATAGAGATTAATTGTCAAATTGTAAATGGTATAAATGATATTAAATCTCTTTTCAAATGTGTTCCACATGTCAAAAAAATAATATAATTATCATTATTATTGTACATGGGGTCAAGTAAGAATTATAATGTTTTAAATGGGATTTTGTGTGATTTTTCAACCCTAAACCAGCCATAGTAAATATATTATTATTTAGATTTATATAATCACCCATGTTGTTCACAATGGATAAAAAGAGTCTCTATCAAGACCTAGAGAAAAACCTAGAGACCTAACATGTGATCCCCCTTCCTCCTCTCTCAATATGTCTAGAGAACATTAAGATATATTCCTCCTTTAATAAGAATACTACGGTGATCAACCATGAACAAAAAAGAGATATCGATATTGGTAATTATAGAACTCGGTGATTCTATGGAGATGGTTAAAGATTATAGTGAAAATGTCGATCACCACTAGAGGGATTCTACACTAGATCCTACAATGTAATGAATGTATGACGAGATCATGTTAAGTAGATCATAAATGAAGACATAATTATGAGTTGATATAATTGTATATCTTCTCATGAATTAATTATAAAGTACATTTGAATATCTTCCTCTTCTAGTTTTTGTGTATTTCTTCAATCAAGTAATCCATTGTTTTTGTTATACATGATTTTTTTTACTTATTTAGTAATGATTACAAATAATTTATGTCTAAAATTTGAGTAGCCCATTCCATTAAATAACATCTACTATGCACAAACCCTAAAAGTGGTATCAACAGGATAACATGTTTAATTTATTATTATTTATTATTAATGTATTTTTTGCATGAATTTTTTTTTATTTTACAAATATAGATTCACTTTAATATCTATCATTGTCGCCTCTTCCCTTATTCATTATCACTAACATTACCTGTAATTGATTAAGATTGAAAAATGAAGAAACATTTCAAAAACACAATCTGGAGGATCCAGGGATTTTTTCCACAAAAAAATAGAGTACATGAAATTTACTACCTATATAAATACCATTTATTTATGTTTTTTTCATCTTTATCTTTTGATAATGTCAGATAGATGTGAGGAAATATTTTCTATGATCCAAAAAAACTGAACTAGTATGTTGATCCGGAGAGGATGGCACAATGTTTGAAGAATTACACATTGCATGACCACTTGACACAATTTTTATTCCCCATTATCTTGTGGAAATGAACACTAGTTGTCTTAGAATTCATGTATCAGATTCAAAATATGAGGACTGACATATCATTCAAACCATGGACAAATTCCATGTAATAAAAAGACATTTCACATACCTAAAAATCATCCATGGTAGGAAACACACCAAGTCTGTTGGCCTGTGTAGTTGACATGGGAAAAATATAGTACACAACCTATAATATAGTATATTTTATGTAGTATACTACCGACATTGTTCCAGATTTTATGTAGCGATGAAATTAAACATATAATTTTCCTATTAACATGTGTTACTATGTCAATTATTTGATAGCACATGTGATGTCTTAGGATAGATAATTATATATTAATTCTGTTTCCATGATAAAATTTTGATTAAGAACACATAGTTTCCTCAATTTTAACCTGTGAACTTAATTATTATTTTATGATTTTTTTAAATTTATAAATGATTGTGAGTTAAGCATGGTTGGATGGAAGTAAGATAAGTTGAATAAATTGGATTTATATTTTGAAATTTTTTCAAATTAAAGGATAGATCAATTTAAATGATAAATATATTGAAAATTTATACTTCATACAGATTGTGTGGAGGGTTATGAGAATATAATAGCCCTAAAAATGTGATTGGTTTATTTTAATTTATTATGGATAAAATTAATGTTTATGGTCTATGTGTCATACCCCCATATTACGTAAGGGGCTATGTGCCTGCGGTTTTATTTATGTAAATCCCCATTATCCAATCCATTTGATCCCCTTACCCATCTGTAAGTAAAACATTATATAAGGATGGGGCTCCAAGGTAAGAGGAGGTGGTCTGAGTCTAATTGTTCATGTGAAACCAATCTAGTTGATACATAGTAACCATGGGAAAATGTTCCAATTGACAAAAAGATATGGTTTTATGTGTTCCCCACTAGGATCAAAGGTTAGGTTATTGTCTTCTAGTTATAATAATCATTATATATTATCATGATCATACCACTTATCTTTTATTTTTCCTTGTTTCATAGTTAATTATTTATTTTGGATGTTGTGTCATCACCTAAAAAATAAACTATCAAGCATGAAATATAGAATAAAATATAAATTGATTATGCGTGAATATTTTATTAGATATATTTAATCAGGTAACTAAAATCCCCATAATAATAAATAGGCATGTTATAAAATATTCTTTATGCATAAAGATAAAATACCATCAACTAAAATTTTAAATCAGCATATCCTTCAACATCTTATGTTTGAATCCACCCCATATTTCAATGTTCTTGACCATCCCACATTGGGGTGACATTAATTATTGGGTTAGTTTTAAGTTAACATTTTGGGATAATCTAGCTTAGTATACATGAAGAGTTGACTTCTAAATAATGACGTACTACAAATAATATTCAAGGGATGAAGAAATATTTATTTAAGATTTCAAGATTGGGTAGTCCAATAAATGGATCAAGTAACTGTGAGTTACTACATTTGGAAAGTAAAAACCACATAAAACCATAAAAATAACTTGCTAGGACCAGGTTTAGGTTATGAGAAGGGGAATATGGATCCCTTAAACTAGAATTTCTATGTAAAAAAGATATTCCAAAACTAATGGTGAGTGAAATTAGGTTTCCAAAAAAGTTGTAGATTAATGGAATTCAATTAAATTTAAATTTGATAATCTATTTTTGTAATTAAATAAGTTATAATTATCTTATCTTAATTATTTAAACTTATTACTTCAAATTAATTCAAAAATATAACTGTGATCAATAATATAGAAGGAGAACCTTCTCACTAACACAAATTTCCTAGAATAATATAGGCTCATAAGAATTATAATATTTCATTAATGGAATTTTTATGTATCAGAAACCTCACTTCCTAAGACACTTGATAAAGAGGCTAGTGAGTAATAAGTATCTATTTATTTGAGGCATGAAAATGATGTAATGTATGTCCAATGATTCATGTTATCCCCCATGCATAATTTTCTTCTAAATAAATATGAGTATATAGATGTGTATAATATCATTTATCACCTTTATGCTTTTTATCAAGGGAAGGATGGATCATAGAGACCTGAGATCTCCAATGCACTATTCATGTCAAATCTGGGAGATTCGATGATAATTGGACAACATATAGTCATGATGATCAGCTATTTTGAGCTCGTAGACATCTTGATGTTTAATATACATATGGATCTATTCACATATCTCATTCTACCCTCACTACCGAAAAAATATTTAGTTTTATTATGAATTATATTTTGAGAAATGGTATAAGAAACTTTCGTAACTTATTACACTTATTCTCCAAATTGATAATGTTATATTTCATGAAAAACCTAGAGTTACTATAGTGAATAATAATAAAAGGAACAAGGAAATGGGGTGAATACCCATTCCATGTATATGAATCTAGAGCACCATCCATCAAAAAATAAGAAGATCCTAGGACATGAAATGGAACATGATGTGGTATTATTTTCATGTGGAAACTAGGTCCATAGGAAGAGGAATCATACCCGACCAATGAATCAAGGGGAATATTTAGCCGCATTTGTTATTTAGTGTAAAATTTAAATATATACAAGCTGGGTATGATATACTACCTATGGTGATCTTATTTATATCCAAAAATTTGAACCGAGTATATATTAAAGAGTTTCTAGAGTTGAGGTTGATCCATGAGCCACCCACAGAACAAGGATGGATGATCTAGCCATTAGAGACTACCATCTAAAATTTCCAAAATCATTGATTTTTGTTATAGATATTATTATTATCTACCTAATGTTACCAAAAACAATATTTCTTTTTCTTTTTTATACAATAATGGATTTATTTTTAGATTTGAAAATAATGCTTATGAATTTCAAAATGATAGAATATTTTATTGTATGGAAGAGTTAAAATAATGATCTTTATGTATTAAATTTAAAAAAACCAAATATTGGATGTTGATTATGAAATAAATATGCATGACTAATTTAAATCCAAATTATGGAATCACCACCTTTGTCATGTAAATCAGAAATCGTTGAAAAATCTCTACCAAGATGGTTACCTAGACTATTTTGAGTTTAAACCAATTGAATGATGGTACAAATTTTTACAAGAAAGGATGATGAATCCACCATTAGTTAGTTAAGGTGAAAGGGATAAAGATATTTAGGATTTGGTGCACACTTATGTGTGGAGACCTTTCATAGTAGAAGATATTGAAGGATTATCATACATTATAACTTTTACCGGTGAATAGATCAAGTATGGTTATATCTAATTGATGAAGTATAAGTATGAATCCCTTGATAAGTTCAAATAGTTCAATAATGAATTTGAGAATTATCTAGTTAAGAAGATAAAGATACATTGATCAAATCAAGGTGGTGAATATATTAACCAATAATTTATCCAATTTCTTAAGGTGTTTTCAATTATGTCTCAACTCACTCCAAATTATACACCATAGTGTAATGGTGTTAATGAAGGGAGTAACCCTACACTACTAGACATAGTATGGTAGATAATGAGTCACTCAAACATTATGTTATTCTTTTGGGGGATATTCATTATAGATGAAAACATACATACTAAACTGAGTACCAAATAAAGTGGAAAATGATATTCAATTTGAGTTATCGAGTGTAAATAATATTGTTCTGACACATGTTCACACATGGGGTTTTGAGGTGTTTTTAAAGGCTATATCAAGAAGAAAACTAGAACCCTATGGCATGAATTGTATCTTTATAGGGTATCCATAGTAAATAATGGGATCATATATATAAAATAATTAATTCAATAATGTTTTTATAAAAAACATTCTATATTTTTTATAGGGATAATTTCCTCAAGGAGGATAGTGGGATCATAATTGACTTTTTTGTAGATGACGATTAAGATGCACAAGAGTTGGTACAAGATCAAATTATAAAAGTCCCTAAGAATAATGTTATTACTGAAACACCAGTTATACATATGAGTTCTATAGAGGTAAGAGATAAAGGGTTATATATTTTTCTATTCATTTATGATGGTGAATTATTATTGGTTAAAGATAATGATCTTACATATTGTAAGGAATTAGTAGAGAGCTTAGAAGCTATAATATGTCAAGAAGCCATGAATTCTATAATTGATTCCATCAATCAAAACCATATTGTAGTTCTATGAAATTTTATAGTTGATGTATAACCTAGTGGGGGTAAATGAGTATTCAAGAGAAAACTAGACATGAATGGTAATGTAAATAACTTTAAAGAATAGTTGGCTGATAATTCAATTTGACAATGTCAATTCATTTATTATAATGAATCCTTTTCTCTAGTTTCCTTGATAAAATCTCTCAGAATTTTTTTTTCCATAATATCTTAACATGACAACAATATTTAGAAAATGGATGTCAAAAACTACTATCACTAATTTAAAACATCAAAAGGATGAGTAAATAACATAACTAGTAGAGTTTTTTTACTACATCAAATTCCTAAAATTAATGAAAGCTATAGATATCCATTTATGGATTTATGAATGCGTATTGGTTAAGGAATATTGTTTTTAATGAACCCATAAAAGAAATTAGGATTCATTAAGAATGAATGTGATCGTAGTGTTTATAAGAGATTTAATGGGAGTGAAACTGTTTTCATTGTAGTATATTTTGATTAAATATTTCAAATTAGGAAATATAGACCTTCAATAGAAGAGGTTAATGTGTGTTCGATCAAGTTATTCTCCATGAAGGAGTTAGATGATGTAACCTACATTCATGGGATCAAGATTATGTGTTATATATCCATGAGTCTAATTATAATAAGTTAGGTCACACCGATTTTCTATAGAATGAAGAGGTTCAATATAAAATAATTCAAGAGGGGATTCATTCCAATATCACATGGAATACATATTTCCAAGAAAATGTGTTCTCAAACAAAAGAGGTGAGGGGGAGAATTATTGAAATCCCATAAAATCCTATGATAGGATCTATCATGTATATTGTGATTTGTATGAAGCTTGATTTTTCCTATACATTGAGTATGGTACTTAGTTATCAAGAAGATCTCAGATAACCCTATTAATGTAATGTTAAGGATTTCCCTAATAATATGATGTGAACTAAGGATATGTTCCTCGTGTATGGAGGATGATAAAGAGCTAGTTAGATGGGGTTAGACCAGACTGATCTAATTTCTCATTATGAATATTTTTATATCTCAAAAAATGGTCCATGATCTAGAATAGTTCTAAAAATCTAGTTTTTTCTGATGCTATATTGGTTCTTGTGTATATTACAGATTCTGATATATCTAAGTAATCAATTTGGATTATTTAAATTCTATAAGATCCTGAGGTGGAACCAATCATTCATGAATCTATCATTGTTTATTGTGATAACACATCAGTGGTGGCTCTCTCTGAAGATCATATGTCACACAATAGGACAAATAAGATACTTCTAAAGATTCATATCTTGGGGGTATTTTTCACAACATGGTGAAGTTACGGTGTGATGTCTATCCATAAGAGAAAACATGGTGGACCCCTTGATGAAGGATTTATCTTAGTAGAGGCATGAGTATCATGTGATAACTAGTGTATGAAGTGTTTTTATTGGTTGTATCTAGTGAATATGGGATTATGTATGAGTTAGTTCCAAATAACTGACTCTCTTAATACAAGCTTACATATTTTCTTTATTAATGATGTTATCATACTACGTGATTATTATTCATCTGCCAGAAATTTTCTTGTGATAATGTCTTAAGAATATATTTTTCATTAAAAGGTCACTATAGTTCTCTAATATTATGGGAACCAAACGGTTACATAACATAATTCTTTAATATTTCTCTATTTCTATATGATAGTTTTTTCTATGAAAAATATGATACAATATATCATGGGTAAGAGACATATAATACATTTGGAAACCTTCTCACAGTGTTCTCTATTTGTAAGATATATGACATGAGGTTATGATAACATACCCATTAATAATAAATCCAAATTTCCAAGTGTAGTAAGATATTATAATATGTGAACATGTTTATTGATCCTTATAATTTAAGATATACATTAATGAATAATATGTCTTGTGTAATTTTAAGTACTTATGAAAACCGTTATGAAATATTCTTATGGAGTGGTAGAATGCATTGGGTACATTACAAGTGAAATTGAATTAATGGATATTGTAAGAAAGGATTTATACATTGTATATCTTCAGATAAGTTGAATTTTCAATCCCTTTGATTGGAATGGAACAACCTGGATAAATCCCTGGCCATAGTGGCTACGTTCATTTCTAGAAAGTGAAAGAAGGGTTCATTTATCATATAGGTTGATGGAACCACCATGAAACCCACTTGATTTGAGTTATCTTGATAAAAGGATTATATTAAATGGAAATCATTCATTGTGAGGTTGAATATCATTGTGACATTAACTTATTTCTCTATAGGTTCCTTAGTACATTCCTAGATGCTAACCTTGTACATTAGGCGGTTATGGATACTGTTACAGAGAAAGTGGCCTATAGGTTCACACACTAAGTTTATTCATTTCCTTAGTTAAATTAAAGTATGGAATTTTAAAAGTTAGAATAAATCATATTTATTTGGGTTTTTTTAACTCCATAATTTAATAAAAAATATAGTTGAAAGATTTAGTGATTTGAAAAATAATTTTAAATATTTATTTAAATATTTTGGAAAATATAATATTTATCCTGTTATATTTATCAATTGATAATGAAACTACACTTTTTAATTTAACAAATATTAATTATTCAAGGATTGGTAGATGTTAATAATGGATTGAAGACTGAGCCAAATGGTCCAATTGAAAATTCAATAAAAGATATCAATTTATTTTCAAGTGTTGTGCTTGTCAAGTGATTATTATTATTATTATTATTATTATTAATGTAAATGAGGTAAACTATGAATTATAAATTTGGTAAGTGTCCTGTGTGTTATTTTCCTACCCTAAACCTACCATAATAAATATAACATTGTATCACTTTCAATAATCACTCTTGCTGTGAACAATATATAGAAAGCGACTCAACAAATCCCTATAGAAAATTATTGATATCTTGAATGTTTTATGTCTTCCACTTCACTCAATCCCTTGAGATAACATCATGATTTCATAAACATTAGAGAATAATTCATCTGTGATCACCTACAAACAATGTAAGATATTTGGATTAGTCATGCTAGAATCCAATGAATTTATGGGGATGTTCATAAATTTTGATGCACATGAAAATGAATGGTTAAGGGAGTCTATACTTGGATACTACATTGGAGAAATGATACAACATGACCTTGTTACCCTTATCATAATTGAAGATAGAATTACAGAATGAGGTAATTCTATATTTTCTCATAAATAAGTTGTAAATTACATGTGAAGATCCTCCTTGTCTGGTTTTGACATCATTATATAGTCAATTAATCTATTTGATTCTTTGGATGTGAGTTTTTTTATATAAAACCAGTGTTACACATTAATTAAGACTTAAATAAAAGTTATCCATACCAACACAGTGGTTCCTCTGTGTACGGAAACTATAAATTCCATTAGAGATGAATAGTACAAACTCATGTGTTATGGCATCAAAATTTCTATGTAATATGATGTTCTATCCTTCACCCGCGCCCATTTAGGTCTCTTCTATGTGGGTGCTTAAAGGATCATAACTCATGTGGATCATGATTATGACCAAATGGGTTAATATCTTATGCATATCTAATATCCTAACCATGATTATTTTTCTTATATAGAGGGCCAGTCATAGGTCCAAACCTATTGAGTATAATATCTATAACACCCGAGACTTTTATGTTATATAAATCATCAAAGGAATCTTTTTCTACACAACACTTGCTTTGCTTGCTTTACATGCAATCGTGACCTTCCTCGATAGCTTGCGTCATACGCAATACCGAGTTTCACTAAACAACAATATGCTATTAAAACTAGCCGTTATGAATAGTAATAACCACTTTCTGAAATTTTATAAATTTTATTTTTCAAAATGGACTTCATTTTTGGACTCAGAATATCGAAATTAGCCTAGGGTGAAATTTTGGTTTTTTTCTGAAAACTTTCATTTTTTGATGAATAGTGAAACCACTAAGTGGTAGGTTAAAAACTGAATTTTGCATAAAACTTAATTTTACCGCTTCTGTGAATGGAATTTCAAAAATCCGATAGACACGGTTGATATCAGTAAGTAAAATGTGGTTCAATGAGACAAAAATAATTTTTTGGTGAATAGTAACTTTTTACTTTTTTTACCGCTGTTAATAGTAAATAGGGTAACTAAGGGTAAATATGATATTAATATTACCCTAACACATGTCCTAATTCTATTGGACAAGTGTAATTCGACCAAAAACAAACTTAGGAATAAAATATGACCATTTAGGCCCACTTGGATTAGATTAGGACATTTATTATTAATTTATTTAAAGAAGGGTTAAAATAGTTAAAATCAAAGTTTAATAAGTAAATCATTTTTAATATGGGGTTATACATAAGATAAATTCGACTATAAATATTCATTAGAAAGATAAAACGATTTCCTACATAATGGTATTTTATTTGTAATTTGTAGACATTAAATAATTTAATTTATTTATGACACAAGGATGATGCAGTAATTATCTTATTAATGAAATATTGACATAATTGATGTTATAAACACCAAAATAAATGTAATTTGAGACTTTTTATGAATTAAACTAATTTTATAGGTTACTATGATATATTAGTGTTGATTTAATCAACTTTGTTCGAACATATAATTCTGTTATGACTTTCAAAAAAATCATATATCAAATAGTGTCAAAATTGACACAAAATAGTTTTTAAATCAAATATTATATTATTAATTTTTATTTTATTCCTAAAAATCTAAGGTTCGGCCAAATGACTTAGATAAGGATATATGTATTAATAATAAACAATTTTGGGTTCGTTTGGCATGTTATAGTAAGTGTATTAACCATATAGTGAAAGAAAACAAAAAGACATGGTAAAAGTTAAATTATTCAACTTAGAGTTAAATCTAATTGATAAGGTTAAAATAATACCATAAAAATGTCTAAATCTTATTGGTTGATAGGATTTCGACCCATCCCCACTTTAGCTTCGAAATAAGACCCTTTGGAACCATTATAAACCGATTTTGACTTTAATATAAAATAATATTTTGAGATATTCCTAAGGTGCCCCTCTCCTCCCTTATAAAAGGGCACCTCCTCCCCCTCCTCCTCACACCAATTTGAGCACTCAAGCTCGGTCAACCCATGCCATTTTCTCCTATCCACTTCCCTAGAATAATCCTAGAGGTCCTGGTCTTCTTCAAAGAACAATCTTAGTTCCCTAAGTGGAGGATTCAAAGAGGCGTTCCAAAGAAGAGGTAATATCCATTACCGATCTTTTCAATTTCTTTCTTCTTCAACTTCTTCTTCATTAGTTGTTTCATGATAAAGTAATAACATAAGTATTACTTACATACTGATATGTTATTATAAATATGAAACAACCCTAATTCACCTTCTATCCATCCCACGGGAAAATGAAATCACCGCGCGTGCGTATGTACGGAATACCGTCTCCACGCCGTGGTGTAATCTATTTTTCCACCATCACTTTACAAGGATGGGTATAATGGTGTAATGAGTAACTATTTATGATTATTATGAATTAATATTGATACTGAAATAATATATATATATATATATATACTCCAATATAGTTCCACGATCATAGGAACGATATCATCACTCGTGCGTACGTACGGAATACCGTCTCCACGATGTGATCCGACTCGTTCTACATGATCATCATTACATAGTAATTATATAAATGAATTGAATGAATAAATATGATATATGTTACACTAATACCATTCTGGATATAAGGTATCTATAACCTTAAAATAAGAATAAGAATGTATCTGGCAAAACACGCATAAGAACAAAAGGCAATAAAGACCCGAGTAACAAGTAACAATGAAATATTACTATCAAGAAGCTAAGAATATGACCATATATGATATCATATCAATATGTATGATTCTGGAATAAGTAAATAACATTATTTAAACCATTATACAGGATCTTCGGACACGTACAAAGCAAATCGGATCTAAGGTAAGGGAAATATCACAATCTCATTTTTATCTGAGATTGTTTATACTTTAGTATTTACTGGGGTGTATTTTATCATCCACATCCATGTTTCCTGAATATGTAATATTATTTCCATCCACCTACAAATGTTTAAATCCAATTTTACCCTTCGGTGAGTTTTTAGTAAAGAATATGAAAGGAATCTTTTGTCGTTTTTCATACGAGGTACTTTTTGACTTTTCCGACAAAAGTACGAAAAATGTTTTTTTAACTTATAAGGCATGAATGGATTTTTAAAAAATTATTTCCAAGAAGCTTTCTTTACTAGTTTTCAAGTTTATTTTTAATCATCTTCTTTTATTTTAAAGTCGTATGACATGTTAAGAAAGGAAAAGTGTTTTTGAAGTAGAAAGGATATTTTCCTCAAGAATGAAGTTCAAGTATTTTATCAAAATTATTTACCATCTAAGATAATAAAAGGGTTCTGTTTTTATCCCTATTATTACATGGATTTGATTATGTTGTGGTGGAAACATTTTTATGAATTCCATTATCTTATATGAATTGTTTTATGATGTCATGTTGTTTAAGAATCCCATTTTTATTACATGGGTTATGAGATGATGTATGATTTATGATTATGTGGCACACATATGAAAGGATTCATTATAAGATGGGAGGGACCTATATCACCCTCCAATGAATTGGGTAAAGATTTTATATCTCATGAGATAGACATGGCTGGAACGGAAAGTTATTTCGGTTCAGTGATACAGGACTGAAACGAGGAGTGAACTCGGTTAAGAAAGGGACTTTGTCCACTAAGATAGTCTTGGCAATGAGTCATGACTAACAAGAAAAGACTTTCCATGATTATGTGTGAATGCCACAAAGTTTCAAGTTTTATGTTATGATTATGGGGATCTCATTTTCACTTCTATGATTTATTCCATGTTAAGATATTATGATCTCTTTTGCAGGTTTTGATTTTCAAAAAGATATGATATGATTTTTATTTCCTTTATTTTCCCTTGCTGAGCATTTGAGCTCACCCTTTTATGTTTTCTTTTCCCTAGTTCAGGAAGATGGATATTAAGTAGAATATGCTAAAAGGGACCCTAGATATGATGAAATAAATGGGAGACACTGTAGAAGATTTATGAACCAGTTGTTTATGTTTCCCAGTTTCTAAAGAAACTATACCTATACGGTCCTTTGTGGTTTTGTCATATGTTGTAATAAGTGTGCTTCAATTTTGAAGTATTAACAATGTATGTAAAGTATGGGTCTTTATAGTTGGTATCAGAGGAAAGGTATAGTCATCCTTTGGAAACTAGGATGTGAAAGCCTTAGTAAGAACCCTAAGGATAAGTCTAAGCATAGAACACAATCTTAGTGTTTTAGAAATGGCCTTGAATAACCAAGGATAAGACCTTAAGCATGAAAATTTTATTCTTGAATTATGTGGTTTTCCTATTATAATTAGTGTTGCTCACACTATTCTTCTTGGTTTTAGTCAATGGATGGAACCCGAAGGAACCGTGTTAATGCGGAATGCGATGGGAAATGCAATGATTGTCCCCCTGAGCAACCAAACGATATGGGAGCTGGAATGCAAAATCTTGTAGCCATGCTCACACAACTTTCTCAAGCTATGAATCATGCTGGACTTCAAAACGAGCAAAGGAAGGAGCAACATTCTGTTGAATCCTTCATGAGACAGCGTCCACCTTCTTTCAGTGGGTATATTGATCCATTTGTTTCTGAACAATGGATTAGTACTACTGAAAAGA
The DNA here is from genome assembly GCA_963277665.1 of Viscum album. NCBI lineage: Eukaryota > Viridiplantae > Streptophyta > Magnoliopsida > Santalales > Viscaceae > Viscum > Viscum album. Next base: position 252,172 of record CAUJRU010000384.1, on the reverse strand, counting down.
TATTTTCAGTTATTCAATGTTCTGAACATGATAAAGTCATCCTAGCAGTGTATCGTTTGGAAGGAGATGCTGATCAATGGTGGAATCTTATTAAGAATACGAGGAAAAGGGATGAAATTGATTCTATGGAATGGGATGAGTTCAAGAACTTATTTTTCAATAAGTACTTCCCTTGTATTCTCCGAACAAATATGGAGAAATAGTTTCTTGAACTGAAGAAAATGGATGATGAATCTGTTGGTACCTATGAAGAAAATTTTACAAGACTTGCAAGGTACGCTTCTGGTATTATTATCCGACCTGAGAGTAAGATCGATCGATTCTTTAGTGGATTAAAACCAAGTATTCGAAGGGCGTTAGCCATAAGGGACTTCAATAGCTACGAGGAAGTCGTTCGATGTGCTCTCAAAGTCGATATGGAGATTGGAATAACCCATCAGTCACATGGGTTTGATAAGAAGAGGAAGATGGAATTCAAAGAAAAATCTAAAGAGCACACGGAAAAGAAGATGAGCTTTTCCTTTTTCTCAAAGTGTGGAAAGAAACATGGGGGGAGTTGTCTTAAAGCGACAAGTAAATGTTTTAAATGTGGAAAGGATGATCATCAGGCATTTGAATGCCGTGATAATGGGAAGAAGATGTCTAATGACGCAAACAAAGGAAGGGATACACAGAATGAACCTACTACACTTCAATGTTTCAAGTGCAAGGAGATGGGGCATTATGCCAATCAATGCCCAAATCCAAGGGTTGATGATGATGGTCGACGTCAACAAAATCTTAAGTCTAAAGACAAAGGAAAGTCACATGCAATTTCTATCAGCGATGTGGAGTACGATAACGAAGTGGTGAAAGGTACACTTACCATCCACTCTAAAGGAGCAAATGTTTTATTTGATTCTGGATCCACCCACTCTTTTATTTCTAACGAATTTTCTAAGGGTATCACCGTATTACCTCAACAATTTGATGTTGAGTTAGCTGTGACAACACCTAATGGCACAACAGTCGCATCAAAAGTTTATAATTCTTCTCCGATCGAAGTTTGTGGAAAAGTGCTTCCTGCAAATATTGTGATCCTTCCTTTAGTGTAATTTGATGTGATTCTTGGCATGGATTGGCTTTCTCTACATGGAGCTCATATCAATTGCCAAAGAAGGGAAGTCACATTTCATATTCCAGATCAATCTACGATCGTATATCAATGCAAGGATGAACATAATCTTCCAGTGGAAATTTCTTCCATCTTATGGGTATTGATTCCACTAAATGAAGGTTATTTATCTCAAATGGTTGGTGAGAAACTCACGATTAAGAATATGCCCATTGTACGGGAGTTTGATGATGTCTTTCCGGAGGAATTACCGGGTCTTCCACCAAATCATGAAGTTGAGTTTTCAATAGAACTCGTACCGGGTGATTTGTCTATTTCAAAGACACCTTATAGAATGGCCCCAATTGAGTTGCAGGAATTGAAGAAGCAACTCCAAGTGAATCTTGATAAGGGATTCATACACCCTAGTGCGTCACCTTGGGGAGCACCTGTTCTATTTGTTTAGAAGAAAGACGGATCAATGAGACTCTGCATTGATTATCGAGAACTTAACAAGATCACTATCAAGAACAAATATCCTCTCCCACACATTGATGACTTATTTGACCAACTACGCAGAGCTCAATACTTTTCCAAGATTGATCTTCGTTCAGGGTATCATCAATTAAGGGTCAAAAGGGAGGATATACCAAAGACGACTTTCCGTACAAGGTATGGAAACTATGAATTTATAGTGATGCCATTTGGTCTTACTAATGCCCCTGTTATCTTCATGGATCTAATGAATAGAGTCTTTAGAGACTATCTTGATCAATTTGTGGTAGTCTTTATAGACGATATTCCTGTCTATTCAAAGAGCAAGGAAGAGCATGAAGATCGCTTGAGAATTATGTTGAAGACCTTGAGAAAGGAGAAGCTTTATGCCAAATATACCAAGTGTGAATTTTGGCCTCAAAAAGTTGCATTTTTGGGTCACATAATCTCAAAAGAGTGGATATCTGTGGATCTAGAAAAAACAGAGGTTATCGAAAGATGGTCGAGACCAACAACAGTAACTGAGATCCGAAGTTTTCTTGGTTTGGCTGGATATTATCGACGTTTTGTAAAAGATTTTTCACGATTATCTAATCCACTCACCAAGTTGACTCGGAAAGGAGTTAAGTTTGTCTGGACAGAGGAATGTGAAGAGAATTTCAAGGAGTTGAAAAGAAGGTTATCCAGTGCACCTGTGCTCACACTTCCTTGTAGTGGAGAAAGGTTTGTGATCTACAGTGATGCATCCAAGAAGGGATTGGGGTGTGTTCTTATGAAAAATTATATGGTGATAGCTTATGCCTCACGAAAGTTGAAAATCCATGAGCAAAATTACCCAACACATGATTTGGAGTTGGCTGCGGTAATCTTTGCATTAAAGATTTGGAGGCATTACCTTTATGGTGAAAGGTGTGATATTTATACTGATCATAAAATTTTAAAGTATATTTTCACACAAAAGCTGTTGAATATGCGTCAAAGAACATGGTTGGAGCTGATTAAGGATTATGACTGCTCAATCCATTACCACCCTGGGAAAGCAAACAAGGTGGCAGATGCATTAAGTCGACAAGACCATGCTAGTTTATCCATGATGAGGATCACAAAAGATCCAATATTTATGGATTTACAAAGGATGGATCTTGGAATTATATTGGAAGGGAAAAAATCTTATCTTTCTCAAATGAATGTTCAACCATCTATACATGTGAATATTAAAGAGGCACATAAAGAAGACGTCGAGTTACAAAAGAAGGTGAGAAATGTTCCTGAATTCAACCTTGATTGTGATGGGATAATAAAGTTCAGGAATCGGGTTTGTGTTCCTTCCATCCCCGAATTAAAGAAGGAGCTGCTGGATGAGGCTCATAGTTCTTCATTCTCTATTCATCCTGGAAGCACGAAGATGTATAGGGACCTGAAAGAGTACTTCTGGTGGGATGGCATGAAAAGAGATGTTGCTGAATATGTCTCTCGATGCTTGGTTTGTCAACAAGTTAAAGCTGAGAGACAGAAGTCTAAGGGGATGTTACAACCATTACCCATACCCGAATGGAAATGGGAAAACATCACTATGGACTTTGTCACAGGACTTCCTAAAACATCCAAAGGCAATAATGCTATCTGGGTCATAGTTGATCGTCTTACAAAGTCTGCACACTTCATTCCTAATAGAGAGGATTTCTCTCTAGATCAGTTTGCCAGGATATATGTAAAGGAAGTGGTAAGATTTCATGGAGTACCACATTCTATTATATCTGATCGGGATCCGAGATTTACCTTGAAGTTCTGGAGAAGTCTTCAGCAGACTCTAGATACAGAGTTGAGTTTCAGCACTTCTTATCATCCCCAGACAGACGGTCAGTCTGAGAGAACAATTCAAACCCTAGAAGATATGTTGAGAGCTTGCTCTATGGATTTCAAAGGAGGTTGGGATCAACACCTACCTTTGGTGGAATTTTCTTATAATAATAGCTTTCACTCCAGTATTCAGATGGCTCCTTATGAAGCTCTCTATGGAATGAAATGCAGGACTCCAACTTGCTGGGATGAAGTTGGGGAAAGAAAGCTATTAGGACCTGATCTCGTTGATGAAATGGCAGAAAAGGTCAGATCTATTCAACAACACATAAGAGCAGCTCAGAGTCAACAGAAAAGTTATGCCGACAACCGAAGAAAATACCTAGAGTTTGAAGTGGGTGATAAAGTGTTCTTACGAATATCTCCCTGGAAGAGGGTTATGATATTTGGAAATAAGGGGAAGTTGAGCCCTAGATATATCAGTCCTTTCGAAATACTGGATCGTGTTGGGAAGGTAGCCTACCGATTGGCGCTTCCACCGAATCTCTCTCAAGTTCACGATATGTTCCATGTATCTCTCCTGATAAAGTACATACCGGATCCTTCACATGTACTCCGCTCAGAAGTTATACCGCTGGAGCAAGATCTTTCTTATGAAGAACAGCCGATAGAGATTCTGGATCGTAGCGAAAAAGTACTACGAAATAAGACCACTCGATTGGTGAAAGTTTTATGGAGGAACCACCAACTTGAAGAAGATACATGGGAGCTTGAGGATATGATGAGGGAGAAGTATCCTCATCTATTTGTTACAAAGTGAAAAATTTCGAGGGTGAAATTATTTTTAAGGGGGGTAGAATGTAACACCCGAGACTTTTATGTTATATAAATCATCAAAGGAATCTTTTTCTACACAACACTTGCTTGTCTTGCTTTACACGCAATCACGACCTTCCTCGATAGCTTTTGTCGTACGCAATACCGAGTTTCACTAAACAAAAATATGCTATTAAAACTAGCCGTTGTGAATAGTAATAACCACTTTTTGAAATTTTATAAATTTTATTTTTCAAAATGGACTTCATTTTTGGACTCAGAATATCAGAATTAGCCTAGGGTGAAATTTTGGTATTTTTCTGAAAACTTTCAATTTTTGATGAATAGTGAAACCACTAAGTGGTAGGTTAAAAAGTGAATTTTGCATAAAACATAATTTTACCGCTTCTGTGAATGGAATTTCAAAAATCCGACAGACACGGTTGATATCATTAAGTAAAATGTGGTTCAATGAGAAAAAAATAATTTTTTGGTGAATAGTAACTTTTTACTTTTTTTTACCGCGGTTAATAGTAAATAGGGTAACTAAGGGTAAATATGATATTAATATTACCCTAACACATGTCCTAATTCTATTGGGCAAGTGTAATTTGACCAAAAACAAACTTAGGAATAAAATATGACAATTTAGGCCCACTTGGATTAGATTAGGACATTTATTATTAATTTATTTAAAGAAGGGTTAAAATAGTTAAAATCAAAGTTTAATAAGTAAATCATTTTTAATATGGGGTTATACATAAGATAAATTCGACTATAAATATTCATTAGAAAGATAAAAAGATTTCCTACATAATGGTATTTTATTTGTAATTTTTAGACATTAAATAATTTAATTTATTTATGACACAAGGATGATGGAGTAATTATCTTATTAATGAAATATTGACATAAATGATCTTATAAACACCAAAATAAATGTAATTTGAGACTTTTTATGAATTACACTAATTTTATAGGTTACTATGATATATTAGTGTAGATTTAATCAACTTTTGTCCAACATATAATTCTGTTATAACTTTCACAAAAATCATATATCAAATAGTGTCAAAATTGACACAAAATAGTTTTTAAATCAAATATTATATTATTAATTGTTATTTTATTCCTAAAAATATAAGGTTCGGCCAAATTACTTAGATAAGGATATATGTATTAATAATAAACAATTTGGGGTTCGTTTGGCATGTTATAGTAAGTGTATTAACCATATAGTGAAAGAAAACAAAAAGACATGGTAAAAGTTAAATTATTCAACTTAGAGTTAAATCTAATTGATAAGGTTAAAATAATACCCTAAACTTGTCTAAATCCTATTGGTTGATAGGATTTAGACCCATCCCCACTTTAGCTTCGAAATAAGACCCTTTGGAACCATTATAAACCGATTTTGACTTTAATATAAATCAATATTTTGAGATATTCCTAAGGTGCCCCTCTCCTCCCTTATAAAAGGGCACCTCCTCCCCCTCCTCCTCACACCAATTTGAGCACTCAAGATCGGCCAAACCCTGCCATTTTATCCTCTCCACTTCCCTAGAATAATCCTATAGGTCCTGGTCTTCTTCAAAGACCAATCTTAGTTCCCTAAGTGGATGATTCAAAGAGGCGTTCCAAAGAAGAGGTAATATCCATTACCGATCTTTTCAATTTCTTTCTTATTCAACTTCTTCTTCTTTAGTTGTTTCATGATAAAGTAATAACATAAGCATTACTTACATACTGATATGTTATTATAAATATGAAACAACCCTAATTCACCTTCTATCCATCCCATGGAAAAATGAAATCACCGCGCGTGCGTACGTACGGAATACCGTCTCCACGCCGTGGTGTAATCAATTTTTCCACCATCACTTTACAAGGATGGGTATAATGGTGTAATGAGTAACTATTTATGATTATTATGAAGTAATATTGATATTGAAATAATATATATATATACTCCAATACAGTTCCACGATCATAGGAATGATATCATCACTCGTGCGTACGTACGGAATACCGTCTCCACGATGTGATGCGACTCGTTCTACATGATAATCATTACATAGTAATTATATAAATGAATTGAATGAATAAATATGATATATGTTACCCTAATACCATTCTGGATATAAGGTATCTATAACCTTAAAAGAATAATAAGAATGTATTCGGCAAAACACGCATAAGAACAAAAGGCAATAAAGACCCGAGTAACAAGTAACAATGAAATATTACTATCAAGAATCTAAGAATATGACCATATATGATATCATATCAATATGTATGATTCTGGAATAAGTAAATAACATTATTTAAACCATTATACAGGATCTTCGGACACGTACAAAGCAAATCGGACCTAAGGTAAGGGAAATATCACAATCTCATTTTTATCCAAGATTGTTTATACTTTAGTATTTACTGGGGTGTATTTTATCATCCACATCCATGTTTCATGATTATGTAATATTATATCCATCCACCTACAAATGTTTAAATCCAATTTTACCCTTCAGTGAGTTTTTAGTAAAGAATATGAAAGGAATCTTTTCTTATTTTTCGTACGAGGTACTTTTTGACTTTTCCGACAAAAGTACGAAGAATGTTTTTTTAACTTATACGGCATGAATGGATTTTTAAAACATTATTTCCAAGAATATTTCTTTACTAGTTTTCATGTTTATTTTTAATCATCTTCTTTTATTTTAAATTCTTATGACATGTTAAGAAAGGAAAAGTGTTTTTGAAGTAGAAAGGATATTTTCCTCAAGAATGAAGTTCAAGTATTTTATCAAAATTATTTTCCATCGAAGATAATAAAAGGGTTCTGTTTTTATCCCTATTATTACATGGATTTGATTATGTTGTGATGGAAACATTTTTATGAATTCCTTTATCTTATATGAATTGTTTTATGATGTCATGTTGTTTAAGAATCCCATTTTTATTACATGGGTTATGCGATGATGTATGATTTATGATTATGTGGAACACATAAGAAAGGATTCATTATACGATTGGTGGGATCTATATCTCCTTCCAATGAATTGGGTAAAGATTTTATATCTCATGAGATAGACATGGCTGGAATGGAAGGTTATTTCGGTTCAGTGATACAGGACTGAAATGAGGAGTGAACTCGGTTCAGAAAGGGACTTTGTCCACTAAGATAGTCTTGGCAATGAGTCATGACTAACAAGAAATGATTTTCCATGATTATGTGTGCATGGCACAAAGTTTCAAGTTTTATGTTATGATTATGGGGATCTCATTTTCACTTCTATGATTTATTCCATGTTAAGATATTATGATCTGTTTTGCAGGTTTTGATTTTCAAAAAGATATGATATGATTTTTATTTCCTTTATTTTCCATTGCTGAGAATTTGAGTTCACCCTTTTATGTTTTCTTTTCCCCAGGTCAGGAAGATGGATATTAAGTAGAATATGCTAAAAGGGACCCTAGATATGATGAAATAAATGGGAGACACTGTAGAAGATTTATGAACCAGTTGTTTATGTTTCCCAGTTTCTAAAGACACTATACCTATACGGTCCTTTGTTGTTTTGTCATATGTTGTAATTAGTGTGCTTCAATTTTGAAGTATTAACAATGTATGTAAAGTATGGGTCGTTATAGTTGGTATCAGAGGAAAGGTATAGTCAACCTTTGGAAACTTGGATGTGAAAGCCTTAGTAAGAACCCTAAGGATAAGTCTAAGCATAGAACACAATCTTAGTGTGTTAGAAATGGCCTTCAATAACCAAGGATAAGACCTTAAGCATGAAAACGTTATTCTTGAATTATGTGGTTTTCCTATTATAATTAGTGTTGCTCACACTATTCTTCTTGGTTTTAGTCAATGGCTGGAACCCGAAGGAACCGTGTTAATGTGGAATGTGATCGGAAATGCAATGATTGTCCCCCTGAGCCACCAAACGATATGGGAGCTAGAATGCAAAATCTTGTAGCCATGCTCACACAACTTTCTCAAGCTATGAATCATGCAGGACTTCCAAACGAGCAAAGGAAGGAGCAACATTCTGTTGAATCCTTCATGAGGCAGCGTCCACCTTCTTTCAGTGGGTCTATTGATCCATTAGTTTCTGAACAATGGAAAAGTACTACTGAAATGATATTTTCAGTTCTTCAATGTTCTGAACATGATAAAGTCATCCTAGCAGTGTATCGTTTGGAAGGAGATGCTGATCAATGGTGGAATCTTATTAAGAATACGAGGCAAAGGGATGAAATTGAGCCTATGGAATGGGATGAGTTCAAGAACTTATTTTTCAATAAGTACTTCCCTCGTATTCCCCGAACAAAGATGGAGAAAGAGTTTCTTGAAATGAAGCAAAGGGATGATGAATCTGTTGGTACCTATGAAGGAAATTTTACAAGACTTGCAAGGTACGCTTCTGGTATTATTATCCGACCTGAGAGTAAGATCGATCGATTCTTTAGTGGCTTAAAACCAAGTCTTCGAAGGGCGTTATCCATAAGGGACTTCAATAGCTACGAGGAAATCGTTCGGTGTGCTCTCAAAGTCGAGATGGAGATTGGAATAACCCATCAGTCACATGGGTTTGATAAGAAGAGGAAGATGGAATTCAAAGAAAAATCTAAAGAGCACACGGAAAAGAAGATGAGCTTTTCCTTATGCTCAAAGTGTGGAAAGAAACATGGAGGGAGTTGTCTTAAAGGGGCAAGTAAATGTTTTAAATGTGGAAAGGAAGGTCATCGGGCATTTGAATGCCGTGATAATGGGAAGAAGATGTCTAATGACACAAACAAAGGAAGGGATACACAGAATGAACCTACTACACTTCAATGTTTCAAGTGCAAGGAGATGGGGCATTATGCCAATCAATGCCCAAAACCAAGGGTTGATGATGATGGTCGACGTCAACAAAATCTTAAGTCTAAAGAGAAAGGAAAGTCACATGCAATTTTTATCAGCGATGTGGAGTACGATAACGAAGTGGTGAAAGGTACACTTACCATCCACTCTAAAGCAGCAAATGTTTTATTTGATTCTGGATCCACCCACTCTTTTATTTCTAAATAATTTTCTAAGGGTATCACCATATTACCTCAACAATTAGATGTTGAGTTAGCTGTGACAACACCTAATGGCACAACAGTCACATCAAAAGTTTATAATTCTTCTCCGATCGAAGTTTGTGGGAAAGTGCTTCCTGCAAATCTTGTGATCCTTCCTTTAGTGTAATTTGATGTGATTCTTAGCATGGATTGGCATTCTCTACATGGAGCTCATATCAATTTGCAAAGAAGGGAAGTCACATTTCATATTCCAGATCAATCTACGATCGTATATCAATGCAAGGATGAACATAATCTTCCAGTGCAAATTTCTTCCATCTTATGGGTATTGATTCCACTAAATGAAGGTTATTTATCTCAAATGGTTGGTGAGAAACTCACGATTAAGAATATTCCCATTTTACGGGATTTTGATGATGTCTTTCCGGAGGAATTACCGGGTCTTCCACCAAATCGTGAAGTTGAGTTTTCAATAGAACTCGTACCGGGTGCTTTGCCTATTTCAAAGACACCTTATAGAATGGTCCCAATTGAGTAGCAGGAATTGAAGAAGCAACTCCAAGCGAATCTTGATAAGGGATTCATACGCCCTAGTGCGTCACCTTGGGGAGCACCTGTTCTATTTGTTAAGAAGAAAGATGGATCAATGAGACTCTGCATTGATTATCGAGAACATAACAAGATCACTATCAAGAACAAATATCCTCTCCCACGCATTGTTGACTTATTTGACCAACTACGCGGAGCTCAATACTTTTCCAATATTGATATTCATTCAGGGTATCATCAATTAAGGGTCAAAAGTGAGGATATACCAAAGACATCTTTCCGTACAAGGTATGGACACTATGAATTTATAGTGATGCCATTTGGTCTTACTAATTCCCCTGCTATCTTCATGGATCTAATGAATAGAGTATTTAGACACTATCTTGATCAATTTGTGGTAGTCTTTATAGATGATATTATTGTCTATTCAAAGAGCAAGGAAGAGCATGAAGATCACTTGAGAATTATGTTGAAGACCTTGAGAAAGGAGAAGCTTTATGCCAAATTTACCAAGTGTGAATTTTGGCTTCAAAAAGTTGCATTTTTGGGTCACATAATCTCAAAAGAGGGGATATCTGTGGATCCAGCAAAAACAGAGGTTATCGAAAGATGGTCGAGACCAACAATAGTAACTGAGATCCGAAGTTTTCATGGTTTGGCTGGATATTATCGACGTTTTGTAAAATATTCTTCACGATTATCTAATCCACTCACCAAGTTGACTCGGAAAGGAGTTAAGTTTGTCGGGACAGAGGAATGTGAAGAGAATTTCAAGGAGTTGAAAATAAGGTTATCCAGTGCACCTGTTCTCAGACTGCCTTGTAGTGGAGAAAGGTTTGTGATCTACAGTGATGCATCCAAGAAGGGATTGGGGTGTGTTCTTATGCAAAATGATATGGTGATAGCTTATGCCTCACGACAGTTGAAAATCCATGAGCAAAATTACCCAACACATGATTTGGAGTTGGCTGCGGTAATCTTTGCATTAAAGATTTGGAGGCATTACCTTTATGGTGAAATGTGTGATATTTATACTGATCATAAATGTTTAATGTATATTTTCACACAAAAGGAGTTGAATATGCATCAAAGAAGATGGTTGGAGCTGATTAAGGATTATGACTGCTCAATCCATTACCACCCTGGGAAAGAAAACAAGGTGGAAGATGCATTAAGTCGACAAGACCATGCTAGTTTATCCATGATGAGGATCACAAAAGATCCAATATTTATGGATTTACAAAGGATGGATCTTGGAATTATAATGGAAAGGGAAAAATCTTATCTTTCTCAAATTAATGTACAACCATCTATACATGTGAAGATTAAAGAGGCACAGAAAGAAGATGTCGAGTTACAAAAGAAGGTGAGAAATGTTCCTGAATTCAACCTTGATTGTGACGGGATAATAAAGTTCAGGAATCGGGTTTGTGTTCCTTCCATCCCCGAATTAAAGAAGGAGCTGCTGGATGAGGCTCATAGTTCTTCATTCTCTATTCATCCTGGAAGCACGAAGATGTATAGGGACCTGAAAGAGTACTTCTGGTGGGATGGCATTAAAAGAGATTTTGCTGAATATGTCTCTCGATGCTTGGTTTGTCAACAAGTTAAAGCTGAGAGACAGAAGTCTAATGGGATGTTACAACCATTACCCATACCCGAATGGAAATGGGAAAACATCACTATGGACTTTGTCACAGGACTTCCTAAAACATCCAAAGGAAATAATGCTATCTGGGTCATAGTTGATCATCTTACAAAGTCTGCACACTTCATTCCTATTAGAGAGGATTTCTCTCTAGATCAGCTTTCCAGGATATATGTAAAGGAAGTGGTAAGATTGCATGGAGTACCACTTTCTATTATATCTGATCGGGATCCGAGATTTACTACGATGTTCTGGCGAAGTCTTCAGCATACTCTGGATACAGAGTTGAGTTTCAGCACTTCTTATCATCCCCAGACAGACGGTCAGTCTGAGAGAACAATTCAAACCCTAGAAGATATGTTGAGAGCTTGCTCTATGGATTTCAAAGGAGGTTGGGATCAACACCTACCATTGGTGGAATTTTCTTATAATAATAGCTTTCACTCCAGTATTCAGATGGCTCCTTATGAAGCTCTCTATGGAAAGAAATGCAGGACTCCAACTTGCTGGGATGAAGTTGGGGAAAGAAAGCTATTAGGACCTGATCTCGTTGATGAAATGGTAGAAAAGGTCAGATCTATTCAACAACACATAAGAGCAGCTCAGAGTCGACAGAAAAGTTATGCCGACAACCGAAGAAAAGACCTAGAGTTTGAAGTGGGTGATAAAGTGTTCTTACGAATATCTCCCTGAAAGAGGGTTATGAGATTTGGAAAGAAGGGGAAGTTGATCCCTAGATATATCTGTCCTTTCGAAATACTTGATCGTGTTGGGAAGGTAGCTTACCGATTGGCGCTTCCACCAAATCTCTCTCAAGTTCACGATGTGTTCCATGTATCTCTCCTGAGAAAGTACATACCAGATCCTTCACATGTACTCAGCTCAGAAGTTGTACCGCTGGAGCAAGATCTTTCTTATGAAGACCAGCCGATAGAGATTCTGGATCGTAGCAAAAAAGTCCTACGAAATAAGACCACACGATTGGTGAAAGTTTTATGGAGGAACCACCAACTTGAAGAGGCAACATGGGAGCTTGAGGATATGATGAGGGAGAAGTATCCTCATCTGTTTGTTACAAAGTGACAAATTTTGAGGCTGAAATTCTTTTTAAGGGGGTAGAATGTAACACCCGAGACTTTTATGTTATATAAATCATCAAAGGAATCTTTTTCTACACAACACTTTCTTGGCTTGCTTTACACGCAATCACGACCTTCCTCGATAGCTTGCATCGTACACAATACCGAGTTTCACTAAACAACAATATGCTATTAAAACTAGCCGTTATGAATAGTAATAACCACTTTTTGAAATTTTATAAATTTTATTTTTCAAAATGGACTTCATTTTTGGACTCAGAATATCGAAATAAGCCTAGGTTGAAATTTTGGTATTTTTCAGAAAACTTTCAATTTTTGATGAACAGTGAAACCACTAAGTGGTAGGTTAAAAACTGAATTTTGCATAAAACATAATTTTACCGCTTCTGTGAATGGAATTTCAAAAATCCGACAGACACGGTTGATATCAGTAAGTAAAATGTGGTTCAATGAGACAAAAATAATTTTTTGGTGAATAGTAACTTTTTACTTTTTTTTACCACGGTTAATAGTAAATAGGGTAACTAAGGGTAAATATGATATTAATATTACCCTAAAACATGTCCTAATTCTATTGAACAAGTGTAATTCAACCAAAAACAAACTTAAGAATAAAATATGACCATATAGGCCCACATGGATTAGATTAGGACATTTATTATTAATTTGTTTAAAGAAGGGTTAAAATAGTAAAAATCAAAGTTTAATAAGTAAATCATTTTTAATATGGGGTTATACATAAGATAAATTCGACTATAAATATTCATTAGAAATCTAAAAATATTTCCTACATAATGGTATTTTATTTGTAATTTTTAGACTTTATATAATGTAATTTATTTATGACACAATGATGATGTAGTAATTATTTTATTAATGAAATATTGACATAATTGATGTTATAAACACCCAAATAAATGTAATTTGAGACTTTTTATGATTTAAACTAATTTTATAGGTTACTATGATATATTAGTGTTGATTTAATCAACTTTCGTCGAACATATAATTCTATTATGACTTTCACAAAAATCATATATCAAATAGTGTCAAAATTGTCACAAAATAGTTTTTAAATCAAATATTATATTATTAATTGTTATTTTATTCCTAAAAATCTAAGGTTCGCCCAAATGACTTATATAAGGATATATGTATTAATAATAAACAATTTGGGGTTCGTTTGGCATGTTATAGTAAGTGTATTAACCATATAGTGAAAGAAAACAAAAAGACATGGTAAAAGTTAAATTATTCAACTTAGAGTTAAATCTAATTGATAAGGTTAAAATAATACCCTAAACTTGTCTAAATCCTATTGGTTGATAGTATTTCGACCCACCCCCACTTTAGCTTCGAAATAAGACCCTTTGGAACCATTATAAACCGATTTTGACTTTAATATAAAATAATATTTTGAGATATTCCTAAGGTGCCCCTCTCCTCCCTTATAAAAGGGAACCTCCTCCCCCTCCTCCTCACACCAATTTGAGCACTCAAGCTCGGACAACACCTGCAATTTTCTCCTCTCCACTTCCATAGAATAATCCTAGAGGTCCTGGTCTTCTTCAGAGACCAATCTTAGTTCCCTAAGTGGAGGATTCAAAGAGGCGTTCCAAAGAAGAGGTAATATCCATTACCGATCTTTTCAATTTTTTTTTCTTCAACTTATTCTTCTTTAGTTGTTTCATGATAAAGTAATAACATAAGTATTACTTACATACTTATATGTTATTATAAATATGAAGCAACCCTAATTCACCTTCTATCCATCCCACGGAAAAATTAAATCACCGCATGTGCGTACGTACGGAATACCGTCTCCACGCCGTGGTGTAATCTATTTTTCCACCATCACTTTACAAGGATGGGTATAATGGTGTAATGAGTAATTATTTATGATTATTATGAAGGAATATTGATACTGAAATAATATATATATATACTCCAATACAGTTCCACGATCATAGGAACGATATCATCACTCGTGCGTACGTACGGAATACCGTCTCCACGATGTGATGCGACTCGTTCTACATGATCATCATTACATAGTAATTATATAAATGAATTGAATGAATAAATATGATATATGTTACACTAATACCATTCTGGATATAAGGTATCTATAACCTTAAATGAGGAATAAAAATGTATTCGGCAAAACACGCATAAGAACAAAAGGCAATAAAGACCCGAGTAACAAGTAACAATGAAATATTACTATCAAGAAGCTAAGAATATGACCATATATGATATCATATCAATATGTATGATTCTGGAATAAGTCAATAACATTATTTAAACCATTATACAGGATCTTTGGACACGTACAAAGCAAATCGGACCTAAGGTAAGGGAAATATCACAATCTCATTTTTATCTGAGATTGTTTATACTTTAGTATTTACCGGGGTGTATTTTATCATCCACATCCATGTTTCCTGAATATGTAATATTATTTCCATCCACCTAAAAATGTTTAAATCCAATTTTACCCTTCGGTGAGTTTTTAGTAAAGAATATGAATGGAATCTTTTGTCGTTTTTCGTACGAGGTACTTTTTGACTTTTCCGACAAAAGTACGAAGAATGTTTTTTTAACTTATATGGCATGAATGGATTTTTAAAACATTATTTCCAAGAAGCATTCTTTAATAGTTTTCAAGTTTATTTTTAATCATCTTATTTTATTTTAAAGTCGCATGACATGTTAAGAAAGGAAAAGTGTTTTTGAAGTAGAAAGGATATTTTCCTCAAGAATGAAGTTCAAGTATTTTATCAAAATTATTTTCCATCTAAGATAATAAAAGGGTTCTGTTTTTATCCCTATTATTACATGGATTTGATTATGTTTTGATGGAAACATTTTTATGAATTCCTTTATCTTATATGAATTGTTTTATGATGTCATGTTGTTTAAGAATCCCATTTTTATTACATGGGTTATGCGATGATGTATGATTTATGATTATGTGGAACACATAAGAAAGGATTCATTATAAGATGGGTGGGACCTATATATCCCTCCAATGCATTGGGTAAAGATTTTATTTCTCATGAGATAGACATGGCTGGAACGGAAGGTTATTTCGGTTCAGTGATACAGGACTGAAACGAGGAGTGAACTCGGTTCAGAAAGGGACTTTGTCCACTAAGATAGTCTTGGAAATGAGTCATGACTAACAAGAAATGATTTTCCATGATTATGTGCGCATGCCAAAAAGTTTCAAGTTTTATTTTATGATTATGGGGATCTCATTTTAACTTCTATGATTTATTCCATGTTAAGATATTATGATCTCTTTTGCAGGTTTTGATTCTCAAAAAGATATGATATGATTTTTATTTCCTTTATTTGCCCTTGCAGAGCATTTGAGCTCACCCTTTTATGTTTTCTTTTCCCGAGGTTAGGAAGATGGATATTAAGTAGAATATGCTAAAAGGGACCCTAGATATGATGAAATAAATGGGAGACACTGTAGAAGATTTATGAACCAGTTGTTTATGTTTCCAAGTTTCTAAAGACACTATACCTATACGGTCCTTTGTGGTTTTGTCATATGTTGTAATAAGTGTGCTTAAATTTTGAAGTATTAACAATGTATGTAAAGTATGGGTCGTTATAATATCAAACATAAATGTACGGTTTTATTATCTATATCTTATTTTTTTCATTCACGTGAATGTGTAGATCATCTATCATGTTTTTTATGATTGAGGACTAGGTGAATTTCACAAGTCACTTCTTGGGAGTTGACATAGTAATTCATGGTTCCTTGGATGTTTTGAGAATATAATTTCAATATGGATTGTGGATATATAATCTACATTAATTATTTGTTCTTGTAGAATGGATATTTATATAGGTTTTTGGTATATATTGGAGTCTTCAAATTAGTTCAGGATCTCATTCACATCGATGAACATGATAGGATTGATATTTAAACTACTCTAATATAAAAGTGAACTTTCCATGTAAGAGGTCATCTCCACTCAATCCTTCTATTTCCATCGTTTCTTTTTGATTTCTAACAAAGATTTTTTGTTGTGTTCTATGATCTCCCACTACTATTGGGTGACCTGAAGGAAGTTGTTT
This sequence comes from Viscum album, assembly GCA_963277665.1. Taxonomy (NCBI): domain Eukaryota; kingdom Viridiplantae; phylum Streptophyta; class Magnoliopsida; order Santalales; family Viscaceae; genus Viscum; species Viscum album. The sequence continues at coordinate 235,497 of CAUJRU010000384.1, read as the reverse complement.
GCTGGTTTCATGCAAAATTATTTTCGGTTATGCTCAAATTGTAAGATACGGGGTGGTGGGATCATTGGGGATCATTGGGGATTTTTTTTGTCCTTACTTGTAGTCAATTTTTTGTGGAGTGAAACTCACTAATCATAGAATATTGTATGATTCTTAATGGTCTTATCTTAAGTAGACTTTATAACATCAACTAGTGTGAAGAAGAAATGAACATGACATTACTCTAATCTTCATTGAATGTTAATTCCGTACTCAATTGAAGTTTACATACTATATCATGGAATAAAGACTCATCCTTGATATTGGCATAAATATCACACATACTTTCCATGATGCAAACAATGTGGCAGAACTTTTGGCCTCTAAAGGCATCCAATATGATCCTATTTAGATTTTCTTTAGATTCAGATCATTTCATCTTAGTTATAATTATGTCTTCCATATAGAATATATTAATAACCTCTATTTTAGACCTCCTCAATCCCATTATGGTTTTGTGTTAATAATTAATAAATATTTAATTTTATTATAATCTCTCAGAGTGAGGGAGCATTCTATTTATACATTGATGGTGTTATAGCCTTGTTCATTTGATGAATTTATTGATGCTATGAATTTATTGTAAACCATTATTGAGAGCTATTGTAGGATTATTAGATGATTTTAGATTTTATTTACAGATTTTGAGATGGTTAAAAGTGTTGGATATGTTTTTACGAAGTTCTATGATGGATCAAATTCGCCTAGAATATCTAAAAAGAATCATAAGACATTAGTAAATCATATTACTTCAGGTTATGGTAAGAAAAATGGAATAGGAATTGGGAGTATGATTTCATCACTTCATGACTTCGAATAAAGTACAATAGATACTACATAATCCATTGAGAACTAGTGTATGTCTTTGAGATATTATTGCAATACTTCACAGAACACAAGACATTTTGGATCTTAAGACTTCATGTCTTTGTGTTATCCTTTGAAGCACCAAACATAATACTCTAACCCAGGGTAATACATTTATTATAAATTTTCAATAATATAAGAATTTAAATTACTATAATAAGTCTTTAACACATAGAAATAGTTTTGGGATTCTACTTTGAGAAAATCTGGTTTCTGTAAATTTACTATTCTAATGAAAACCAAACACAATGATGCCTATTTTTTCCTAAATAATTAAAAAAGAGCACGTTGATTGTGATTAAAGTTGTATAAATAATATATGATAACCAAAAGATGAATATCATGATATGTTACGATATCAATACAATTAATATAAACCTAGTTGAATATGAGTTTATTGGTGATGAAGCTATAAATATTAAATCCAGAATGTCATTGGGATGATGTTGTTCTATTATTACTATCATAAATCACTTTATAATAAAGAATTTTTTAAATTTGACTTTTTTAGATGAGATTTAAAAAATATAATAAATCCTCATGAAACTATGTGATTATTGAATGAAATAGAATATTGGGATTGATCTAGTGGACTCAAAGATGTGAAAACAGAAGAACATGAGTTTATCTATTAGTGTTGTTGTATATTGATCAGAATAAAGAAGGCACCACACATGATTTCTACCTATAAGTTAATTTTATCATCTGATTTAAATAACCATTAAAGTCAACTTCAGATTGATTACTTTATTAGACTATGCGACTAATGTAGAACGAAACCAAAAATGATAATTTTATAACCATTATTTTTTTGTTAGAGCTGCTAAATTATTTCTATTTTTTCAATTTTTTAAACATTATTTTAATTATATACATTTGAAGCTCTTAAATGGAATAATTCTTTTAAAATTAAGATACTGATAGGATCATGTGATTGGGAATAAGAAAATATGTGTTTTGATGAAAATATTGTGTACGTGTGAGAGAGAAATATGTCACGAAGAAGAAGAGATCCTTGTCGACGATGTTTTGAACATATCATCAGCATTTTATTGAGAACAAAAATCTAGTGAATGATATTTCAGATTGAGAGTTGTTAATAATATATATATCAGATTCTAAAATAGGTGAGTATGTTGTCTTGAATATTCTGAAGGATCTTAAAGAATATCATCACCAGTTTCTGAATAAACCATGTGCATCAAGTGATCATTATCATTTTTTATGAATCATTGCAACTAGAGAGATTATAAGTATGACTAGTGGGATAATTTTTAATTGTAGTATCGGGAAATTATGAATCCATCGGTGAAGGTTGATTCATCCTTACAAATTATAGTTTGGTGATTCTCTTATAGTTAATAATATTCATCTAAGATGGTAACCATCTGCAACAAGGAGTATGTATGCAAACTACCACCTAAACTTATAAAAATCAGTGTGTTCCTTGCATTATCTATTTTTTCATTTTCATGAATGACTTAGACTTATATATTCTTGTGATATGGTCAATCTTTAATCATCAAGAGAGGTTTATATCATGAATAAGAAGAAATATTAAAATGAAATCATGCACTGATTAACCCCCCTCCTTGTATATTCATACGACCCATTGCCTCTAACAGGTGATCATAATTAATATTGATCCTCCAAATAATGAGGGTGAAGGTTACATTAGATGATTTAAAAGTGCTTTATTCTTCATTTACATTTTGGAATATATTAACTTCAATATAGAGAATGAATATTCATGGGTCATTTACACAAACAATGATAACATTATTTTCCCCAAAAACAAATTAGTTTAATTAGAGCCAATACTTCAAGTATTAAATGTGATTAATGTAATTTTTTTTTGAATAAATACATATCATATTTCATATATATCCACAAAATATAATATGATATGATGAAACTATAATATTTCAATTAGTTGTATTGGATGATTTTGTTCTATCATAATGTATGATGTACCGATTACTCTTTGTTTTGAACTATGGAATAGATTACAGTATTGGATATTCAAAAGTATATTTTAGTCATTAGTTTATGGAAAATAGGGGTTATATTATATTTAAGAAACTTGTTATATCTTGAAATGAAATTGGAGTTATATGAAATTTCTTATTGTATTCGATGATATGAGTCATATTTTATGATTGAATATCATATCATAAAATACAATATTTATGTCAGTCTACCTCACTCCACTATCAGTCAAATTTTAAGAGTAATAATTTGATTATTAGTTATAAAAAACAACATGTATAAAATTTAAAAAATTTATAATTTTTATTGTTTTTATTATAATTTGAATATTTATTATAATTTATAAATGTTTGGAATTCCATTAATCTACCACTTTTTTGGAAACCTAATTTCACTCACCATTAGTTTTGGAATATCTTTTTTACATAGAAATTCTAGTTTAAGGGATCCATATTCCCCCTCTCATAACCTAAACCTGGTCCTAGAAAGTTATTTTAATGGTTTTATGTGGTTGTTACTTTCCAAATGTAGTAACTCACAGTTACTTGATCCATTTAGTGGACTACCCAATCATGAAATCTTAAATAAATATTTCTTCATCCCTTGAATATTATTTTTAGTACGTCTTTAGAAGTCAACTCTTCATGTATACTAAGCTAGGTTATCCCAAAATGTTAAGTTAAAACTGACCCAATAATTAATGTCACCCCAATGTGGGATGGTCAAGAACATTGAAATATGGGGTCGATTCAAACATAAGAAGTTGAAGGATATGCTGATTTAATATTTTAGTTGATGGTATTTTATCTTTATGCATAAAGAATATTTTATAACATGCTTATTTATTATTATGGGGATTTTAGTTACCTGATTAAATATATCTAATAAAATATTCTCACATAATCAAGTTATATTTTATTCTATATTTCATACATGATAGTTTATTTATTAGGTGATGACACAACATCCAAAATAAATAATTAACTATGAAACTAGGAAAAATAAAAGATAAGTGGTATGATCATGATATTATATAATGATTATTATTTCTAGAAGACAATAACCTAACCTTGGATCCTAGTGGGGAACACATAAAACCATATCTTGTTGTCAATTGAAACATTTTCCCATGGTTACTATGTATCAACTAGATTGGTTTCACAAGAACAATTAGACTCAGACAACCTCCTCTTACCTTGGAGCCCCATACTTAGATAATATTTTACTTACAGATGGGTAAGGGGATCAAATGGATTGGATAATGGGGATTTACATAAATAAAACCATAGGCACATAGCCACTTACATAATAAGGGGGTATGACACATAGACCATAAATATTAATTTTATCCATAATAAATTAAAAGAAACCAATCTCATTTATAGGGCTATTAAATTCTCATAACCCTGTACACAATCTGTATGAAGTATAAATTTTCAATATATTTATCATTTAAATTGATATATCCATTAATTGGAAAAATTTTCAAAAAAATAAATCCAATTTATTCAACTTATCTTACATCCATCCAACCATGCTTAACTCACAATCATTTATAAATTAAAAAAATCATAAAATAATAATTCAGTTCACAGGTTAAAATTGAGGAAACTATGTGTTCTTAATCAAAATTTTATCATGGAAATAGAATTAATATATAATTATCTATACTAAGACATCACGTGTGATATAAAATAATTGACATAGTAACACATGTTAATAGGAAGATTATATGTTTAATTTCATCGCTACATAAAATCTGGTGCCTCCGGGGGGTCTCTCTTGTATAGTGGTTGGTTCTCCGGCGACCGGAGTCGGCTTGGCTCGCCCTCCAGGGCCCTCGTTCAAGGAAGCTCTTCTGCGGCATCCTCCCGGTTTCTATGGGGTTCAGATCGGCTCATCGGCGGGCCCTGCGGTTGCTTCATCTTTTGTGGAGAATGGTTCCCTGGTGCTCGAGGTTTCAGCGGCATCCTTTGCGGCGGCGACCTTGGATCTTCAGTGGACTCTTGTTGCGAGATTTGGATCGGACAAGCCTCATCTCGTGCTTTTTCAAGATTTCATCAGTCGTTGGGGTCTAGATCTGCCGGCTTCGGTGTCTATTTTGGATCGTAAATCCTTCTGCATCGTCTTGGCCTCTAGGGCAGATTTCGTTACTGCTTGGTGCAAGAGGGCGCGCTCTGTCGGGCGGTGGAGGTTCTCCCTCTCCTGGTGGTCGATGGATGCTCTTTATGGCATAGAATGCTCTAGCGCGGCGGTTTGGATTTTGCTTCCAGGTTTGCCCCTTCCCCTCATGAATGGATCGTTTCTCAAAGTTATTGGGGATTTGTTGGGGAGTTTCTTATGCGAGGATGATCGTTCTGTCCGTTTGGCCGTGGCTTCAGTGGCAAGGATTTGTGTTGAGATGGATCTCTATCGGCCCCTTCAGCAACATCTTTTGATCAGAATTGAAGGGATGATGGATCGGCTTCAACCCCTGATTTATCCCGCCTATCCAAGGTTCTATTCCCATTGCCATATTTCAGGGAATACCTTTCAGGTTTGTCATAAAGTTAATATGAAGGGAGTCTTTCACCATGCTGTTCCGAGGTCCCTTGATCCTCTCCCCCGCGCGCTTCGCCGGGTTCCAGAAGGTAACGTCCAAGGTGAATGTGGTTCTTCTTTTCTTCCCGTGCAGGGTTCGGAGGCGTCCTCGTCCTTTTCTGGTAGTGCTGGGAATGAGCCTCCTTGCCGCGACTTGGTTCCTGTTATACGAGGCATGAGTTGGGATTCTTTGGTATAGTTTTCAGAGGAAGGCCTTCCTCTCAGAGGGGTTTTCTTCAGTAGTTTTCTAAGTCTACGGAAGAAGGTTTTTTTGTCTTCGGCTCCTTCACAAGTATGCTTCACAGACATCTCCATACTGGATTCAGACTCGAATGTTATCGTGGTCTCTGAGCCTTCCTCGCCTCTGGGGCCCCCTCTTCTGTCTGGGGACTTCAGTCCAGCGGTGTCCTCGCCTCCGTCCTTTCCAGCTTCGTCCGTTTCGCCTCCGAGTTCCCCCCCAGTGCTCCTGAAGTCGGATCAGAACAGAGAGGGGGGTAGTTGTTTTAAGTCCCCAGAAGTTTCTTGCAGGGCGCGGGCTAGCAACAGGACTTCTCCAGTGGTCTTATCCTCGTAGGTGCATTCTGGTGTCCTCACTTGCTCAAAATCCAAACTAGACGCTTCTATTAATGCACTCTCAGTACATTTTGATAAGGGCCAGGAGTCTGGGGCCAAAACCAGGCGAGATCATATAAATGTTTACTGTCCTAATCTGGAATGGCCAGGGCCTGGGTGCCAGGGTTAAGTCTGATTTCATTTCTAACGAAATAAATAACAGGCAAGTCCCTTTGGTGGCTATCTTGGAACCTAAGCAATCTTTTAACAGAATAAAATATTATGCTCAAAGTCTTAAGTTCTGTGGTTTCATGCATGGAGATCCCATCAATTCACATATATGGCTCTTTTGGAAGGATCATGTTTGTGTTGATCTTTTGAGTGCGTCGGATCAAGTTCTGAATACCAAGATTACAGTTGGGATCCATGTGTTCTTTTTCTCCTTCATTTATGCGAAGTGTACTGCCCAGGGCAGGGAGTCTTTGTGGAGTGATTTGGAGGGCTTTAATCCTGAAAAAGATCTGTGGCTTGTTGGTGGTGATTTCAACATCATTGCCAGTCCTGAGGAGAAGAAAGGGGGTGGGGATTTTCCCAGGAATGCTAGCCAAACTTTTGTTTCTTTCATGGAAAGGAATGGCCTTTTGGATGCGGGTTATGAGGGCAGTTCCTTTACCTGGTGCAACAATCAGCGTGGGGGGAGACGTTTGTATAGCCGACTTGACCAGTGCCTCATGAATAATGCTGCCATTTCCATGTTCCCAGATTCCAAAGTTGTTCATTTGCCAAGAGTTTTGTCTGATCACTCTCCGCTCCGCATTTCTCTTGGTGCAGGGTCGATGAGGGAGGAACATGCTCATTTCTCAAAATCATGGCTGGAGGAATCTGGTTTCCTCTTGGTGGTCAGGGATTCTTGGAACCTGCAACACCAGGGGAACCCATGGATTTCTTTTCACAATAAGTTAAGGCGGTTAAAATCTCTTCTTCATGTCTGGAGAAGGTCGATCCCGGCTCGTGATCAGGATTTGTCTGAGATCAGTGTGGAGGATGAATGACTGGAGAATTTTTTGGAACAAGTTTGGGATGACGATATGTTTTCTGAATTGAGGTCTAAAAAGGATATATTATCTGACAGCCTTATGAGGCAGGATAGGATTGCCATAGAAGGAGCACGGGTTAAGTGGCTTCTTGAGGGGGACCGGAATTCGAGATACTTTCACTCTTGCATTAAAGAACGTCGGCGAGTTCAGAGGCCCAACATTCGTAGGGAAGATGGATCCTTTTACAATGACCGAGAGGAGGTTGGGCTTATGGCCAATGGAGCTTTACAGTCTTTACTGGCTGCTCCCAATCCTGGTTGGTCAGGGGGATACCCGAGGGGTGGGGCTGAAATTTTTGACAGTATTTCCAACACTGTTTCAGACAGCATTGATGAGGGCGTCAGGAGACCCCCAGAAGAGGAAGAGGTGCATGAGGCGGTGTGGTCTCTGAACCCGGATAGTGCACCCAGGCCTGATGGGTTCCCTGGTTCTTTTTATAGGGCGACTTGGGAAATTATCAAAGGGGATCTTGTACATGCTGTTCAGGATTTCTTTCAGGGAGGGGATCTCCCTCGAATTGCATGTGCAACCAAACTGGTTCTTGTACCAAAGGTGATCAATCCTCAGTCCATTGAGAAATACCGACCCATCAGCATATGAAACTTTCCGTATAAGGTCTTGGCTAGCATACTCAACAAGAGGCTGGTTTTTCACTTGGATTCTTGGATGAACCCTGAGCAGCACATGTTCATTAAAGGGAGATCAATCCAGGGTGCGATCGGAGTGGTCCAAGAAATGGTAAGTCGCATCAATAATAAATCATTTGGGGGCAATTTGGTGGTCAAATTAGATATGAGCAAGGCCTATGATAGGTTGGAATGGGGGTTTGTCCTCAATGTCCTGGCTTGTATGGGGTTCTCCAATTGGTCCAGTGACTTAATTTTCCGCTGCTTCAGCTCGGCGTGGATCTCTACTTCGTTCATGGGTAAACAATTTGGGTTTTTAAAGGCTTGTCGTGGTCTCAGGAAAGGGGATCCTTTGTCCCCTACTCTTTTCATTCTTGCTCAAAATGCTCTGAGCTGTTATATTAATCAAGGCTTAAACCCGGGTAAATTCTTGCCTTATCATAACAGGAGAGCCACAAGGGGTATTACTCACTTGATGTTTGCTGATGACACAATCCTTTTTATCAATGGTAGTAGAAGGTCAGTCCAGGGGCTAAATGGAATTGTAGGGGAATATTTCCAGTGGAGTGGGCAGGTGGTGAACAAAGAGAAAAGCCTCTTCTTTATTTCCAAGAAGACTTCAGTGAGGAAGGAGAGGGTCTTGGGGGCCAGTCTGAATATGGGAAAGGGTTCTTTTCCCATGGAATATCTTGGGGCACCGGTTAGTCCCTCTTCTCTTCAGGTGCATCATTTTGATAAACTTGTAAGTAAAATCACGGGACACATCTACAATTGGAAGAACAGATTTCTATCCTTTGGAGGTCACATTACATTGGTGAACAGTGTCCTTGTATCCATTACCATGCATATCCTTTCCACTCTCAAGGTTCCTAAGAGAGTGATTTTCAATATGGAAAGAATAATGGTATCATTCATATGGGATGGACATATGGAAGGCAGACATCATTGGGCTTCGGGGAAACGTTTAGCAAAACCTATATCCGAAGGGGGAATCAATCTGAGAAGTGTGTCTACTACCATGCAAGGGCTTCATGCAAGGAATGCCTGGGAGGCCTTGGAAGGCTGGTCACTTTGGGGTAGAACTATTCAGGACTTATATGGCTTGAATGCAAATGTTCAGAGGATGCGTTCCTCTAGGATATGGAATCTGATTAATCCATAATTGGAGGTATTACATCATCATTCTCGATGGATAGTGGGAAGAGGTAACATCAACTTCTGGAAGCTTGATTGGGGGGTGGGCAGGCTATGGTTTCCGGGCTGCCCTGTCCCGGATTTATCCTTTAAAGAGGCAAGTAGCCACCCTCGCTTTCTCTAGGCCATCCTTGATGAAAGCCAAATGGAATTTTTCAACAACATTGTAGTTAGTGATGAAGGGGATAGGCTTATTTTCACAGGTTCTACGTCGGGTGCCTTTTCCATCAAGGATTATGCTCGGGTGACGATGAATATTCCAAATAATGATCTGTTGGGGGAGGCCTTGTGGTGCAAAGTGATTCCTTCCAAATTTAATTTTCTGCTGTGGCGTATATGGAATAGGGCACTTCCGACAGACGATAGGTTGAAACGTATGGGAGTTAATATGGCTTCTCGATGTTGGTGCTACAGGTCTTTTAACCAGGAAACAGTGGGGCATCTCTTCTATGACAGTGAATGGGCCAGACATATATGGCGGACTTTTGGAGCCTTCTTCGGTTGGGAAGGGTATGACGGTGCGCAAGATAGCTTCCTTGATTCATGGTTTAGAGGTGCTGGGAATCGGGGGGCTGAAAGAAAAGCTCGGATTGTCATTCTAATAGTAGGATGTTGGACTATTTGGAAGGCATGGAACGACAACCGTCATAATAATTTCTCTGTAACTCAGGTGGGTATTATTTTCATAATGAAGAATCTCTTTTTGGACCTGGTCAGGTTGTGCCCTGATTTCCGTTCAGCGCCATCGGTGTGCTCCATTGCCTCCAGCGTTGTCTCCGATCAACATGACGTCTCCACTGGGCAGGGACAGTGGGTTCGGTGGAGACCTCCAAGCCAGGGACTTAAATTGAAAACGGATGGCTCGATGATCACGGGGGTGATGCGCGGGGGGGGGGGGGGGTCGTGAGAGATCGAGCAGGTTCTGTGTCTGCTGCGTTTGCTGGTGAGCTTGGCAGAGGTGATTCTCTTCAGGCGGAGGCTCAAGCCTTGGCTGCAGGTCTGGAAATGTGCTACCGGAGGAATATCTGTCTGACAGCTGTGGAGACTGAATCTTTGCTTTTGTGTAATGCGCTGCTGGGCAAAGGTAAAATTCCTTGGAGTATTGCTTACACTGTTAGGAGATGCCAAATTCTTATTGGGCCTCACATGGAGGTCTCTCACACATGGAGGGAGGGAAATATGGTCGCTGATTTCTTGGCCTCTCTGGCAACCACTGAATGCAGTATGTTTTCATTCTCTAATTTGGGGTCGTTTCCAGGTGAGGGGATGAAGTTCGTGGTTAATGATGCTCTGGGTTTGCAGTACTTCAGACCACCGTGATTTTCTTTTGTGTATTGTGGTCTAATAAATAAAAATGATAATTTTCATGCATGAATAAAATCATGAACAATGTCGGTAGTATACTACATAAAATATACTATATTATAGGTTATGTACTATGTTTTTCCCATGTCAACTACACAAGCCAACTGACTAGGTGTGTTTCCTACCATGGATGATTTTTAGGTATATGACATGTTTTTTTATTACATGGAATTTGTCTATGGTTTGAATGATATGTCAGTCCTCATATTTTGAATCTGATACATGAATTCTAAGATAACTAGTGTTCTTTTCCACAAGATAATGGGGACTAAAAATTGTGTAAAGTGGTCATGCAATGTGTAATTCTTCAAACATTGTGCCATCCTCTCCGGATCAACATACTAGTTCAGTTTTTTGGATCATAGAAAATATTTCATCACATCTATCCGACATTATCAAAATATGAAGATGAAAAAAACATAAATAAATGGTATTTATATAGGTAGTAAATTTCATGTAATCTATTTTTTTGTGGAAAAAATCTATGGAACCTCCAGATTGTGTTTTTGAAATGTTTCTTCATTTTTCAATATTAATCAATTACAGGTAATGTTAGTGATAATGAATAAGGGAAGAGGTGACAATGATAGATATTAAAGTGAATCGATATGTGTAAAATTAAAAAAAATCATGCAAAAAATACATTAATAATAAATTATAGTAAATTAAACATGTTATCCTGTTGATACCACTTTTAGGTTTTGTGCATAGTAGATGTTATTTAATGGAATGGACAACTCAAATTTTACACATAAATTATTTGTAATCATTACTAAATAAGTAAAAAAATTCATGTATAACAAAAACAATAGATTACTTGACTGAAGAAATACACAAAAAATAGAAGAGGAAGATATTCAAATGTACTTTATAATTAATTCATGAGAAGATATACAATTATATCAACTCGTAAATATGTCTTCATTTATGATCTACTTAACTTGATTTCATCATACATTCATTACATTGTAGGATCTAGTGTAGAATCCCTCTAGTGGTGATCGACATTTGCACCATAATCTTTAACCATCTCCACAGAATCACCGACTTCTAGAATTACCAATATCGATATCTATTTTTTGTTCATGGTTGATCACCATATTATTCTTATTAAAGGAGGAATATATCTTAATGTTCTCTAGACATATTGAGAGAGGAGGAAGGGAGATCACGTGTTAGGTATCTAGGTTTTCCTCTAGGTCTTGATAGAGACTCTTTTTATCCATTGTGAACAACATGGGTGATTATATAAATCTACATAATTATATATTTACTATGGATGGTTTAGGGTTGAAAAATCACACAAAATCTCGTTTAAAACTTTATAATTCTTACTTGACCCCATGTACAATAATAATGATAATTATATTATTTTTTTGACATGTGGAACACATTTGAAAAGAAATTTAATATCATTTATACCGTTTACAATTTGACAATTAATCTCTATCCTCATTCCATCATTGACATTTACTAATTCTAGAATAATGACTATTTATTTAATAATTATTTTCTACTCAAATATTCATTGATAAATGTAATTTAATAAAAATCAAATTATCTGAACCTTATATGAAAATATTAATTATTATTATTTAACTCACATAATATTTTGATAAACTTTTGATTTAATCAGGGTGATCAACCAAAACCAAATACATATTATTTCTTCCGACTTGTCGGATTTAGTACTTGAATTTTAATGAGATTAGAGATAGACTTATTATGTGACCATATATCCCTCTTTCTCTATATGATTATGCATAACCACCTAGAGTTTAGTGTTTTCATGTAGAAACACGATAATTCCACAATAAAGAATGATGTTATTGTCACAAATACATTAACTTATTATGAAAAATTACCATGTAATACAATTCCATTATCATAATATCTAAAATCAAGTGGGTTTCATGATGGTACTAAACCTATATGATTGATGTTTCATTATTTTACATTTTTGGAAATGAACTCACCCAAAATGGTCATGGATTTATCTAGGAAGTTAGATTCCATTAAAGGGACGAAGATATTAAAATTCATCATGGTACAAAAGGGACAAATCCTTTCTTGCACTATCCATTAATGTAATATCAATTTTTACATTACCAACACATCCTAACTCACCACATGAATATGTCATCATGATTATTATCAATAAACAAAAGTACATGAGTCATGATATCCATGAATGATAATCTTAAATTCTAATGATATATACATACATCCGTATATAGGAACATCCAATGAAACTCATAAATTAGATTTCCTACCAACGTGTCTATTAACGTAATCTAATGTCTTAGATATTACCAGGGGAGAACAAGATAAGATTGTGTCTCAATTTATTATAAGATGCTTACCAATGATATCAGGTATCATCTATGTCATGTTAGATAATTTCATCTAGATATAGAATAATTTTTCATGAATAATGTCATGGAATCTTCTAGTTCCAATCATAATTGGGAATTTTTATAACATTTTAGTGTGAAATATATTCTTAGGTAAGTGTAACATGAAAATGTCAGGAAATGTAAAAATAATGAAGTGATAGGAAAACATCATTAATATTTTAATCATGTAATAATCTAGTAAGAAATTACTTTCTAGGGAATTGACTCCAACATCATTATAGAAATTTGTGTTTGAAATTTCTTCATGAAATTTCATGTGAAGCGTTTGGATGTCATGAAAAAAGTGTATGTGGATAGACATTTTTTCAAACCAAACCAATATATATTTTTATCTTGTAATCCCTACGGAATGACCATTGATAATATCAAATCATTCCTTGAGTTCATTCCATGGTTAGGAGAACCCCAACCTCCATTCGAATCTTATATCAGTAACCATTCCATATTTTTATCTGGAAAACTAAACACATATGGGAGACCATTCATGAGCCTCCAAAGGTAATATATCTTGCATGTTTGATATTTGATCATACAAGACCTTGAGATTGATACCCCCTTCATCAAATATACTTTTCAGTGGAGGTTTGGAATCCTAGTTTGAATTACTAGCTTTCTAAGAATCCCAAAGGATACCATTATGTACATTTTCAGTCTAATAAACTAATGTGTTGATAGAACCTTCATTGAGAAATTATCAACAAAATACCAAGAATTTGAGATAATATAGGAGTATTTTATGAAACTGATGATCACGTCCCTTTTAACAACCACAAAAATGAAAGGGGTAACACATTCATTTTTATAGTCCTCCACAGCGATCCTCCTTAATTGAAACATTCATCAGCCACATTACGTGTCATCAAATTCGACACATGAATTTTATACAAACTATGGAGGCATTGATCACATTCAATGAATGTATGATTATGAGGAAATTATTGGATACATTTTTTGATATCGTTGGTTTGAATTAGCGGAGTTTTTAACACTAAAACGTGATGATATTAGAGAGTAATTCATTTGAATAATTTTAAATGTAAAATAACATCACTAAAAAGTTTGGATAAAATCATATGATTTGGGAGATTAACAGATCAATTGTTCTCATTTTGAATTTTTATAAATTCTATGAACAATTTTTTTTTGTTCTCTGGGGGAATCAAGTTATGTTGATGATTTTGGGTTTTGGAATTAATTTTTATAATGTTTCATGTTTTTTTGATTAAAATAATTAATTTGAACACATTTTAATTCTTTATTTTTAATTATATAATTATCCATTCATTTATTTATCATTTTAAAATTATTGATTTAATTTATGGTTTATTTTCATGCTTGAAAGTACCCAAATAGGTAGATCATTATAATGGTGGGTGGCCACATAAATGAATTTTTACATATAAAAACTATATGCAGCATTATCACATAGAAGGATGATCCGGTATGTGTTTTCATCAAGATTTTACGTTTGAGTTTCCTAGAAGCACTCACATAGGGGATTCCTAATATACCAATACATGTACCAGATTTACAAATGTAGCATCTCAAGAATTCACATAGGGGTTTTCAAAGTTCTATTCACATAGGATAATTTTTTATAGTAGCAATGCATGGAAGAAAAAATCCCATCCACAAAAGTTTTTTTATGTTCCCATTAAAGTCACATAGTCAACATTAAGAGAACAAACACATATGAGAATTGTGTGAGTGGTAGACTATGTAAGAAGTCTATTATGTTCAATAATTTGTTAGGTGTTCAAACCACATAACCAAAAACCAATGGAGGGAAATAAATATGTACTGGGATATCGATATTGAAAAGTATAACCATGTTGGAAAAAAGAAACGTAAAATTATATTGTATGGGAGATAAAAAAAATTATCTAATGAAGTTAACTAAATTAGGAAGAAACATGAAGGTGTTTTCATCAGCATTAGGTATATTATGGGTGGTAGTGATGTTGGTTAAGTCTAAATAGTGATTCCATTATCCTCTCCAAAACATATAATGGAAAGATGAAGCTCAATCCCTTCCATTAATTTTTTGATGAAATAGATCACTATATACTAAACATGATGGAGGTAATGGCCTATCATCCAATGATGAATATTGTGTGAGTGTATGAAGAGGTAGGAGAAAACTGAAATTTCAATGATTCAGAGACCAATGAATGTTGTGGATCTTGGATCCATAATTATGGGTTATCAAAATTTTCAATTATTTATTTAGAAAATGATCAGATATCATGATTGATGATTCTCAAGGGTGTTTATATGATTTTGAATTGATATCAACTAGGGGACTAGATTCTTATATTTATATATGAAAAGGAACTTGAAATAGAGTGGTTGCCGCAAAACTTCAGAAGAAGAAGAATAAGATAAAGAAGATATGATGTCTCAAAGATCACCACCCAATCCCATAGGCCATTTTCCAAATCCAAAGGTTGATTATCAAATTTTCTCTTTTTTTTCATCCCTCACTGACCCTTGCTTATTCTTTTAACAATTCCCCATTGACACATGGATCTATCTACATCCCATATAACCAATGGACTAAAAAATTCCTTTAACAAACTTACCCCATTCAATGAACATTTTAACACTTACCCAAACTCCTTCCAATTCATAGGATTCAATGACTTTCCACCTATTGAAAATATCTTTTTACTCAAGGCTAGATTTGGGGAAATGGTTCCTCATTGTCACTGGTTACCATGTGGACCCATTTTATGATACCATCGTCATTTCTAGTTTCATCCTCGCCCAGTAATATCACCCTCATGTGTAGATCATGACACCTATGCATGGGTCTATAAAGCTGACTACATCAGAAACAAGTTACCATGTAGCATAGGTCCTCCCACTCCAGGTTATTCAAGTGGAAAACTCCTCACCCATTAAGGATTATTTGTGTAGGGGATCTTGGGGAGCTCCCTTCCCAGTAGCCTCACCATGATTGGTTGGGGGAGAAAAGAGATATTTGGTTGGTGAGGTTCTGAGAAGATTGGAGATTTCTACGATTAAGACTCATGAACCATAGTGAACTTAAGGGACCCTCTACTATGGGATTGAGCACTAGTTCCTCTCGTTAGAGAGAGATACACATTTAGAGATAAACACATGGTGTAAAACTGTGTCAGTGGGTTGTGAAAGAAAACTCAACTATGAATTTCTTCACTTAGAATATGTAGGAAATAACTCACATACATTCCCTCAAGATGGTGGGGTAGAATGAACACTAGATACTCAAACTGATTAATATAATCCTGGCATAGTCCCTAATATTGGAGGGCTATAAGCACTTCTTAGGGGTTCCAAGCCACTTAAATGTTCATTAATCTCCTACTTGAATATCACCAACATTAATAAAAAATACAACAAAATCAAAATTTTATGCTATTGAATAGAGATTCCACCCATTCTTAACCGATCCAATGTGATTTTATCAGCTTCTGTGGTCTAGCGAATATGAAAAAACATCTCAACATACACGATCAAACCCCTTTTATCCATTCCATCAAAAAATGGGAGCTCCAACTATCATGCAGGAAGATGCTACCCAAAGCCAGTGTAGAAAGGGATGGCAGGTACACTAACCTCGTAGTTGAGCACAAGGAATCTGGATAATTGGTGGGAAAGTAAAGTAGAAACATCCATTTTTAGTGAGGTATTCAAACCATCTGGATGAGGGGTATTGTTTGGGCAGTGGACCAAGCTAGAAACTATTTTGGTGAGTTCAACAATGTCATGTGTCATACACAATCAGAAGGCAGCCTACTCTTATCCACATGTTTTTAATAATGCTTTTAGTTGACCATGTTTCTACTCTACTTAATAATAAATATATTTTTATGATTTTACATTAAGATATATGACCTTTTCTAGATTTCTGAATTAGGGAAAGCAGCTTAGAAGTCGGTTGATGGGCGGGCCATCACAATGTTCTCTGGATGGGGCATCTCACTCTGTGCATCCACTCCGGACAAAATTAAAAAAATAAAAAGAGAAAAATGTGGGACATTCATTCTTTTTTCTTTTTCATTAATTTTATATCGATTATTTTTAATAGTAGGTAGTTTTATTCACTACACGTCCATCAGTCATTTATGCTTTTGTGGAGTATGTTTGCCCAGACATAGTCTTATGGGATGTAAGCCAGGCGATGAAGATTCTTATCACACCATGGATGAAAGGGTTCAATAGAGTGGTAATGCATGTAGCCTTATGAAAAAGAAGAGGAGTGGAGGTTTTTTGGGGCATGGCCCCCAACATTGTGCACCCATATTTATGAGAACAAGATTAGATATGGAATAGTTGGAGTCATCTGAAGGAACATGGTTGGCGGGGAATCAGATCGATGAGACCCAATGCAGGAGAGGAAGAACAATATGTACCTGGAAAAGATGAAATGATGGGATGATCTATAATAGGAAAAAACATATGGTTCGACCAAATATATAGAGGCTGGAGGACAATCCTTTTATATTGATTTATGAAAAGGAACTATAAATACATAGGTAGTAGAAAAACAACAGAATTATAAGAATAGGAGGAATAAGATTGAAAGACTCAAATAGATCCATCAAAGTCGTAGGCTATTTTCTAATGCAAAGGTTGATTATAAAATATTCTAATGTTTCCATCCCATAACTCCCCATTGAATCTTCTTAAAACAACACCCTTGACAAGTGGATCTAGCTACATCCACCACTTCCAATTTACTAACAGATTCCCCTAACAAACTAAACTAAAAAAAGACCATTATATCCTTAACCCAAACCCGTTATAGATCATAGGTTTATATTATAAACACTAATTCATGTTTAGAAATACTATTGGTAAAGATAAACTTTTAATAAAAGATCATTGGTAACCATCTGCAACAAGGAGAATGTATGCAAACTACCACCCAAACTTATAAAAAATAGTGTGTTCCTTGCATTATCTATTTTTTCATTTTCATGAATGACTTAGAGTTATATATTCTTGTGATATGGTCATTCTTTAATCATCAAGAGAGGTTTATATCATGGATAATAAGAAATATGAAAATGAAATCATGCACTGATTAACCCCCCTGCTTGTATATTCATACGACCCATTGCCTCTAACAGGTGATCATAATTAATCTCGATCCTCCAAATAATGAGGGTTAAGGTTACATTAAATGATTTAAAAGTGATTTATTCTTCATTTAAATTTTAGAATATATTAACTTCAATATAGAGAATGAATTTTCATGGGTCATTTACAAAAACAATGATAACAAGATTTTCCCCAAAAACCAATTAGTTTAATTAGAGCCTTATACATCAAGTATTAAATGTGATTAATTTAATTTTTTTTGAATAAATACATATCATATTTCATATATATCCACAAAATATAATATTATATGATGAAATTATAATATTTCAATTAGTTGTATTGGATGATTTTGTTCTATCATAATGTATGATGTACTGATTCCTCTTTGTTTTGAACTATGGAATAGATTAAAATATTGGATATTCAAAAATATATTTTAGTCATTAGTTTATGGAAAATAGGGGTTATATTGTATTTAAGATACTTTTTATATCTTGAAATGAAATTGGAGTTATATGTCATTTCTTATTGTATTCGATGATATGAGTCATATTTTATGATTGGATATCATATCATAAAATACAATATTTATGTTAGTCTACCTCACTCCACTATCAGTCAAATTTTATGACTAATAATTTTATTATTAGTTATAAAAAACAACATGTATAAAATTTACAAAATTTATAATTTTTATTGTTTTTATTATAATTTTAATATTGATTATAAATTATAAATGTTTGGCATTATAACATTACTTTTTCTATGCCTCAATAAAATATGAAGTCTCTTATATTGGATTCACATGTTTTTAAAAATAAATAAAGTGTTTATTTGTTTCTTTAACCCTTTAATATTAATGATAAGTAAATTTTTTAAGAAATATTAATATTATATTTCATTACTTTTTGTGATAAATTAATTTGCAGAGATAAATCCTTACATTACTTGATAGGTATGACTCCATCAGATTTATTTTTCATCTACATTATCCTAATTTTGATTCTAGAGTTATATGTTTTGGAATATTTTCTTAAAATAGTTTATGCCTAGTTAGTTTTAGTGATACCATGAATTGATTTTTCTTTTGATTAATCTCTCCATGGGAGATGGAATTCGGGTTAGACAACCCACTAACCTAGATGCATATTCCTTGTTCAATAATGGTGATGGGGTTTCTATCTATTTCTCTAGGAATAATCATGCCGATATGTTCAACCTCATATAACTCTATAAATTTGCATGAAATTTTCATGTACCTTTTTCATTGGATGAATTAAAATATTTATGAATATTTTTTACATCTATTTTTGGGTGAATAAGAAAAACATGTGGTTTGTATAAATTGTTACCAAATAATGTAGTGTGAACACATTAACTTGATAGATGGAATGAGGATTCCCAAACTATATCTCAAGAATCATGCATTCCCAAAGTAATTTTTAACAAGATAAGAAAAATATTTCATAAAATATAGTAGTTGTGAAATTAAATATGAATATTATAAATATTATGTGAGTAATAATTTTATAAGTAAAACACTAAAATTATAATTGTTTGATTCCTTATAAAGAAACACTTGTCAAGGTATTGATATTTCAAATAAGTAGGTTCTCCCAAAGAAGGTTGCCTCCAGATTATCATGTATATGGAAAGAAATAATTAGGTAAAATTCATCCAACCTTGGATTACTTCGTCCAAAACATGGTTCCCATACATTTTATTTTTTAAATCTATTCTTGTAAATTTTTTATATGAATCTATTGAAACATGTATTTTGGCTCACTAAATATATATTATGTTTGGGGTTATCATTATTAGTGGGAGTTATTACATTAAAAATTCATGATGGAAAGATATAATACATGGTACACACCCATATATATGTCTCTTTTATAGGATATGGAATACTTTAAAATAATGATATTGAGATACTTCATTGGTATAACCAATAAAATATTTAGAGATTGGTATATATGGTTGAGAAATGAGCTCCAAGTGAAGAATTATGATAATTTTAATGTTAATGTTATATAATTCAATTTCACTAATTCTAACTCATTAGCATTAGATTATGGGTTTGAGTCACACGTTTGTTCTGAAAAAAAAGGACTCTAGAAAGAAGGTAATTTATGATTGGAGAAGTAGATCTTCATGTTAGTAATGTAGTAAGATTTTTTTCGTTATAATTCCTAACCAATGGTTTAGTTTTACCATGTGTATTTACACTATAATTAGAAAACTATAATTATCTTCCATCAATAAATAGATTTATTTTTTTTGTTTTATTTTTTTATTAGAATTAATTTTCAATCCATATTAATTACAAGAGTTTATATATAAACCCCAACCCCAGTTGCCAATTTTCAATGGCTGTTTTATTAAAATGTCATAGATACAAGAGATCACATCATTGAGGACTGATCTGTATAGTATTCATGAAGAAACTAGATACATACATGGTTCCCTTATTAAATTTTAAATTAAAATTATAACATATAGAAATGAAAATAAACTTATTATTTTAAGTTATTAAAATAATTATTCTTCACAACCTGGGGAATTAAAATAAACAAAAGTGTGAGATGAAATGATTAGCAAGGGTTGCATTAATCAATAATAAGTGAAAAAAGTCAATAATTCTTAAGAATTATGGAGAGGTGTATAACCTAAAAAATATTCCAATAATAACTAAGAATGAAAATAAATCTATATGTTTTATCATAGTGAAAATCTCATGGAAATTAATAACTGAATTTTGAATGAAGATAATGCTTAATCATTGGATATCATATATCTAGAACATGAAATATTATACCGCCAAGACGGTTTATGTATACGTCTAAAATAACATCTGACTCATATTTAAAAGAGAAATGAAATGTTTTTCTCCAAAAATTTTATCTCATGAGAATTTTCGATGCCTCTAAGGGCTATCCATAACTAGATCCCACCCATCATTGCAAGTCCAAAGAATTCTTTTCATAGATAAAATTCAATGAAATATATTCAATGAAAACACCATCTTTAATAATTGTATATCGATTAGACAATAATCATGTTCATTATATAATAAATATTTATATTTAACGAAATCTTTAATGAATTATGATCATAAATAAAAGGGAAGTATATGTACACCACACACAACTATAAGTGGTAAAAGGAAATATCATAGTGGATTCCATTGAAGAATAGAATAAAATCATACATATATCTTATTAGGGTAAAATGGTCATATAACATGATAAATAATGTCCATTTAAAGTGAAAATATGTAAAAATATTTTTCTTTGAAACTTTAGAAAAGATCCCCGTAAGTTTGATTAATGGAAAAATATAAAAGTGTATTTAAAGTAGGAAAATCCATAAATGATGACATAGAACCAGAAATTAACAAATATAATTATTCATGATAATAAGACTAGTTTTATAGAAAAAAATTGTCTTAAAATAGATTATGGAGTGTACATGAAAATTAGTATGAAATTGGAAATTTCCCTTAAATCAAGCATGCTTATAATGAGGAATTGAAAAGTAAACCATATAAAACATGTATTTCCCATAAAATAAGATGAACTGATATGGATAATTGAGTTTGGAAAATGTAAACAGAATTTATAATATTTATATAAAAAATTAATATTTACATTGTTGTAATGAGAGAGAAAGTGTAACCCGAATGAAAAATGGATGCTCTAGAATAATCCCTTACCTTATGTTCAAAAGTGTTTTTCACTTTCAATTTATATTGCATACAATGAAATTAGATTCAGTAATAATTTAATTTATAACTTATTTACCATTTATTTGATTTAATATAATTTTATAATGGTCATTTAAGGATTTTTTTGAGGAGTTGTAAGATTCAATTTCGTCGTTCTCGGGTGTTCATTTCCTTATTTTTCATCATCAGTTCACTTGTTTACATGAAAGTAAAATCATGTAAAATTAGAATAGTTTCCATAATTTAAATTATTTGGTATTAATGATCATATAGAAGATTAAATGGTCTTATTTATAATTTGTTTCCAAATATGATGACTATTCATTAAATAAAACGTTAATGGTATCCGTTAAGATAATATTTCCATTTTTAAATCATCACACACTAGTTTTGTTTTATTAATTAATATTACGTATATATACTGGTTAAAGAACACTAAATAAGTTTGAATATAAATTTTACAATTTATTTTAACTATTATAATGGTTTTATGACTAGCCTTGAAAGCAGTAATGGAAAATAAAAATGCATCATCCATGATAGCAGTAAATAGACATATCACATGCGATGTTTTCAATATTATAGCAAAAGGAAGAAGATAAGTATTTTGATGATGGATATTCCATTAACATAATAAAATTACATAATATATATGATAATGTATTTATCATTTATCTTTTGATAGAGGATGAAAGGAAACTATAAAAAAAGAAAATAAGTTGAATAAAAATTAAAAGAACAGAAGGATATTTTACCTCTGGATTTCTAGTCCTTGAGAACCTTTTTAAGGAAATTTTAAATAGAAATTTGGGTGATACCAATAATTAAAAAACATGGGGTTTAGGTTTGGGAGTGGTATTGGGTAAAAATTTTACATGTTTAATGGCTTTTTTTCTATGGGGAAGAAGTGGGGGTTGTATTTAATGTGGGGGAGAGGTATGTTTTTTGATTATTGTATTCCTTTTTTTATTTCTGATCAGGAATATGAATAGAATGAATATTATCACTAAATATATTAAAATAATTAATCATAGTTCTTTATTATGGGCTTACATCATCCATTGATCATATATGACTCAATAATTCATGTATTGTTCTTACAGTGTAAAATTACAATTTTTCTCTAATCATAAAAAATTCATCTATTTTATAAAATTCCAAAATATTCACCAAAACCATTTTTCAATGTGTAAAATTAAGAAATTAACTTCATTTTATATAAATAATTTTTTGGAAATTATAAATTTAATTTTAACGTAAAATAACTATTTACATGAAAAAGACCAATTTTAAAATTTTAATTCATTTTTTAACACCCTGAAAAAATAATTATATTCTCATTAAATTTTATTAACTTTATAAGAAAATAATAATAATTTATGATTATTTTTTATTAAATATATATTAAATAATTATATTAATTATAAAATTGTAAATAAATATTTTAATTTTATAAAAATAGCAACAAATAATTTATCATTTTCTAAAATATTTATTTACTTATACTATGATTTAATTTTTTTATATTTTTATTTAAAATATGCCATAATTTTATTTATACTTTCATATGTGAGGATATTGTTTTATTGGGTGAATTACTATTCCCAAATCTCACATTACTATTCCAAAGGTCATGTTTTTATTTCATTATTATATATTGCTTAATTTTTAAAAAATCCTCTTATTTCCTTCATTATTCATTTATAAAGTTTTTTGGTCACTCTATGTTATTTTATATGATATATTCTATATGAAATAATTTTTTCTTATTATAGGTTATCTAATTAATTTAATTTATTTAAGAGGATACATGTTGTAAAATCTTATGGTGTTATATTCTTTCCTCCTGAAATTTCATCGTCGAAATGTGTCATGAATATTTTCCTCCAAACTAATTTTGGTGGTTATTATTCATAACATATTCTATTTCCCAAGATTCATATTCTATTTTATGCTTTATCCAAAGTACATTAACCTATCGAGTAGTCCAAATTTTTAATATGGTTTCCTTTTTATCAATAATTTCAATAGGTTCTTCACAGTATGACAAATAAATTTCTATTTCTATTTCTTTATTGGTGAGTACATACACTGGGTATGGCATGTAATTATATAATAATGATATATGGAATATAAAATTAACATTGGAGATACTTGGATTAATTGCTAATTTGTAAGCTATAGATCCAATTCCTTCCTGAATTTCAAATGGTCTCATGTACATGGGGCCCAGTTTCTGTTTCATATATAAATGTAAGACAACATTAGATGGATATACTATTATATGTAATAATCTCTTGGTTGGAATTTCTAATCCTTTCTCCATTTTTTAGCATAAATCTTTTTCCAACTTTGTGTTATTTTAATATAAGCCTAAATAATCTATACCATTTTATTTTCTCTTTAATAAGTTTTGAGCCTATAAGTTTCCTCACACCAACTTCATCCTATGAAGTTAGAGTTCTTCATCTCTTTACATATAATGCTTTATATGGAGCCATTTGAATATAATAATGGAAAATATTATTGTTGAAAAATTCTACCAAATGTAAATAATGATCCCATATACCTTGAATGTCGAGTGAGAATGATCTCAACATGTCTTCCAATGTTTTAATAGTTCATTAAGATTGTCTATCAGTTTGAGGGTGATAAGAAATACCGAGATGAGGCTCAATATCCAAATAATTCTGATGAAACTTACATAATTTTGATCTGAAATGGGGATCTCGATAAGAAACAATTGATAGAGTCACCCCATGTATTTTTATAACTTCATTAATATAGAGTATTTCTTGGAAATCCAAAGGAAAATCCTACCTTATTGTAAGGAAATGTTCTGATTTGGTATGTCGATCAATAATAACACACATCACAACATTCGTTATTGGATTCTTTGTTAATCAAATGATTAAGTCCATTGTAATTTCATCCCTCTTAACCATAAGAATAACTAGATATTACATAAATCTTATAGGATATTGTATCTCATACATCACTTGTTTAAAAACTAGTCATCTTAACACATATTAGAAATTTCCCACTTCATATTATCCCACCAAAATTGATCTTTCAGATCCCTATACATTTTTTTACTAGATGATTTTATTGATAAGTCGGATCTATGAGCTTCATCAAATTGTTCTCTTTTTAGCTCAGGTATTGGTGGACTAAAAAACCTTTTTCTCGATTTCACAATGCCATCTTTTACTCAATGTCTTCCAATATTCCATCATTAACATCATTTATTTTATTTTGAAAATTATCATCATCATATTGAGATGTTTTTTTATTCTATAAGAATGGTGGGATAGAAAACTTTTAAAAAAGGGGTTATTTTTCCTCTACCTTACATATTCCCATATCTATATTTACTAGATCCTAGAACATTGGATCTTTCTCAGAAACTATTCGGTATATATGTCCATGATATTTACTACTTAATAAATCTTCTACTTTATTTTACATTCCTAGATGGTAATATATTGAGAAAACATAATGTAAAATTAAATAGATCATTCACCTTTCCCCATGCTATGTTCTTCTAACTAAAATATATGTTTCAAACCACTATTATCCATATATATCTCACATATTTCACTATAGTGATAGTGTATCTATATCTTCAGAATAAATCTTATGGCCTCTAACTCAAGATCATGAGTTGGATAATTTTTTTCATGAGTCCTCAACATCCTTGACGCATATGCCATAAATTTATCATTTCTCCTGAGCACACAACCTAGTCCTTTATTCAATGCACCATTGTATATCAAAAAACCTTCATTTCCTAATTAAAAATTAAAAATTGAAACATTGAATAATATATTCATCAATTCTTTAAACATTATGCACATTCTAATTTCTATAAAAACATAACACCTTTACATGGTAGCTTGGAAGATGGGCAGCCAATCGGGAATATTTATAATAGAAACACTGTTAGTATCCTATTTAACCAATATTACTACATACCTCAGTTATGTTCATCACAATTGTATATTCTTTGATTTTCTTTTTCATTGAAGGAGAAAATGGGATTCCATTCATAGAGACAATATGGTTAAGAAAACAAATTTCATGAAGATATAATTCAAACTTACAAAATTTACCATATAACTCTTTCTTTATGAGAGTATCAAGAATAATCTTCATGTGATTCACATGGACTTAATAAAATTTAGAATATACCAAAATATCATCAAATAATTCTAAAATTAAATCATTATGTCGTTACTTGAATAATATGTTTATTAGATCTATGAAAACAGAGGGTGCATTAGTTAATCCAAATGTCATTATTTTCAACTCGTAATGTCCATACCTTGTTCAAAAATATGTATTTAGAATTTATTCCTTCTTTACTCACAATAAATGTTTCCCAAGAATGGAGGTCAATTGTCATGAAATATTGAGCTTCATGATGTTGATAAAATAAATCATAAATTCTAGGAAGAGTATACTTATTCGTTATTATAATACAAATAATTTCCCTATTGCTAATTCATAGCCTCAAGGATCCATCTTTCTTCCTAACAAAAAAAATTGGGGAAACCCATGAAAAAACACCAGGTTTAATAAATCATTTATTACTCAACACCTATAGTTGTTTCTTTATCTCCAATAATTCAACAATAGACATTATTTAAGGAGTATTTTATATTAGTCTTGTATTAAGGATTAAAAACATTATAAACAAATCTTCACTCTTTGGGGTTTTTCCACATAATTTATAATGTAATTACTCAATGTATATTTGTACAATGGATACATTATCAATTTGAAGAAGGATTTCCCAATCCATATATTTTTTTTGTTCTTCCACCCCATGAATTATATTTTGTAGAGAAATTGGGGGAGGATCAAGATAAGAATCATATGATGAATTCTATACTATAATGATAAGTTATTTTATATCTTCCTTGAAAATTATAATTCCCATATTCTTTTAAAAAAATCTAGAATCACATTTTGAATTCAAATCCATTATTAGGATTATATCAAAGTCAACCATAGTTAAGATGTCCAGGTTAGAAAATAAACCACATTTAAATTACATAATGGAAATTTCTTGACATATTTTTATTATAATGAGACTTACATTAGGAGTTTTATCAAAAAAATCATTTATTATGTCAAAAGGTAAATATCTAATTTTCTGGGAAAATTCAGTGGATATAAAGGTGTGTGATCATCCTGAATCAAATACTGAACTGGCTAAATTTGAATTTAGTATTATTTTAATTACCACCACATCATAGGGTACTTCTACGTTAGTTATAGTTATTTCATAATGTTGGAAATATCCCCTTTATATTTTTATGTAAATTAATTTAACACTTGGGACATTTATTTGAATAATTCCCCATTTCATTATTGTTGATGAATTGTACATCATTTATTTGTTTCTTCTCCTTGCATTATGTTGTTTGATGACCCTTTTGTCTCACATATAGAAAACTACCATTCATTTCAACCATTTTCATGGAGGATTCATTCTATAATTTTTTTATCATGTAAATTTATTCATTCCCCTATTCTTCATTGATGAGTCACCAATTCAATGGTTATTAGAAGTCATCTTCTTCTCTTGATTTACCTTGAAAATATAATATCTACAAATTTTCTTCTCAATTTTGATGTGACTAAATAAAATTTCATTATATGATGAAATGTTTTGACATGCTAGTCCCCTTGAGAGACTTGGATCAAGAACATTAAGAAAATGATAAATCTTGTCTTACAAATCAAGTATGTAATCTATAGAATACCTAGATAGTCCATTGAAGGTGGCCTTGTATACTAAAACACTAACTTCTTCCATTTCCTTTAAGGTAAGTAATTTTCTCTTCATATCAATTTGTTTATCACAAGGGAAGTATTTGTCAAATATTTTTTCATTAAATGTTCTCCATTCCTTGGGTTCAAATTCATCATCCTCCTTAATATTTCATATTAATGACCATAATTGATCAATATCCCCATTGATAAAATATGTATTATTTATAACTTTTATTTTTCATCTAATCCCAATGAAAGAATATCTTGTCATGCGACATGATCCATTTCTCATCTACCACTGTATTAGTAGTCCCAGTAACTGATGGGGTCATCTGCCACATGAAATTATCTAACTTGGGTATAGTATGATTATTCATCATATCCAGAGTAAGCTTTGCAAATTTTTTCTTGACATGCTTATCTCCAATACTAAAGGTGTTTACTTGCTCATTAGGGAAATACCAACATTGTCCTAAAGTATTCTTCCTTTAAATTCATTAGGTTCCATCACTAAATAACAAAAAATACCATGATAGATCATATTCATAATGATTACTAATCCAAAATGTACTACAATGATTTATTATAATTATCATGTTTATTTAAAATCTAGTTCCCATGTATTCCACTAAACATTATTTGATACCAACTGTAATAACCCCAACCCCAGTATCCTAGATTCAGTGTTTGTTTTACAAAAATGACATAGACACATTAGATCACATATCCCAGGATTTATCATTTTAGTATTGTTAAATTTACTAAAAACATAAATGTTTCCCTTATTAAATTTTTAATTAATCATAGAACACAAAAAGTGAAAAAACTACTTCCTCTCACATTCTAAATGATTTCATTTTAAGATTGTGGGGATGGAAAAAATTAAATGGATAGCTCAAATTATTAATAAGGGTTCCATAAATCTATATTAAGTGAAGAAAATTAAATATGGAATTATCATTATGGAAAGATAAGTAATATAAAATCACAAGCCATCAATACCAGATAATGAAAATGAAAATTTATATTTTTTACAGTGATAATCTTAAGGAAATTAATAAATGAATACTGAATAAAGAGAATGCTTAATCATTGGACAGAAGTTATCTCTAACCTGAACCATTATAATATCAATACTTAATAGTTATATGGGTAAAAACAATCCTGAATCTTCTTGGAAACAAACACTAAGGGTTTGTCACCAACTTTTTTTCTCATGAGACCTGTCGATGCTTCAAGGGGCTATCTATAACTGGGACCAACCTATCACTGCTTGTCCAATGAATTCTTCATACCTAGATTAAATTCAACATCAACATTCCAAGAGAGAACCATATTTAAATGTTCTATATGGATAATACAATAATCATATCCATGATACAATAAATATTTATATTTAATTAAATATTCAATGAAAGATGATCAAAAATAAAAGGGATGTTTACATACACCACACACAAGGAATAATTGGTCAAAGGAAAAATCATAACGGTTTCCATGGAATAATTTATTCAAATAATACATCGACATTAATAAAGTAAATTTTCTATATATTATGAAAAATTATGTCTAACTGAATTTAAAACCTGAAAAAAGAAGTTTTTAAGAATCATTAGAAAATAGACGCTTTTGTGCGATTGAAGGTAAAATATAAAAGAGTCTTTAATGCTTGTAAAGTCATAACTTTTTTGATAAAACCAGAAATGAAAAAATATAGTTCTCATGATAATATGATTGATTTTAGAAAAATATTTTTTGTATCAAACCATTTAATGGACTGTACTTGAAAATGGATAAGAAATTTTAATGTTACCTTAAATCGGTCTTTTTTATTGGGATGAATTGAAATTAGAACACTAAAAACATGTATTTTCGATCAAAGAAAGATGAACTGATCTGGATACAATATTTTGGAACATATAAATAAAATTTATAAGATACTTATAAAAATAATGAATCATTAAATTGGGTAATCCAAGAGAAAGAGTAACCTAAATGAAAAATGGGTGTTTGGAAATAATATCATAACTTATGTCTGAAAGTGTTTTGAACATGTAATTGGTTTCATGGATAATGAAATTGGATTCATTAATAATTTAAATAAACGCCTATTAAATTATTATTTGATTTTTTATAATTTTACAAATTTCATTTTTGGCCATTTTCATGAGTTATAAGATTCATTTTTTTCATTTTGGACGGTTTGTTTCCATAGTTATAAGGATTTCTTAAAAAATGTGTCTCATGGCATGATTGGTTAATTTTATAAATGTTTAAAAATCCTTTAAAATGGGAATAGTTATCCAGAATTGAAATAATATGTTATTAAAAAATTTACAGAAGATTAAATGGTCTTATATATTATTATTTTTCTATATATGAGTATGATTCATTAGACAGGATTTTAATGATAACTGTTTATATTTTTTTGTCATTTTTTGATCAACATGAACTAGTTTTATTTTATTGATTAAAAGTATGTATATATGATAGTTAAAAAACACTAAAAATGTTGAAATATATATTTTACAATTTATTTCATCCATCATAATGGTTTTATTTCCATCCATGTAGTTGGTAATGGAAAATGAAAACGCATCATCCACGATGATGATAAATAAACACATCAATGATTATGTATTCCTTTTTAAAATAAAAGGAAGATGTGGGCGTGTTTAATGATTAATATCCCATTAACTTAACAACATTATTTTATATATGAGATACTAGAGTTATTTTTATTTTTTGGATAAAGGAGGCATGGTAAGGATAAGAAAAGAAAAGAAATTGAAAGAAAATTAAATAAATGAAATGGGATTTTACATCTTCAATTAATTTCTATAAAAACCTTCTTAAGAAAGCTTGAAATTGTATTTTTGGTGAGAATAGAAAGAATAGAATGTGGTTTAGAAGTTTTATAGAGGGATTGGCTATAAATTTGAGAAGCTTCATGTATTTGTTGGTGTGAGGAGAATATGTGGTGAGGGTTGTATTTATATTGGAAGAGAGGGGTCTTTTTTTGATTATTTTATTCATTTGTTTATTATTTTTGCTCAAAACTATAAATAATTTGAACCTTATCGATAAATATATTAAAATAATGCAGGAGTTTTCAACATAATGGGATTATATCAATAATACATTATATATGACTAAGTAATTAAAGTATTTAAAATATAACATATATTACTGTATTTCACAATTCACAAAAAAATAACTATTTGAGAAAAATACGAAAAAATTACCCTAACCATTTTTTGATGTGGGGAATTCAGAAATTAACACCATTTAATAAAAATAATTTTTTAATGATGATATATTTATTTTTTATTTAAAATCATCATTTACTTGAGTAATACAAATTTTAAAATTGTAACTGTTATTTTAACACTTTGAAAAATAAATTAAGGTCTTATAAAATTATCATATAATCACAAGATAAGAAAATATATTATTATGATTATATTTTGTGAAAATAAATTTTCTATCAAATGATTATATTAATTATAAAATAATAAATGAGCATTTAGGTTTTATAAAATACAAATACTTCATTTAACATTTTCGAAATATTTATTTACTTATAATATGATTAATTATATAATATTTTCATTTATAAAATTCTTATATTTTATTTAAACATTGATTGGTGAGTCTACTATTCTATTGGCAAGATTACTATTCCAAAGGATCACATTACTATTCATAAGGTGATGTTAAAATTTCATTGGTATATGTTGCTTAATTTCTATAAGAAACCTCTTACTTCATTAATTATTCATTTATATCATTTTTGGTATTATCTCAGTGATTTTATATGATTTATATTATATGAAATAATTTTATGTGAAATATAAGCTATCAAATGAATACATATTATTTAAGTGGATACATACCCTAAAATAATGAGGTATTATTGATTATATATATATATATAATAAGAATAAAATGTTTTAGGGAATCAAGAATATAGTAAAATATTTATATATTATTGATATTTATACTCCTATAAATAATATTCATGATAGGATGGTTAGGTTTGATCCTAATCCCACCAACATTTAAAATTGTTTCCCTTAACATATAAACTAAAAACACATAAAAGTACTATAAAAAGGGATTCTTAGATTTATTCAATTATGAATATTTTTAGAATTGTTAATCTTTTTTGAAGTACCCAATAGTTTTTGTTCGTTATATTTTTTGTCAAAAAATGTTTATACGAACTTATTTTCGATTTCGCGATATATAGGAAGGATACACCCAGAAGAATAGATGTAAGATTCATTCAATGGAAGATGAAAATAATGTTACATTAATATGATTGAAAATGGAAGAGTTTGATTCTGCTTCATTTGAGCACTAGGCTAGGGGGATTCTTGGTAGCATACCTATGTATTGGAAGATGGATTTAGAAAATATTTATGGAAATAAAGACACCTATTTAAGTGAGTTGAACTATTAAATAAAACACTATTCACAGAGTTGAAGTTCCTTCTGGGTGAACTGTTTGAAAATATTTTATTCACATAGTAAAAGGCTACCTTAAATAGAGATCAATCTTGAATGATTATGAATCCATGAAAAAATACATCTTTCATGAAGTGTTAAGAATTGAGTAGAGGGGTACCTCATGGTTTTGACTAGGAGCTCTTAGTATCGAGTAGTGTTCATCCCCATGGGATCATTCTCTTCAATTTCTTCATCTTTTTAGCAGGTTCTCACCATGGAAGCTATGGAAATCTGGGGGTGGAGACTTTTCGCTAATAATACAGTTGTGAGAGTTATGGTGGTGATATAGACGGTGATAGATGCATGGATTTTCAGATTGTTTGCAGTGTTGTTGGAGGTGTGTGTTGGATCTCATTGGTCTGTTTGGGAACATGGGTAGTAGTGGTCGGCCTTGCTAGAGCCGGTCACATTAAATATGGTCGAAATATAGTTTCAGGCCAGATCTAGTCATGTTGATCATTTCTGGCTACTAGAGAACAGGTTTGTAGAGGGCGTCATGTGTAGAGGATAGCGTGCGTTGGATGGAGACACTAGTGTTCGATGGTCTGGATGCAGTTAGTGGCTCTACGACAATAGTTTTTCCTGGTGGTGGCCCTTGTGGTGGTGGCTGATATAGGTGGACGGTA
Organism: Viscum album; assembly: GCA_963277665.1. NCBI lineage: Eukaryota > Viridiplantae > Streptophyta > Magnoliopsida > Santalales > Viscaceae > Viscum > Viscum album. Next base: position 203,034 of record CAUJRU010000384.1, on the reverse strand, counting down.
TGGAGGTAGCTCTAGCTCAACATGTCTTTACCTTGGTTGATGGATCTGCAACATGTCTTCCTTTGTGCAGATGACAGGCACCGGGCTACAAATTTGGCTGTTATTTTCTTCCTCAGAGTTACGACCTCATGAGTGTGTTGGCCCACATATCTATAGTTGCAGGTGGAGGATATTCCAACAGATCAACTTTTGGGCATTTATCCCTTTAATAATCCTTTGTTCTTGGGTCGATGGAACTTTTTTCGTATCTGACATGTTATTTTTAATGGTCTTTGTGCCATTGAGCTCTCAAGACACGTTATTTTAGGGTCTTTCTCCCACTACACCTGTAGGTTTGTGATGTGTACTCCCATATCCTAGTTCAAAAGAGGTTTCTATTTCTATGTTTGTAAAGTTATGGGGATTCCACAACCTTCCTAGTTATAATATATCTTGGATGGATATTTTAAAAGAATAAATTGAATCTTGATTTTATAAAGAAGAGGTGTTCTTGTACTACACTAACTTGGGTATTCAATATACTAAAAATTCATATAAAGAGGTTGAGAATTATTTTAATAATTTCTGTAATTATTTGAAACTAATATAAGTTTACTAGTGTTTTTTTATATGTTTGGAGTGGATTGTAATAATCCTTGGATAAATTTTAAGATATTATGAAATTCTATGAATAAGGATAGAAATTGGCTCTTTCCTTATATACATAATGATCATTCATGGGAATGAAAGAATAAAAATATGGAAAATTTGATGAATTCCAATATAGGTATTATTTTATAGTTTTTATGTATGAACTTTGACATCATAACGATCATTGGATAATATTTAGAGATTGTTCATGAATTCATAAGGATGATAATTATCTATATTTAATGAAAATAAAAAGGGCTTGAACATCATAATGATTTTGGAAAAATCTATAAGAATTATTCGTGAATTAAATAAGGATCATGAATGTCTACATTATCATGATCCTTCTATCTATGTATTATACTTTTCTATAGAAACATTAATTAACAATATCTAGGCATGATTCTTGACTCTGTAGGGATGGAGGGTATTTCGGTTATAATAATTATGGTTATGTAAATATCATTTGAATCTATATAATTGTTATCATTATCTATGTAAAGATCATGGTATCTATATAAATATAAACACATAAAATAATTCATGATGTTTTATGGATAAAAATATAAATTTTTAAAATTAATTTTCTATTGAGTAAAATAAATTAGATAATTATAATGTTTACTCATGTTTCAAATATCATGAATATATATTGGGTCATGATTCAATTATTTATTTTTAAATATAAAATGAAAATTATTGAGGAAATCACTATTATATTATTATTTGATTTTCAAAAAATAATATTTGAGAAATATATTTTGGTGGTCAATGATAAAACAAATAAATTTATGCTGGAATTAATCTTCATCAAATAAAATATCAGAAAATGAATTTTTATTCACCCGTTAAGTTAAGAATACAAAATTTATGAGTGAGATAATATATATCAAATATGATAGGAAATTCAATGAATTAAAATTCTCTAAAAAAAAAAATATAGATTTCATGAATCTAGAGATTAAAATCCATCGATGCATCTGTTCAAATTAAATGTTTAAGACATCAATAGTGAGGTTTAATTCTTTTTTTAGTAGAATAAAACATTGTGTTGAGATTTTAGTTATTAATTATAGGCATATCATTGATGTCTAATTGGTTTCAAATAATCTCTCAAGCCGATAATGAGAAGATCCATGTCACAAGATAATGTTGTTGTATGATTTTAATAAATCTATAGAGAATAGTTTCATGTGGATTTGTATGGGAATATGACAATGAAAATAAGATACTTGAATCTTGATAGATACTATTAACTGGAATACAATTTCATTTTAGAGGGAAAATACTAAAAAGAGAAATGGTACCTGGGTAATTTTACTAGAAAAACCCTATTCTGAAAATTATATTAAGATCATGGGGGTTAGGTTGGAGCATGTATTTTTCCTTCTAGAAAGTAACCATTTAAACATTTAAAAACTTTTAAAAATAAAAATTACCGAAAATAAAAATGTTCCTAACATGAGAAAAGTAACGAGAAGTATAAAAAATTGTTTTAGCTTATCTAGAGTATAAAATTAATACAAAGGGATGGATCATGGGTGTGCTATAAACAAGAAATATCATGTGTTAAGGGAAATTGAAAACCACTTAAAGATGAATAATGAGAATGAAATATTTTTTGAAGTTAATAATATTTTGTAATTGATGAAAATAATATAAAAAATGGAAGATGAATAAAAGAGGTTTCCATACCAGTTCTTATGGAACCCACTAATTCAAAAGTTTGAGAAGATAAATAATGAATATGATTTGAGAGAGACATCAACAGTACCATTTTTATTCTTATTATTGTGTCAAGACATTATAATATTGAGGATATATTACATGATTGATTTTCCCAATAGATCAATTGAGTGATGCCAGTAAGAAATATACAATTATGAACATAGAGTTTTTTCAAATAATAGAGACCTAGTTGTATGTAGTGGTTCTTGAATATAATAGTGGAATCAAAGACTCTATGAAGAGTTATAATATCTATTTTATTAATTTAGTGACATCCATTACTATGTTTTTATCTATATCCAAATTTGGAAGGAGGTTTTCAAGACCAACCAAGAGGCAAAATACTATGGGACATGGTAAGAAGATCCCTTCACTTGTGTAATATAGTGTGGTCTCAACTCTGTAATATGGTGAGAGGGTGAAGGATTAAAACAACCATGAGCCACATTAATTGATGAAATTATTATTATCATAAAATCGATAAATCGATGAAAACTCAATCACAACAAGGAGAATGTTTCCTACAATAGAGTCGAACATTTAAAAACATAATGTATTGATTTCCCTTCATAAGCTACATCGCATTCTATGGGTTTGATTTGATAAATAAGCACATATAAACTATAAATATAATGGTTTAAATACTTAAATGGGAAAATTATTCATAAGAAGATTGTAATTTGTTAAATTTTTTGAAACTTCTTATTCACCACCTCCCTCGGGTTTCTGCATCGGTCCTAAGGAATATTTTGAATCTTATTATAAAAAACAAACAAATAAACTTTTATGAAATAAATTGAATGGGATAGTGGACTATTGGATCTTATACATAGTGTTTCATATATACCAATGAGTACCCAAGAAAGTGGTAGTTTAAGGTGATTTATTGACTTTTCGAAGGATTTTCATTAGTATGGATATCTGTTTATGATGAAACATATGTATGAAATTTATAAAAACATCAAATAATTTCAAAATTAAGTATAGAATAAACTAGGAAAATGTTTAAGGATCCTCTGATCATATCAAGGTGGTTAATAATTGAGTAAATAAATCATTTAGCAGTTTAGGGATTGTGAATTTGTATTATAACTCACTCTTCCTGGAAGAACATAATTGAATGTTTTTTATGAGAGGAGTAATCAGACATAATTTTACATGTTTGAATCAATTATGATTCAATGTGATCTTTATATTACATTACAAGGTTATAATTTTATGACTCTTACTTTTTACTTAACCAAATTCTATGTAAAGTGGTTATAAAGTTACCATATAAAATATATTCTGTGAAATATACCATTATGTCTTCTATTAAAATTTGGGGATATTGAAAATTAATATAAAAATTATAACTTGATAAGAATGACCCCAAATATATCAAATGATTGATCATATTTCTATAATCAAACTAAGTATTAAGTGCCTACATCCAAATTTTCTACATTATTTGAAATTTAATTTATCTACTGAAGAATTATTGGTCAAGAACAATGAACATAGGGATGATAAAAACCAAAAAATAGTAAATGATCATGATTTTTTGGATGAGTCCATTCCGTAAACATTTTTAAGTTAAGAACAGACTCAAGTTATAAAAGAACCTCAATGATCTATTAGGATTCATTAAGAACTCGTGAGATATAGATTTATCATTTATAATGATGATGTGATAATGTTTAAAAATTTTGAACCTACCACACTATAGGTGTTCATATAGAGATTTAATTCTACAAAATTCATAAAATTCAAACAATCTAAAATGGAATCCATATACAGTAACCATGTCTAGAATGCAGTGGATATGCCCGAAGGGTTGGAACCTAGAGGGTAAAATTGGGTTTTATGTGTGGAAACTTGACATGGATGGTAGATTTTCTTCATATAAATAATTTATAGTTTAAAAATGTTACCAGAATTTTTATGGTGTTTATTACAATGAAATGTTTCTACCAATTGTGATGATGATTTCTATTCATATTTTTCATTCCATAGAAGTTCATTTTGATTATGTGAAATATAAAATGGTTATCAATACTAATTTCCCTATTGGAGATTTATTTTAGGATGGGTATATAATACAACTCCATTTTTTGGTTGGTCCAAATGAGATAGATAAGGTATGTAAGATGCAATGGTCCATTTATTGATTGAGGCATTCTTCTCAGAGTAGGAATATATTGTTTGATGATGCAATCAACGAAATTTATTTCATCATGAACATGTATTATTATTATTTTTATATGTATATTGTTGGTATATTTGAAATATTTCTAATATTATATGTGGTAAAAAATTCCTTATCTGAAATGATATATCGATACTTCACTGAGTGAAAGATTACCTAGGTAAGTGTGTCTCAAAGAATGATAAAGGCGACTTTACCTACATACTACATATGATGATCTATAGATATATATCTAACTGGTTTCATGGACTCAATATGGACACTTATATTGCTATAATTCTAAATAAATTTGGCATGGAGAACTCCGGGAAGGGGTATTTACATGTGATACATTGCACAAATCTTGGAATGATTTAGGATCCCTCTAAAAAGTTCGAAAGTATTGATTGAATTATCTATGAATACAACATAGGATCCATAATAAATGACATGTTGTCTAATCATTCCCATTTATCTATTTCCATGAAATATATTGATGGTTCCTCAAGTTTACGAGACATAATGCCCCATGACTATAATTATTTAGTTTTTTTTCATTACATTCTTTCACAATCGGTTGAAATTTTTTTTATTAAAAATATATGTAAGGTTTCTAAATTTAATGATACATGATACCCAATACTAATAATGATTCATTTATTATGTCATTACATGCTTTCACATCAGTGTAAATGGTCCATTAAGTCAAATTTGGGCTAGACTTGCCAGGTTGGACATAAATTTAGAATATGGAACCTGACATCTTCCTCTCTACTTGGATTATGCACAAATTTGGATAGTATCTCAAAAAAACATTTAAACAAACTAATCCTTATGGAAGGACATATTATTCTCTTGTTTTTGTGGTGGATTGGCTATGCAATTTATCTTAAAATAATTGGTCGAATTTCCCTATTCGGAAATGAAAAAACATGCTACCTAGCCTCCCCTTCACTCTATTAATATATATTTATCTCACTTTCAAGTGTTGGTAAGTGAATTAGGATATTTTTATCCATGGATAAGTTTCTACATATCATTTAAATTTTCTATTGGAGGAGGGATGCTATCATGCTAGGATCTCCTCCAAAATGCTCTTCTTTTCCTCTTCTTTATTGTAATGTTTTTTATCAATAAACTTATTTGTTTCTATTATATTTATTCTATTTTGGTAAACATTATTCTTATATAATATTCTTCTTTGGTATGGGAATCATGTGTAGAAATGGGAATAGGTTATATCCTTGTATTTCTATTCTACGATTACTACACCATCAATGGAAGAGTATTGTTTATAGTAATCCATAAACCTCTTAAATACATAATTTATATAATTAAAATTAATTAAATACAATATTTAATATAATATGATCCATGAATTTAGTTTTTAAATTATAAGAAACTAATCAATAAATTGTAAAATTTACCCAAAAACACTTGAGGTCGAGATTTGGTTAAATTGTAAAAATAGAAACCTAATTGGTAAATCAGAACCACACCAGATAAACATTTAGGGTTTGAACATAATACCTAAAATAAATTCAACTTTATATTGAGAATGGATTAATTCCCTAATTTACCATTGACCAAAGGCTATTATTATAATGAAAATCAAAACAGGGGGATGTGATTGCATATTCTGAAGCTAGCATAGGGTTTAACTCCATTCATCTTTCTGGTAATGTAAATTATAAAAGAGTTCAGAGATTAAAAAATTAAGGGATAATAATTAAGTTGATTTTAGTTTAAATGAAAAATATTAATATGTAACTGATGGGTTATATTTATATCGATTACAAGATTTAAATATTTTCTAAAAAACATCTTTTTATTGTGTCTTATTAACCGAGTTTCATTTCAAAAAAATAAAAAAAATGAAATACTCTTCCAACATACTTATTCTTATTTTATAAATGATAAAATCCCCCATAATTTAAATTAGTGTTTTTATATTATATTATTTTATTTTCAATATACCATTAATAAGTTGTTTTAATTATTGTCTCTTGTAGATATGACCTTGGTCAACCACTCGGCGGCTCCTAAGTACCCAAAAACCACACATCATTTGAATTAACTATTCAAATTAGCTCTATTTATAGGGAGGTAAGTAATTATTTCATAAAATTAGACATATTTCATTTATTTTTCATTTTATTCTCTTCTTCTATTCTTTCTTCCTTCTTTTCCAATTTGATTTGTTTCTTTTTCTTTTGTTTTATTTGTATTTTTTTGGACTAGCAACTCAAACTTATTATTTTTTTATTATGGTCCGCTTTTCATCATTTAATTTTTATTTTATTTATGACATGAACTATTCATGAGGATATTTTAAATCATGACCCTAAGTTTGAACACAACCTTCAGTCTTGAATCTGACATTCTTAGTCTACTAGAAGATTCAACATTCAACCAGTTGGATAATTCATCAATTATGGTAATAATAAATTTGGATGTAATTTAAATTCAAACATAAACCAAAAACCCATGGCTGAAAACAAAAATTATTAACATAGTAGATACATTCTATAATTGGGTTCACTAGATATTAACTATCAACCAAAGTCTATTGCATACCCAAATCTCGAATCGGACGTTCAACTAAAATATGTGTTAATTCACCTACATCCTAAATTTCATGGATTATATGAAGAGGATACAAAAATACATAGAAATGAATTTAATGTTCATTTCTCAACCCTTAAACCAAGAAATGAATCAAAAGAGATTAAATAAAACTATGACCATTAACTTTTCCACTTGATGGAACTATAGACGAATGGATGTATTATTTACAACCTCATGATGCATCTTGTTGAAATTATTTAAAACAAATTTTCATGTAGAGATTTTTAGAGCATTAGGGACCAATATAATTCAAAAATAGATATCAGGTATCAAGTAAAACCAATGATATTCAATTTATGGGTCCTATGAGTGATACTATATATTGTGAGAAAGCTTCTTGCATCTCTAAATTAGTGAGATAATTCTCATCCGATACTTATATGAATGCCTCGCACCTATGGAAAGGATAATGGTGGATTTCAAGGCTTGAGGACCATTGGTAGACAAAGCACCATTAGTCTCATGTGTATTAATCAACAATATTGCACAAAACTCCCAACAATTTGGTGGTCTAGGTAAAATACATGTCCGGGGAGTACATCAGGTAAGTCCATATTCTCTTTAAATGCATTTAACCGATACCATGTTGTAATAATTGACCACTATAGTGAGATAGATTAATTTCACTCAAAATACATCCCAACCCACTCTTACAAGGACTTGTGGTATTTTCAATTCAAAAATACCACCCAACTGATTATTTGCCAAAATTATAATAGATAGTGGATTGCGTAGCAATATTCCATAGGATACCATATCAAAAACCACAAAAAGAACATCCCTCGAAGATATGTTTTTTCTTTTTAACCAAAATAAAACCAATGGATGAAGTATCAATCAAACATGAGATATGGATCTAGATTATAACAGATGATTCATTTTCAAAAAAAATCCAGTAGCCTATGGCTTACCAATAGTGTTTCAAACAACCCCAATGGAGAATTAGAGTCTAAGCATCAACAAGTAAATAACAAAATAATTCTCAACCAATGGTAGATTATATTACTAAATAAAATCTGAATAAAAAAATATTAATCAACAGAATACCTTGAAGAGTCATGGTTCTGAGTTTAGGGAATTGAAGACACAAATGAATCAGATTTCCACCACCCTCAATGAACTGGTTTGTATGATATCTAGAAATCTACCTTCCCAACCTACTAAAAATCCCAAGGGGAATTTCGTTGACATCACATTGAGAGGTGGGAATCAAATGATGTATACATCTACAAAAATCGTTCTACTGAGATTCGCCTCAACTTTAAATAATCCCCATTCAAGAAAAACAGATGATTACCATAAGGAGACTGAAAAAGCTAATAAAAATATTGATGAGCCCACTTAAACCCCTTACATTTCCAAACAGAGTTGTCAAAACCAATAAGATGGCTGATGGGGTGATTTAAAAAAAAGGTTTTGGATACATTCAAGCATGTTGAGTTCAATATCCCTCTAATTGAGGCCATTAATAAAATCAAATGGTATGCAAAATTCTTAAAATAACTTTCTACCAATCATATAGGTCTCAAGGGAATTGAGATTATCAATCATGGAAGGAATGTGTCAACACTCATTACAAAACTAAAGAAATACCCTCAAAGTGAGAGGATCTTAAGACATTCACCATCCCATGATCCATAAGGGAGATACACTTTTCTGATGCTTTATTTGATTTAGGATCTTCCATAAATGAGATACACCAATCTGAATTCTCTTATTTATAGGTTAGTGAGTCTAATGTTGAAGGAGTAGTGGTGCAGTTGGAAAGTGGATCTACAACATATCCAATGGATGTCCTTGAGGATGTACTTGTTCCTATAGGTTACATGATATTTCCATTCTATTTCTATAAACATACATTGGTGGTTGATCAGTTTAGTTCTAATTCTCCCATTATCATAGGTTTTTCGTACCTCAAAAATAAAAGAACTATAAAAAATACTCTTGAGGGTACACATTCCCTAGAGTTTGAAGCAGAATTTCTGATATTTATTGTCATGGATCCCATGTAGTACCATTCAGTGGACCATTATTATTTTTTATCACCCATTTGGAACAACTTAGTAAAACACCCATTGATTTTGATTGTCCTATTCTTAGAGAGAATAGATGAATTTATTCTTGTTTGATTTCTAAGAGCACTTCAACACCTGTTTTTAATGCACCAAGCTCTCTTGGATTTTATTCTGAAATGAATTCATATTCTTATTTTGATCATGTTTACACTAATTTTGACATAGATATTTATAATATTGATGGGTTGGATGCATTATTCTCTAATTTTTATGATGTCAATTTAGGTACTAATGTTTTTTTTCACATATTTAAATTTCATCAATGTCTCCATCCATAAAAACCCCTTTCATTGAAACTCAAGAGATTACCACCAAATCTAAAATACCCATACTTGTTATGTGGTGAGAGATTACTTATTATTATTTCTTACAATCTATCTTTTGAAAAAGATTAAAAACTACTGAATATTTTTTGAGAGATCCTAAATTAAATTATGTATACCATGGCTAACATATTTGGTATTAGACCCTCCATTTTCATGCTTAGAAATCTTCTAGAGGATGGGGCTAAACCACTTAGGTATCCAAAAAGTAGAATGAATCCAACTCTTCTTGGATTTGTTAAAAAATAAGTTCAAAAATTACTCGAGGTAGATATAATTTATCCAATTTCATATTCCCAGTGCGTGAGTACAATTCATGTTGTGCTAATTAAATGTGGTGTTACTGTTGTTAGAAATGAGAGAGAGGATTTTGGTCTAATGAGTGTACAAAACAGATGGTGTGTGTGTGTTTATTATAGGAAACTAAATCAATCCACTCGCAAATACTATTTTACGCACCCATTTATTGATTAAATTCTTAAGAGAATAGTTGGTAGAACACACTATTATTACTTTTATGTTTTTATGGATATTTTTGGGTACATGAACCTCCAGATGATCAAGAAATGCAACATGGATTTGGTCTAAGAAAGAATTTAATAGAAGCATAAAATTCAGGAACATGAGGAGATTTTATTTTCATCATATGAGAAATCAAGGCTATATTAGGAAAGTTAAAAAGAGGATCATGCCAGAATAATCCCACAAAGGGATTTTGATGTTGGTGATGACATCCTACTCTACAGTTCATAATTGAAGCTCATGCTTGGTAATTTTCATTCAATATTTTTAGGACCTTATGTTTTTTCTGATGTCTTATCATATGGGATAGTGGTGATCACATAAGAGGATAGTGGAAGGATCATTAAAAACAAGTGGATATGTTGGAAAAAATAAATTGAAGTAATTCCCACCCATATAGTTTTCTTCATCACACTACATGTCCCCATAAACAATTGATAATATCATGCTCTTCCTAACCCTTTCAATTTTATATTGTTTTTCTATTTAAATTTTGATATTTTATATTCACGTATCATCTCATATGTTCAAATTGAGGACAACGAAAAAATTTATTTATGGGTGAGGGAAACAAATTTTTGGTAGTTAATTAGTATTTTCCTTTTGTGTTTTGTGTGTTTTTCTATTTTGTGGTTTGTTAAAATTTTTAAAAAAATCAATACAAAAAAAAGAAACAAATCAAAAAAAAAACTATCATGTAGCTGGCCCATTTAGATATGGAATATATAGAAAATGAATGTTTTCAATATTCATTGGTGGCATGATAAGCATGAAATATTTCTTCATAAAAGGTTTGATTTTTATAAAAATCGATGTCATTGATAATATTATTGTTTGGGTCATTATAAAACCATTTAGATGATAAAACTATTCATTGTTGTATTTTTTCATGGTAATTTGTGTCATTGATTTTCACACACAAAATTTCACTCAACCATGATTATAGAATTTTTCCTCCTCAATTGAAGGCATAACCATGTTAGGCAAAAATAATCTTATACCATTGGTTAATCTGTAGGTTTTTTTCTCTTCCGATCAGTTTCATTACATTACCAAATTTACCAATGCATGTGTACCGGTTTCCAAATTATTGAATGCCCTAATAAAATATAAAATCAAAATAAATCAAAGTAAGAACAAAAAAATATAGGTTGTGTCTTGGGTAGGTCAAAACCTACCCTTCCTCAACATAAGATCTAGTTATAACTATGACAATTAGTTTTGTAAGGAGATCAAACAAGGGTTGAGAGATAAGTGTGATATCTATTCCATGTAAAACTTTTTAAAAATTAAATATTTAAAGGCTAAAAATAAAATTCTGATTACAAAAATTAATTAAATAAAAGATTTATTTCTACGAATACAAATTTTCAATTACTTAGAAAAAAGTGTAATTATAGTTAAATAAATTAATAAAAATTATTTAAAAATATGTGGAAAAACTTGTGCTTTTAAGTCAACATTAAATTTCCCCACACTTAAACTATGTTTTTCATCAAACAATCCCATGCATTGTTGTCATTGAGAAACAGAAAAATGTTTTATGAATCAGTTAAATATTTATCATTCTTAGAAATTTAGAAGAATAAGATAAAGAAACATGATAAAAGGATTTTAGAGAATGAATTGTTCAAATAAAACCTTTCCAATAATCAAATTCTCGCTGGTAGTCAAGAGAGAAATAAATCATCAAGAAATGAACGTGTCCTGCATAATTTTTGAACTTACCAAGGTACTCATTTCAATCCAAACTCAAATTCTAAGTCTAAGGGTGAAAAGAGGAAAAATATTAGTGGAATTAAAAACATAAAAGAGGAACCTTGTACTTTCATTCAATCCTATATTCCAAAATTAAATATATATTTTTTACCTTAATGATACAACCTAAATGACTCCCATATAAACCAATTGACCCCTTCCTCATCTAGGTTTCACTATTCCCCTCACCGTAATAAACTCATTTTTTTAACCTATTTTTCTGTAGCAATGTATCATGTGCTACGTACAGTGCAATGCACTTATTGAATGTGTACAGAGGGCTTATAGTTAACAGAAACACACCCATCATCTAGGGTCATAGAGGTTCACCATGGGATAAAAGATGCCAAAATTACTCTAGTTTCAAAATATTTATATAGAAATAATTTACATTGTCTCACTAAGGTAATTACTTTAATAATTAAAATATAAAATGAATCACCTAGAGTCAATATCAATCTTCCAATTCTAATGGATATGATCATAACTCCTCTAACAGGTTACACATATAACTCTCAAAAGTAGTATCTAAACCAAATTTCCATTAAATCACTAAGAAATACCACTCAAAAATCATCCAACCACATTAATTTCAGTTTCATAGAAACTCTTAACTACCATTCAGGCATCATTCAAAGTCAATACCTAATAGAGTAATGTCTAAATCCTAAAATTATGAAAGAATTTTGAAAAAAATTAACCATTTTTTTAAATATGTTTGATGTGGAAGTGGGAATTGGCCAGCTCACATTAGAGCATAGTTCATCTCAGTCAATAATTAACCACCTCCACCAAACTTAAATCCCAACTTTGTCACCAAAGTTGACTTCTAAATGGGAGAAGAAAATTTTACAGGTAAATTTCAAAACAAATTTTCAGTAGTAAAAATTTATGACATGTATAAAGGGTCTCTATGAAGTTCAAAAATATTTTTCCCACAATATCATTACATCAGTAGGTTCAATAACCAATGATATATATTTTCATTTAAGATAGCAGCAATGATTTTCATTAATGTTCACATAGTTTCATGTTTCTTATGGGTGCAGAGTGAAAAGGGCGAAAGAATTTTAACTAATTATGATTCAAATAGATTTATAGTAATGTCGACATGTTCTTGTAATACACCTCAACCTAAAGAATATTCACAAAAAGATAATAACTATCCATTCTACATGAACCCCCACACTTCAGTTCATGCGTTGAAATACTTTGATATATCAATGAATTGAAATTTTCAATAAGGAGGAGTATGCAAAATTTTACATTTCAACACATGCCGAATTATTTTCAATCGGGTGATATATAGCAGTATTTTTAGACAACTACAGTTATACAGGAGACTAATTTTAAACAAGCAGCATATGTACCAGAATATTTCTACATGTAGATTTTTTATTATGTAGGACATGTAGATGATTTTTTTCAAAGTAGTAAGGAGAATAATAATGAAACAATAATTAATAGTAAAGTACTTTCATGCCTTAATATATTTTCTTTAATCCCTTAATAAGGGATATCCAATTGTTTATTAAACAGAAAGAACATCATAAAAACACAGAACATTTAACTGAATTACAAAAAAATCAGAGACAGAGCATACATAAGGCATTACAACAACACTATTAAAATTAGAATAAGAACATAAACAAAAGGGAACAAAAAATAAACAACATGGGTTGACTCCCATGAAGCACTGAGTTTAAATCCTTTATTTATACATTATTTATGTACATTGTTTTATTTTTTTAACACAAAAAACCATGGGTCTCCTCCCATGTAGTGTTAGTTTTATAGTCTCTAGAAAGACCCGCCTAGAACTAGTCGTAGTCACTAGGTGGATGTGGTTTATTTAATAGGAACCACCATATGTTTTTGTCCCAAATGTTCTAAATGTATAATGCAGATTGTGGGTTCCAAGACTAAACACATCAGAAATTGAACACTCATAACCTGCATAATTCCCTAAGTAACACTTTAAACCGTTTTGGGAATGGGGCTGTCAACATTAAAAAAATTGATTTAGAAAGATTTGGATTCACATGAAGTGAAAACATTGAAATAGGTGTTCCTAAGGATATGGAATTGTCCTCACAGTTCTTTCTCTCAACCTAAACATAAACATTATTAGAAAATGTGCTTATGAATGTGTTCTAACACATAGACTCTAGAGGGGAAATAATAAGGATTTGATCAGAATTATGAACATTGGATCTCAATTGTGATTCCCACTTTTGACTACTATCAACATCACAAAAAGGTTCAGCACCTAACACATTTAATGAAATTTGTGAACTATAGGGAAGGGTCAATTTTTGTTCTACCAAACTATTAGGTTAAATAATATTTTAAACATCTTCCAACAATTCCTCATTAGATAAAACAATATTTATATCAACTACTTAAGAAAACTCATTTCTTCTTGAATCTAGTGTGTGCTCAACCACTACTTCAAGTTTATTTTCAAAAGGTTAAATTTCCAAATCAAAGTCTATAATGTGTTCTAAGAAGTTCAAATCAGGGGGGAGAAATGTTCCACTCAACATCAAAAAATTGAAATTCAAAATTGATCAAATCCAAAAAAAATTCCCCATGAATTACAACACTACAATCCATTTTACTATAAAAAATCTCAGAAAAGTGATCAATGTGAGAGAATGGTAGTAAGAGTTCATCAATAAACTATTATTCAAAGAACATACCCTCATTATTATCCACCAAAAGTTTAGAAATATTTGGGATTGCAGGTCCAAAACATGGAAGAGTAGTTTTAAAATCATGTCAAAAAATTGTAGATTTAATGTTTTCCAGACTAAAGTTCTCTTCTAAAATATTTCCCACTTAAAGTTCAGGATCATTTTATAGAATTTCAAAACATTTGGTTGCATAATTTTTAACATTCAAATTTACATTTTTCTAGTTTATCTTCAACCCGAGTGACATCGTTCTTAAAACATCCAGAACAATGATTTTTCTCCAATGAAGAAATTATGAAAAGTACTGGGCATTCCCATTCAATATGATTCAATTAAATTTTAAAATTATCCAACTAATCATCATTAAATTTTTTTTTAGGTTATTCATCAATGTCTTCTTGACTCATTGTGTTCGTTGTTCCCATTTTTAGTTTAACTGAATCAGATTTTTTAAATTAAAAATGTTTGTTTCCAAATTTATATTCACTTTTCTCTTTAATTTGATAATAAAATATTTTATAAACACATTATTTTTCATTTATTTCAGATTATTTTTGTTCCTTAACCATTTTTAGTAACTCCTAGAGCATTTTTTCCAATATTTTCATTCTTTGATCTTGCACTTGAGTGTATCTAATTTGAACTTAGTGGGTTTTATATAACCAAATGTTCCACTTTTCCTCCCTAGCAATAAATTTTGACTCAAATGGTTCATGTTTAGCTAGGGTTTCAGGACTGGGCTAAATACATTCATTCTCTTAAAATTTGAGCAGTTTTATATGGCTGGTTATAGTCACACTGCCCGGAAGTGTGTCACTAACATCTGAAACATACACAAAATGGATCATGTTGCTGATTCCAGTCCTCAGAATGTTATAATTTTAAAGAATAAAATGGGATTAAACACACAAAGTATCACAGTTGATGGAGAATTTCAAAAATATACTAAGCAGCATATACATTTCACAAATTGCAAAGATGTTTTTTATGAGTTTTTGAATTTTTATTTTATTTATTAAAACCTAGACTCTCAGTGAATGCCTTCCCCAGAAATGGTACTAAATTTTGAGGTGTCCAAAGTTCATCATGTCCCTCAAAATATTATTTATAAACCTACACTAGTCTTGTGGTGTAGGGTCGAACCTAAGGGAATGCAGGTAAAAATCTAAGGTTTTATTAAAAAACAATCCACTATTGTCAGCAGTAGAGAGAGTGAGCATTGTTTATATTTTTTAAATTTTTAATATTATTTATAATTTTTTATTAATTAGTAATGAAACATATCCGGAAATTTTCTATTTTCTAAACTAAATGTAAAACGAAATAAGGAAAAGTTAAGAAACAGTAAAAAGTAATAATGATAAGTAAATATAACAGAAAAAGTAAATAGAAGTGTCGAGAGTAGATAAAAAGCTCAGATCAGGTGAATTGAAATCTTCTAGTTATAAAAATGATTCTTCATTAGACTAAACTCAAACCTTAAAAATAACTTGTTAATTCTTCCTTTCTAGAAGAATTATTACTTTGTATTATTGTTCTTGTGGTTCTCTACTACAATAACCAAAAACAGAAAATTGATTTAACACTGTTAATAGAAACTATCACGCTAAAAGTTTATGTAATTTGAACATAAAAGAATTGATAAAAATAATACATTATCAATCTCACAAATAGATCAAGGATTGAATATTTAATAGCATGAAGGTGGATATTCAATTTTAGATTTCAAAATCAGATTCAATCTCACTGAAAGAATCAGATTCTCATTGGAAGAAATTTCATAAATAAGAATAAAATATTAACAAATAGAAATTACAATTTCCCAAATAAAAAATTATGCTAATATCATTGTAAATTCAAAAGAATCAAATACACTATAAATAAGACATAGCGTTGGAAGACAAATCACCCCTCTATAAATGATGATCAAGATTTGTTGCCCTACTCCTACAACTCCAAGTCACCAATATTACTCTTTGTGTCCCCTCGAAGGATCCTCTCTTGAAAAGTATGGTGTTGAATCAGAATGAGAGTCTCCAAAAAATTATTCATCTATTACGCCTTATAACCCCACTATCATTTTCTACACCTCACCACATTTTTTCCACCGACTTCAAATATCCATCACTAATTCACCACACATTTTCGTTTTTTAATGACTGACACTTTGCTCTAGTTTTTCCCTTCTAACTAACTCCCATTGAGTTAGTTGAAATAACCATTATGTTTTTAGGCATAGGTGTGAATCTTCCTATGATTGTGACAACGCTATGAATAAAAAAAATAAATAATTCAACACTAAATGTTCACTTTTATAAGAAAAAGCTAAATGTAAAATTAAATAATTATTAGTTATTATTTTAATTGATAATTAATTTTCTTAATTTAATGTTTTTATAAGTTATTATTTATTTAATTTATTTATAATGGTTATTAATTAATAATTATATTAAATTAAAAGTTTAATGTTTATTAAATTATTAAATTAATAAAATTAGTTTTTTTGAATATTTAATGTTTTTATATTACTATTTAAAATTTATCATAATAAATAGTTTTATTTTAATTATTACAATTTATAAAATTGTATAATGTTGTCATAATTTATAATTATTTTTTTCAACAAGAACTTAAATAATAATTATTATATTCATTAAATTATTTTATTTTTATTTATTTATTATAATTTTACTATTAAGTTAACAATAAATTTTATTTAATTAATTAGTTGTGAATTTTGTTTTATTATTAATAATTTATTATTATTGTTATTTTTAAATTTTATCTTTTATTTATTTTAATTAATTATTTTATCCCCCCACATATCCTCTTCATTATTGCGGTGAAAAATGTGGGAGGATAGGGTTGCTTCCTAGAGAAAGCACCCCAACTCGCCTCCATCACCAAAGGGCAGCGATATCGTTGTCGTCTTAGGTCTGTTCGTGCACTAGAGAAAAAGGGAATATCCTCCTTTGATGTAGTCCAGCATCGACATCAATCGGTGGAGGTTCCATCTGATGAGAACACGACTTCTGGTGGTGTATCCCATAATGGATTCAACGGTTTCACAGTAGCCTCAACTCATACATTTCCTCCGTGGTGACCATTTCAGTTTTGTGATGGTCTAGTTCTGAATATCCTGTGGTCAAGGCCCAACCTCAGTCGACTACATTTTCAGCTTCGGGGGAGGTTTCTTTCAGATCTAAAACATTCCCCTTCATTAATGGAATAACTATTGCATAGAATTTGAATCAATGATATTTTTTCTAATGTTAACATTTTTAAAACTAGTTTGACTTATTATTGAACCATTGATTGATATTATTGGGAAGAAATGTGTGGAGGCATTGCGTAGGTGTGAAGATGATGTGTTTTTTTTAGTTCAAGTCCTAAGAAAAATTGTGCAGTGAGTGGTTATTGTACAAAAGGAAAGGTAAAGTGGTGCTGCAGAAATGGGTGAAAACGCTAGGAGAGGAAGTGGTGTTGCAAGAGAAGAAACGATCTCGCAGTGGAGGGAGAAAATGGTGGCAGTGACATGTTGTGAAACTATTTTGGGTGAAACCATTAGTAGGTGGAACAATAAGGGTGGGGGAACTAGTTTCAGGAGGATACAGTGGATGAAGTGACAGTGAAAATTAAAAGGAAATGCAACGGTGGCTGAGGATCTGTTTGTGAAACGGTGTTGCAGGAGTTGGTTGGAACCGGTGACAGAGTCAAGGAAGTAATTGGTGGAATAGAAAATGGTGGAAACGGTGGTAGTGATATAGTTAGAATAAAAAGCAGTGCAAGATAAATAGTGTGAAGAGTTTGTTTTTCCACTATTATAATGAAAAACTAATAAAATAATTATAAATAGATTAAAACATAATTTTAGTCTAAAAAAATTATTATTTTAAGAAATAAATTACTAAACTAATTGAAAACTATGAAACTAAGAAATAATAAATAATATTTATTAAATAACTAAAACATAAATTAAATTATTAATTATTTTAAAATATAATACTTAAATTAGAACAAAATTAAAACTAAAATTAAGAAGCAACAAAATTATTTAAACATAAAATAAAATTAAAATTAATCAATTATATAACAATGTTAAATTCTATAAAATAGATACTATATAAAAAAATTGAATTTATTAAATTATACAGTTAATTATTTAGTTATTAAACAATTAAGTTAGTTAATGAAATTAAATTATAGAGATTTAATAAATTTAATGAGTTTATAATCTGAAATTTATAGTTATTGAATTGTTAAAAGATGAATAATATTTTGATTATATTAATTTTATTAATAAATATTTAATACAAGAAAAGATAAATTAAAACTATTTTATTTTTGTGAAAAATCACAAATACATAAATAATTAATAAATATTAAATTATTAAATATGGAAACAAAACACAAAACTAAATAAAAAAATTTCAGACTATAAAATTAAAGTAAGAAATAAATTAACTATTCAAAGGATAAAAATACAACTTTGATTAGAAGAATTGATTAAATTATAGATTTCATTCTATGAATGCAAATGTGTTGTTATTTAAAAAACAGTTTAATAATAATTACATAAATCAATAAAATTTAATTAAAAAGATATAAAAAATATGTGTTTTTATGGAACCATCATATACTTTTGGTTATTCATGATATAGTTTTGTGTTAATTTGGGTTTTGTATGGATATTTTAGATCGAATTTTTTATGTAGTATGTTGGGTGCTCATTTGAATTTTATATGGTGGTTCCTTTTATTGGTATGCGGAATGGGTTTTGTGAGTGGTTAATGTAGTTCATGGAAGTTGATTATCACTTTTATAATTGAGGTGTGTTTTCCTCAGTCTCACATTTTTATATGAATTCTAAATCATTGGGAGTCATATACCATGTTTTCAACTTCTTAGAAAATATGTTGGAGAGTTATGGATTGAATCTTTTTTTTGGTTCATTGTTGTTTCTGAGTATTATTATTTTATTTTTGACAGATAGTTTTGAGAGTAGTTTATCATTTTATGGGTTCATTATCTAGTTTCTTCCCTCTATCCCATATCTTGGGATCATGTGTATAGTATTTTTATTCCTTCAATACTTTTAATTTTAGAAAAATAATTTTTGTGGATAAAATGGGCATGGTTGGGTGAATTTTGAAACCACACTGTTACGTTTTCATCTTATTTTTTTTAATATTAAGAATATTTTTATGTTTAAATCTTGAAATTTTAAATATTGAATTTTCTTTCCTTGTGTGAATGGTTACCACATAGTTAATAAAGACTATGTGGGTTTTCCATGCATAATTATACACTTTTTAAGTGATTTTATCATTTTTGGTAAAATGTTTGGTAAACATTCTGGCCAAACCACATGGCGTGTATAGGTTTGTTCCATTCCAAGAATCACAATTATTATAGAGTTTGATCAAATACATAACCTATCCATATGAGCTTCCTAGATTTTGTTAAAATGTTAATTTACACATTCGATAATCTAATTTAAATTCATTTTACCCTTGTTTCTCTCCTCTAGTTTATATATCCCAATAATATAAAACATGGAGTCTCCCCCTCCTCTTCTCCTTATATTTATTCTAATATACTTCGATTCTAAGTGGGTTCTACAAGATAAATCCCTTTTCTTCTATTTTTCTTCATCCTTTATCTCTTTCTAACCCTTTTTGTTAATGGTGTGGAATCCTCATACAAACACTAGGGGATGTGGTGGCTGGTAGGGTGGTTCTAATTTATGGATTGTGGTTTTTTAATTTTGTAGTAGGGATTCAGATTACTGTTTGATAATGTTCCTTCAAACAATATGTGTTGACACAAAGTTCTTCTTGGAATGAGGTGGTTGAATTTTCTATATATCCAAAATGTCTTATCATTGAATATTCTCTGTTTTATATTTTTAAATAATTGAAATACATTCATAGGGGAAAACCTGAGGCTTTAAGTTATTTTCTATGGTGTTCTCCTAGTTTTTTAGCAGTTTCTATAAAATCCAATCATAATAGATATACATGATTGGTACATTTTATATGAATTTGTTGAAAAAAAGTATTTTACCCCAGTTGTGTCCATGTTAGAAGAAAATTTGTTTTATTTCCAGATATTTTTATTATTTAAATTTAATGATTTGGTTTAGAATATTATTTGACATTAAAAGGAACAGATTTCTCATTTCAAGGGTTCAATTCTCCATGTGTGCATACAGATTTAAATTTCAATGAAATGTTTGAATTTTTAAATATTGACTTTTTCATTTTATGGAACATAGTCTAGTTGAGTGTATTGTAGTTTTATAACCCTCTAGAGGGTGTTTTGGGATATGGTTTCAGGGTCAGTAAGTGGTCAAGAGTAATGGGAAGGGTTTAGAAATAATTTGGGTTGCTGGGGATGCAACCTACAGTCTACAGGTGGCAGAGGATGTCAGTGGAATGTACTATTTATTGAATCCACATGACAACTAGTGGCCTCACCCATCTTTCAACTATGGGATTTTATGTGGAATAATTATACTTCTTCCCATCAGATAATTATTGGGGAAACCTCTATTTTTGCATTATTTTTTCCTCGTACATACCAAGGAGCTCTTACTCACTTCTCCCGGTTCCCCTATATGGGGGGTTTTCATGGGTTTTGTTCCTTAGATAATAATTGTATTATTTTACCTATAATGATCTCTCTTCTTCTCATAATCCTCCCAATTTAGTTTGTGGTCCAATAATTTAGGGATTTGAGATAATATTCCCTCAGATGATAGTGGAATAATCCTATAATGATGGGTATTTTTGTGCCTTTCTAAGAGGACAAACCAATGCAATGCATGCTTGAGGTCACCCATTTTTTCATTAGAGGTATGTGGCTGAGTGATTTTATCAAATGTTCGAGAAAAAATAGAAAATATTGGTTTATTTTTTTATTTTCATTTGATCAGGTTTTTGTCTGAGTGAGTTCCAGGACCTTGGTAGGGACCCTTTGAGGATCATTAATCTCATTTTTGATGTGGCGGGAGCATCCAATATGTATATTTTCTTTTATTCCATAGTGGGATCAATTTTTTAATTAAATTTGAGTTGTTATTTAATTATAATTCATTTATAAATTTATTTTCGATTCTTTGGGGGTGATATAAGGTATAGGATGGTTTTGGCATTGGCCATTGACCTAGGATGATCTCAAATGAGGGTTCATTGTTGTAGAGTTATAATAGAAATATTCATACATGTGGCTGGTGACCCCTTTAATTAACCCATAAATGTATTTAGTATTTTAATTACATTCATTGTGTGGTCTCCCCAACTTTTTGGGTGAAGAACTCAGAATTAATTAAAGCCTTGAATTATATATTTTTCCTTGTAAAATTACTAATTCAACATTTTATAGTCCTTTAAAAATAAGTAACTCATTGGACACTCTATATAGAACATGACTTTAATGATTAACCAAATGGATTAGTATATATTATAAGTTTGAAATTTATTTAAGATGAATTGTTGAATTTATAAGTTTTGGTTTCTAGGATTAAATTATTGTTAAAATGGTTGATGAAGGGATCATATATTACAAGCATAAAATTGAATTGTTAAAAGATCGTTCTAGTTAAATAGGGTGCTAATAAGAAACATATAAGTCATTTTACATTATATATTGAAAATGACACCCTATATAACTAAGCGCTATAAATGATGAAATTATTGATTAAGAAGAGGGAATATTCTAGTAACATATTGATGTAGTGTGAACTCATATTGAATTTATTTCAAATTGGTAAATGAGAACTACATTGATTGTTTTCCAAATGATTTAAAATTTTCATTAAATGATTGAGTGGCGTAATTTTCGTGATTATTAATGATATTCTAGGTATGCAAGGGAGAGAATCCATGGATTCATACAGACTTTATTTGTGTTTATTGTCGTCGTCATTCTCTAGATTCCAATAAGGGACCTAGATGAATTCTTGTGTGTGATGGAACCATCAGATTCATTAAGGTCCAATGATATATAATGACTTGATAAATCCAATGGATTTTACATAAATTCATTACTATGGAATATAGTGGGTCAGCCCCTAATATTCCCTGTGGTTTTTACTAATAAATAATTACATGTGGATCCACATTTCTTCCCTCAGTATGTAAAAACTATAGTTTCCTCAATTTTCCATTTTGGAACTAGTTAATACATGACAAATACAATTATTAGAGACTAAATTTATTAGTTTCAAGAAGGTATTACACTAAAATTGGATGTCGCCATAAATACCAAGGGTTTATAGATTGTATACTTCCCTTTTTACATAAATTGTTAAATTGGTAAATTGTATAACTATGTATTTATATTAGTTATGTATGCGCTTGAATACTTAACGGTTATTTTAGGGATTCTATTGATGATGGAATACTTACTTACACTCATATCCTTCTCATGCCTCCATGAAACTAGGTTAACTAAGAAGAAATCACTATTGTATTGTAGTTACTGGTCCGGGAAAGCACATGATGTTTCTGATTACCAGATTGATAGGATGAATCATGTGAGTTGGGACTGGGTTAGGAATCAGGTTCATTTGTTGACCTATATAGCCTTTTATCATTTAGTCTTTGAGATATTATATTTGTCTTGATATTGATATATTCCTTTCCCAACAGGTATAATGTACAACTCTTCTATTCTTTCATGGTTATTGTTTATTGGTCAACACGTTCCAAGATTCTATTGCATTTACAACCTTATCTAAATGTTGTATCTATTATCAATTATTAATATAATTATTTAAATTTCATAGGTGTGTATAGTATCCCCACAGTTTAATATTATACCTATACTACTTGTAGGAAGCCTCTAGTATACGGGGATAAATGCTTGATGTATAGTAGTGAAAGTTGATCTTGGACCCAATCAACGACATAGAGTGGTTGGGCAATGCAAAGTAGTATCATAGTCATTAACATTTTAACTATTTGAGGATGATACATAATAGAATAAGAATGTATCGATACATGGTTTAGATCTTGTTCTTGGGACTATACAAACCATGTACAAAGAGAGTTCATGTTACCAGGATTGAATTGTTGTCCATTTCATTCCTCATTACAATTGAACTGATTCCACCAAGAGTGATTCACTTGATAATGATGTTATTGATTTCATGGATTTTTATCTTATCCTGGATGGAAATAGATGTCGTTTTTATAAATTATATCAAACATGTAATATTCACATGGAATTCGTATTATTGATAGTGAATGGTATCTTTTTGACGTAGACATTGACCTAGGATAATTATTTAAAGTGTATGCACCTATTTTTAAAATGTTTTCATGTATAAGACTATAGATTCATCATACATCACAAATCCCTAAAATGAATTTTATTTATGTTGAAGAATTACATTTTATTTCTTTTTTGCGGCATTATTTAAAATTTTTAATTAAAACATAAATAATACTTTGTTTAAAAATTTTAATTGTTGTATTTTTTAACTGATTCCCTGTTATGACAAACCTCTGAATATATAAATGGTTATAAGTGAATTATCTGATAATTTATAAAAATTACCATCTATAATTTTCTAAAAAAATTATAATTCAACTTATAATGTGTTTTCTTCTATAAATTTCACTTGACATTTCATTTAACTCAACCTCCATTATTCGGGAGAATCTAGCAACTATATAATGTAAAAGAGATACATTATAAAATTTATAAGGATATTAGTTAGACCTAATAGGTGGATGATATTAAACCTATGTATGGGTTTTTTTTGTGATAGAGCCTATAAATCTTCAAAAATTCCATTAATTTTTTAACGGAACATTTATTTTATAATGAATGTTTTTTACGAGGACATAAACACACATTATAATTTCATAATAACTTTAGATATCATGCAAAATTAAAAATAGATTAGTACACGGATAATTAAATGATATAATAAAAATAATATTGTTTTGGGGGACTATAAAGAAATAATTTTATTGATATGTTTTATAATAAATTTATAAGTTTTATTTAAAGGTTACTTTTGGGAAATAATCTAACAACACTCTTTTTATTAAATGATATGCATTTACAAAGTCTTGCGTAATTCTAATAATGGACATGATGTTTATTATTCTATGAAATTGATAGGTTTCAATAAATAAGGATATTTATTTAAAGGTATAAATTATCATATTTAGATAATTATATTGATAAAATAAAAATATTTGTTTTATTCGTCACATCGAAATTATCTTAGGGTCAATTAATGATAATTTTCTAAAAATGATGATTTATGGGTTTAAAAGTGAAAATACTATTTCACAAAATATCATAACTCTTATGATATAATTAAGATATTATCATGATTTAATTATTCTAGTAATTAATCTTATTCAAAATTTATTTGAGTAAAAGCTTCGTACAAAATGTGTTACATTTACAAACACATGCTTAAATTTTTTGAAAACCAAGATCATGACCTTTCTAAAAAACTGTTTTTAGTTATACGTATATCATATTTATAAAATGATTTTTATCACATTTATAAATTGAATAACTTAAAATGGATTGAAGTTTTTTAATTATATGGTTAAAATTGGGTAATAAGTTTAATTAAATATTTAGAAATAAAAAAATTCGTGGTAAAAAAAGTGTCACCATATTGTTAGTAAGATAAATTAGTAGGAAAAGGTTAAATGTTATATGATTAAAATACCAAAAAAATACAATATTAATTATTTTTTAAGTATATTAAAACCATAAAAATCCTTTTAAACATTAAATTTCCTCCGTTATTTTTGGAATTAATTCCACCCAAAAGTGGTTATCCTTAAATACAAAATTATTATTATTTAATCACATAAAGATACCCCTAATCATTTATAGATACCTCATTCCCACCAACAATCTCCACTAAAAATCCCTTAAGAACTAATTTATAATCCTTTATCGTCCCATGGTTTCCCTAAAAGGTGACATCAGGGTCGCAAGGTTCCATCCTCATGTTTTAAGAAGCATATCTTCAAGGTAAGGGAACTCCCCTCATATCATTTTTCATCCAATGAACACTTTTTTATATGTAATAAAAGTTAATATAATTTCTTATCCTAAACATTTGATATTAACCATACTGAAAAATTATTTTTTATCAATGGGAATACTTATTCACCTACCATTTTTTCCTTTTAATAATACATAATGTATATTGTCATGATGTTGAATTAATTTATTTAATTTCTATTTTATACATTAGAAATTTCCATATTTTGAATACCCAAACCTCTTCTCTTTCCATGGGTAATCAATTAGATTTAAACATGTCTTATAAATTCTAGGAATTGCATAAATTAAGCTTCTATTCCATTTTCATTGGTGAAAAATTAAGTTATGGTCATGTATTTAATAACATTATATGGAATGATTTTTATATCAAACCCATTATTTATTTTATACAGTTTATTGATGAAATTATTTATTATGTAAAATCTGGATCACATGAATTAATACATATGGATAGTGTATCTTGATATAAATCCATTGCATTGGGTAAGGAACTATCCTCTATAGATGACATGTTTTTTGATACCTTGGTAGATAACCTTGGTAATTATGATTAATGACACCCTAGTGACAACCTTAGTGATATCATTGTGAATGTATTTTTTTATGTTGTTTCTGTATTTTCATGTTATGATTCATATTCCTTCTATTATTATATTTATCATGTTTGTATGATCCTGATTTAGTGATATTAATCTTTGTCGGAAGCTATTTATATCCTTTAATTATTGTATTCTTTGTGTTTAAGCTCACGCCTCTCCTTGATGTATGTCCCAATGGTATAAGAAGAACTAAAAAAATAGGAAAAACCTATGAATCTTTATTTGAATTGGATAATATGAATATTTATATTTATGTTTTTTATGTATAATGTTCTTATTTGAAAGACATTAAAACGCATAAGATCTTCTAGCAGGATGTGCGGGGTTGACATCAGCGAGCTCAGGTAGTGGCGTGACTATAGTGGTCGAGTGGAAATACTCAAAAGAAATGTTCCCTCCACCAAATGAATTCTCAAAATGTGTTTTATGGAAACACTTATAGCTTTTCAATAATTCCATACTTGGATTAATGATAGGGTATGGCTCCATCCATCATCACATGGAATCGTACACTCTGCACAAGGAAATCCTAGTTGTGCAACATTTCAATGTTTGGTTGTTTGAATATATTTATATATATATATATACTTTGGTTGGGCCAACTCCTGTGGTGTCAAAAACATTAGGTCCCTTAGGGTAATGTACGTGGACAGTCCTACTGGTTCTACGAATAATGTATGGTTCCCCGTCATCTGTTAAAAGGGTATTATCCATAAATAATTAAAAATTTATGTAATAAAAAGAAGGGTCACCATAGTAAGAATCAAAGAACGATTTTTAATTGGTGAAATTATAATTATAATAGATTAGTGAAAAAACTATGGATTATCATAAATATATAAAATATCCTAGTATGTTAGTGATGTATATATTAAGTGATTTCTAAGATAATGAATCCCTGACTCAATACTATAAGTGGATGTGGTTTGATCATAGAATTTCATTGGGGTAAACCACTAAAAATGGTATATTAATCAAGACTCGATCTGGAATTAGTGAAAACCATTATGGAGGATAGAATGATAATGTAAATGTGTTATTAAAAATAAGTATATCATCATAGAATCATGATATGATAAAATTTTATGATTAATATTTACTTTAGAATTATTATTGGTAGATTCCTAATATTTAAAAATTTATTACCTAGGTTTTATCCATACAAAAAATATTGCAGGAAATATAATTACTTGCGAAAAAAACAAATGAGACAGACAATGTGATGATGACCATCCCAATATATTGGGAGCTAATTTGATCCATATCATGTTATTGAGAAAATGGTTATCATGTGATATGATTAACACATTGAATATAGATGTGTTTCTAAACATAATAAATAGGAGAAGCATAGTGACTCATGTATGTTCAATATATAATGATGATAAAGAAATGAAGCTTCAATTTCTTATATTTAAAAAATGTGGGAATAAGTACCAAATAGAATTTATTAATGGAAGTGGAAGGTTCATTTTGTTTGGAAAATTAGGACATATGTTGGATAATTGACAATGAAAAATGAATAGTTTAGTTGAATCAATAGAGGAGAAAAGGTTAAACCTAAGGAACCACTAATGATTCAATTCCATAGATTTGTGGAAAGTGGGAATTATCCAAGTCAATTCTCTAATCCAATGGCTAAAAAAATTGATAATCTCATGTAATCTTCAAACCAAGGGAACTAGGCCGAGGATACCCTATGATGAGTATGATCAAACAATTCATAGTTTATTTATTCTTATTATGAGTCTAGTTTATATGGGATATTTTGTCAAATTATCTATTCATGACCACAAATTAAATATTTTCAATAAGGGGAGAAACATGTATGATTATTTCGTCACATGTTAATGTTTTTTAGAATGTATTTATTTCAAATCATATTCTACCACCTTTATTACAAAAATTTATTAATAAAAGTACCCTTCAATTCATTTATTTTTATATTTGTAGTCAATGTATAGAAATATTATGTATTTAAACATGTTATAATTTAGTTACTGATAATTAATTTTAGGTTTTATCTATTTATTTTCAATAGATCACTAATAAGATGATAGGAAATAAAACATTTACAACATTATTATCCCTTCTACATGATTTAATCATCAATATTATTACAAAATCTATTTCAAACAAATTTTCAATGTTTTTTAAATATTCAACTCACAATAAATAAACAATTTAACCTATGTGAATCCTTTTACTTTCTCAAAAATTCTATGGATCATGTATTTTTTGTCAAATGATTTCAAAACCTCAATAATATTGTCTCTTTCGAGAAATGAATCACCACCAATGACTTGAACTTTTTTATATTAGAGTTTTTGAAAACATTTTGAATGATGATTTAAATATAAAAAATATTGAGGAAGACCCTAATCATTATAAATAAATGTATTGATAAATAAGGGAAAATTGTGAGGATGCAATTTCCTTAAGGGGGAGAATGTAAATCTTTAAAAATTACTTTATGTTATTAATGTAACTCTTATTTTAAAATTAATGTTTTATTATGAGAATATATAAATACCTTTACATTGTATAATAACATTACAGATCATGGTAAAATAAAACTAGGAATAGTAAATTGATTATTTAATTATATAATCAAAATTATATTATTTTGGAACACTATAAATATATTTAATAAAAATATGTTTTATGATAAATCTATTAGTTTTATATAAAAGTTAATTTTATGAAATAATCTTACAAAATAGTTTTTAGAGGATAATATATTTTAAATAATCCATATATATGTTTAAAATGGTAAGAAGGTTTATTTTTCTGTGAAATTTCAAAATTTCAAAAATTACATATATTTATTAAAAATTATAAATTCTAAATTTTAGATAATATTTTAATAAAATAACCTTTTTTTACTAATAAAATTCAAATTATCCTAGTTTTAATTTATGGTACTTATCTAAAAAGTTTGTTTTTTAGGTTAAAAAGTAAAAATAATTTTTTATGAAATATGATACCTCTTAAGCTATAATTAGGATATTATGAAGGATTTAAAATTTTAATCCATATTCATAATAAAAAAAATTTATAACAACATATTACATAATTTTTTCATTTGGAAACCCATTCTTATTATTTTTGAAAATCAAGATTTTAACCTCTGTAAAGCATTGTTCTTGTAACTTATAGATGTATCATAAATGGAATTGATTTTTTTCAGATTTATAAATTTAATAAAGTTAAATGGGTTGAATAATTTTAATTATAAGTTCCAAATTCAATAAATAGTTTAATTTTATTTTTCTACGTAAATATTTTACCACGGTAAGAAATGTTTCATCGTAGTATAAGTAAAATAATGTAGCGGGTTAATAATAAATGGTAGAATCATACAATAATTATAAAAAAAAACCATTAAATTATTTTTTGATGTATTTTAATACATTAACCATCCTTTAATACATTAATTTTCATCAAACAAATTCAAATTAATTCCTCCCAATACTGGTTAGCAATAAACACAAAAATTCAATATTTAATCACTTAATGACAACCCTCCTCAATTATAAATAACCCTTATGAACCCTAATATCCACTACAAATATCTTTATCAATAATTTACAATCATTTCCCTCCCAATAATTCCCTCCAAGGTTCCCTCAAGGTATTATGGTTCCATCCTCAAGTTTTTGGAAGTAAATATTCAAGGTAAGGGAATTATCCCCTTTTCCTTTTTCATCCAAGTACACGATGAAAATTTTATTCAAATTTCTTATCCTACACTTTTGATATTATGATTACTGAAAAAATAATATTTTATCATAGGTATACATTCATTCCCTCCCATTATTAAATTTTCATTAGCTATAATTCATACTTCTATGCTTTAGAATTCATTTATTGAATTCATATTTTCTACTTGAGAATTTCTCTTATTATGAATACCCAACCCTCTTCTATTTCAATGGGTATTCACCTAGACATGATAAATGTATTATTGATTCTATGATTTACATATTTAAAACCCATATTCCATTTTAATGGGTTAAAATGATGTCATGGTTAAGTATTTAATTATTTTATATGCATTAATTTTGATATGAAACATTTTATTTATTTTAGATAGGTTAATGATGATGTTATTTTTTACATTAATTGTACATCACATGGATTATGACATATTAATGGTAAACCCTAATATCATTTTATTTATTTGGGTTAAAAATTAATCTCTAGAGATAATATGTTTTACGATACCTTGGGGAATAACCATGATAATTCATATTTTTAACAACCTAGTCATAAACCATAGTGATATGATTATGAATCTATCAGTTTAATGTTTTATCCACATTAAAATATCATGATACATTTTAATAAGATCATTATTTATTGATATTCCTCTTCTTCACATAATAAGTTTCTCCTTTGATTATTCCCTTGTTGGGATTTATTCTCACCCCAGTATTTGATGTATGTCCCAAAAATGTGAGATATTGTAATAATAAATTAGGAAAAATCAATAATTTTTTTATTCAAGTATATTATAATAATTTTTTTATGTTTTTATTGTATTATTATTATATTTTCGAAACTGTAAACCTCCAAAGATCCTATGTATTATAAAATGTTGTACCACGTAATGAGGGGTTTGTGTAATAAAAAGGTGGGTCACCATAACTGCTATCAAATGATGGTTTAGTTATTTTTGTAGCACTGAATTAAAAATCATTTGTAAAAACCTATGGATTATCATTAATATTGGAAAATATATGTGTATTTTGTTGATTTAAAGAGTATGTTTCATCAATTAAAATACATCTCTGTCTGGATCCTTCAAGTATATGTGGCTCTAGAACATATGTACCTAGGCGTAACAACCCTGAATAAATTGTATTGACCTAGACTCAATCGAGAACTGGTACAAGATAATGGCATTTATGTAAAAAACATCACAGATGTGGGATATGTATTGGTTAATAACATGCTTGTACTATACATTATATATGATATAAAGGTAATATAATTTTTTAGTAAAATTGAAGAATATCATCCCAAAAACATGATATATGAAAATTTTATGATTAAATTTTCCTTTATAAATTTTATTATAAGATTTATAATAGTGAGATATTTATCACATAGGTTTTCTCCTTATAAAAAATTACATGAAATTGAAGGACACATGAAAATAGCATATGTAACAGAAAATTTGATTACAATATTCACAATATAGGAGGAGATTATGTATGGTATCTCATGTTTATGCTAATCTAGTAATCATGTATTATGATTAAAAACTCGAATATATGTCTGTTTACGATAAAAAATAAGATAAGGACTATGTTTTATAGGATTACAATCTATAAGGTTGATAAAGAAAAGAAGATCCAATTTCATACATGTTAAAAATATGGGAATAGACACCATGGTGAATGCCTTAATGGAACTGGAAGATGATTTATATTGGGAAAATTAGGGTATAAAGTTGAAAATTACGAAAAAAACATGAATAGTTTAATTGACTCAATATAGGGGGGAAATTTCAACATTATGGACCAATAATAGTTCAATTTAATATATGGGGTTAACATGGGAATTACCTAAGACAATGCCTTAATATGATATTTAATAAATATTATAATCCCTAGTAATCTCCAAAAAAAGGAACTAGGTAGGAAAAAATCTCTGATGATTAGGATCCACCAATCTAGATTACTGTATTTCTTTTTAAGATTGTAGTTTATGTGGGATAATTTCTATGATTATCGAGGAATAACTCAAAATGAACTATTTTCATCAATGTTTAGTCAATAAGGTTTTCCTTATGGATTTTCCATTCATTCTTATTTTGAAAATCACAAACACCTTATACTTAAGCAAATCCATATTTTAGTTCTTTAAGGAAAATTTACTTCTTTTAGTAAATTTATCCTTATCTAGATTTTCTTTTTCATTTCATAAATTTGACGAAGTTTAAAAGTAGGATTCAAGTTGAAAACCTCGGAATCATATTATACTTATATATAAGGTATTATGTTTTTCATTATGAATTCTCATTACGAATTCTCATTACGAATTCCAATGCTGAATTCTCATTACGAATTCTAATTACGAATTCTCATTACGAATTCCCGAGATGAATTATCATTACGAATTCTGATGATGAATTCTCATTATGATTTTTGATTACAAATTCTCATTATGAATTATGATGATGAATTCTCATTAGTAATTCTGATGATGAATTCTCATTACAAATTCTGGTTATGAATTCTCATTAATAATTCTCGTGAGTAATTCTTATTAAGAATTCTGATGATGAATTCTCATTACAAATTCTGATTACGAATTCTCATTACAAATTCTGATGATGAATTACAATTATGAATTCTGAAGATGAATTATCAATACGAATCCTGTTGATAAATTCTCTTTATGATTTCTAATTAATAATTCTCATTACGAATTCCTTAGAAAAACAGAATCCGAAAATCTCTTTATTATAGACTTCGAATTCCATTTTGGTTAGACTACGAACTTTTATTTTTCTTACATTATAGACATCGGTTTCCCTTATTATTACACTTCTTCCATTACAAAATGATGTCGTGTATTCAACCTAACTGTTTTTTGAGTAAAACATGTACAAGTACCTCCGAAATTTAAAGAAAATATGACCATTGGAGGAGAGAGTCTACCATTGCTACCGAGCCTCTAAATAGGAGCTCATTTGAAAGAGCTCAACAACAATTGAAGAAGTTGATCACTCTAGAGACCACACACTATTAAGGTGATTTCATGAGAGAGAATATTTTCATGCCTTGTGCATACTGAACTGCTTGTTCTGATTTCATTGTGATACTCCGAATGTTGGTGATTACATTTTAGGGCTTCTAGGGATAGGACGATAGAGGTGCCGACTACCTTGAAGATCGAGGGCTTCCTTGCTGAGGAAGACAGAGGTTCCATCTACCTTGAAGATGAGGGCTTATTGGGAGAGCAAGACAGAGACTCTGATCATCGTATCGGGGGCTTACTCGGGTGTGGGTAAGTCAATATTTCTTGAAAGTATTAATTTAGGGACCTTTATCCAAGGTTGTTGGATACCCTTCTCTTTGGGTTAAAAGATTTATATCTTGTTACTTGTTTTTGTTACAAGTTTTTCAACTAAATTTTTCTATTCTATGGAAAGTATAACTTTCATATATTTTCTTACACTTGTACTCTGATTTAGTTATATTCTATACGCTTTAAGGTAGAATCTCAAATTGTAAACATTGGTTAAGTTTCATTTTCGAGATGCATATTTCCGGAACCGGTTTTTCAGAATCACTTTATTGATTTAATCAAGTTCATAGAACTACATGTTTGTAACTTCATACTTTTTCCCAATCTTTCAATTGGGGTTAGAGGTGTTTTGAATTTTCTAAGTTTAACTTTGTTAAAAATAGATCTTTCCTTGTTTAAGGAAATTTTTAAAGTGTACAATTCACCCCCCCATGTTGTATATTGAGAATCTACTTAATTATTTCGATCCTACAATTGGTATTAGAGCAGGTCTCTAAAATACTTATACTCACATATAAGTTTTGCATTCTCAGTTTTTCATTTCTCTATATTTTTCCTTGAATAATAATATTCTCCATGAATCCGAACTTTTGTTATTAACATGTTTTTGTGTAGAATGTTTTTTAAGATGGCATGAATGAATGTTGGTTCCATCGAGAACTTAAATCCTACAAGACCATCAATTTTTATGGTAATGATTATGAGTATTGGAGAGATCGAATGAAGACATTCATTATCAATACTCGAGTAGAAAAAAATTTTATGCTTAATTGAGGTTATAAAATTCTTGATAAATAAGTTAGTACTTTCACAAACCAAGAGAATCATGATTATCAATTAAACTATATGGTACGCAATACATTACTATGTTCAATGACTATGAATATATATAGCCAAATTTCTTATTTTGAAGCAGAAAACTGTATATGGAAGAAAACATGAAGTTACTCATATTGGTACATCTAAAGTGATTGAGACCTGAAGAGCCATGCTTTCAGCTAAGTATCATGGTTTTAACTTTCCTTATGGAGAACCCATTTTTATGGTGAAACAAAGATTTATTACTATCATGAATAGCTTACAATCTATGGGAGAGAATGTTCTGGATGATGATGCTCTTATTGACAAGATCACTGATATTATTCCCAATGAGTGGGAATCAAAGAGAACTAATATTGATGAGAACAGGAATGTTACTTAAATTTCCATAGATGAGATGTTTGGAACTCTTCTACAACATGAAACAATGATGAAGATATATGCTAACAACATCAAAATGAAGAATGGTAATGGTACTGTTGCTTTTACTACAACATCAAATCACATGAATGCTATGACTCCTGAGATAGTAATAAGATCCAAATCCAAGAAGGTTGTTATTCAATCTGAATCTAGTGAGAGTAAAGTCTCAGAAAATGAGTTAGCTAAACTTTCTCGAAGGATGAACAAGATAGTTGGAAAAAGATATTTCCAATCTAAGTATAAGAAGAAGGAAAGTAAATATAAGAAAGATTCAGAAGTCACATGATATGAATGCAAGAGAGTTGGAGACATAATACCAGATTTTCCTTTGATCAAGAAGAAAGAAAGAAAAGAGAGGCATTCTGAAAGGAATAGGAAGAAGTATTATAAAGCCAAAGCTAAGAATGTTCTGAAAGATCATGATACTTGGAGATCCAGTGGTGGTGACTTATCTGATGATTCTTCGGATTATGAATCTTCTGGACAGAAGAATCCTTGTCTTATTGCCATATTACCTATTGAAAATTATTTCTTTATGGCTAAGGTACACAATGTTTAATCATTGACCAATGTTTCTTTAAATTATAATGATAGTAAATATTATAACTCTTCAGATGATGAAACCTCTTCTGATGAATAAAATACTTTACATACAAATGAAGAAGTTTCTAGGTTTGCTGAACTTCTTGAGATTGAGAATTCAAAATTCAATAAAAAACATGATAATGAAAATTCTCGAAATATTATTCTTACTATGGAAATATCATATCTTTCTAAATATTTTGATAAGAAAAATGCTGATTATATATGTATTTCAAAAAGTCTTGAGGAAGTAAATTCTGAGAAGAATAAACATTCTTATGTTCTAGAAAAAGTAATTTCTATGAAAAGTGTTTTAGAGCCTAGCCCCAATTCCAAATCTAATGATTTTGAATATAAAAACTTGGTTATAAAACTCATGTTTGAAATATTTTTGTTAAAGATGTGTTTGTCGAACTTTACCTTAGGTAAAGAAAATTTTGAAAAGATGTATTCACAAATACGACCTTTAAGAAATAAATCCAGATTTGGTTATACCCATGAAAAACCAACTTTTAGTGACAATTATTTTATTCCTAAAAGTGTCTCATTTTGTACCAAGTATCAATGTGGTGTTCACTGGGCAAGAATTGTTCTTTCAACAAAACCCAGTCATTAGGTATTCATAAGGCTTATTTTTATAAGAAGACGTGGGTGCCCAAAATTTTGTTATCTGAAAATATCAGATCCAAAAAAGTTTGGATTCAGAAAGTATAATTCTTTTCTTATTTTTAGGATGATAAAGGAAGTACCAACATCAATACAAGGTACACTGATAGTGGATGTTCCCGACATATGACTGGTAAAAAAATTATTTTGGAAAGTTTATCAAAACGAAAGGAGGAAAAGTAACTTTTGGAGATAATGCTCAGGGAGACATTATTCATATAGGTAACATAGTTCTTCTTGGAAAAACTTTTATTTCGAATTTTTTTTTGTTAATGGTCTTAAGCACGACCTCATTAGCATAATTCATTTATGTGATGAAGGTAACCTTGTGAACTTTAGGAATGATAAGTTCTTAGTACACAATTCCAAGGAATAATTTACTCTTTCTACCAATAGGAAAGAGAATGTTTACCCTATGAATTTAAAAGAACATAGGAGACAAGAAATACCTTGCATATGTGGAATGGATGATCATTCATGGATATGGAATAGAAGACTAGGTCACTATAATCTTATAAACTTATGTAAACTCTCTAAGAAGAAACCAGTTAATGATCTACCGGAGTATAGATTTGATTCTTCGAAAGTTTGTGATCCTTATCAATATGGAAAGAAATATAAATATAGTTTTAAATCAATCGGTGAAGTCTCAACAATTGATGTGTTGTAGTTGGTGCACATGGATATTTCCGGTCAACACAAACTGGAAGCATTGGTTGAAAATACTAGGTTTTTGTTCTAGTTGAAGATTACACTATATTTACATGGTTCTATTTCCTAGATATGAAATATAATGATTTTATTTATTTGAAATGTTTTAGATCCCAACTTAAAAATGAGAAAAATCTTCCATTGAAAACTATTCAGAGTGATCATGGAGGAGAATTTCAAAACTCTGATTTTGAAACATTTTGGTAGTAGAAAATGTATTACTCGCAATTTTTCAGCACCGATAAATCCCCAGAAAAATTGTGCAGTTGAAATAAGAAATAGAATTATTCAAGAGATAACTAGAACCATGTGGAGTGAATATTCTATAGTTAGACATTTCTAGGAGGAAGTTGTAAGTAGTGTGTGTTATACTATAAATTGAGTTTTGATTTGACATTTTCTTAATAAAACTCCTTATGTCTTATGGAATGGTAGAAAACCTAGACTTTCCTACTTCAAGGTTTCTGGCTGCAAAGTATTCATCCTAAATAATAGAGATAACTTACACAAATTTGCACCAAAATCTGATGAAGGAATTTTAATAGGCTACTCCACAACTTCTAAGGAATATAGAGTTTACAAAAAAACACTTTTACTGTTGATGAGACAGTACATGTTAAATTTTGTGAAACTGGTTCTTTTATTTTCAAACAACCTCAACCTACATATTCAGATGTGTTTTTGAAAACTGATTATCAACCTTTGTTAGAAGATCCTTCTGATAAAGAAAATGTTCAATAAAATATTTCTGAAACATTTACCTCAGAAGACTTTCTACCTTATGTTGATGAACAGGTTCTTGAAAACCCAAAGTGGTCATTTCTTAAGTATCATCCCAATGATAGTATCATTGGTGATGTGAATCAACCTATAAGGACTAGAATTTACTTAAGGAATGAAGTAGAACTTCTAGCATTTCTTTCCCAATTTGAACAAAAAATAACTAATGAAGCTTTGGGTGATGATGATTGGATCAAAGCTATGCAAGATGAACAAAATGAATTCAAAAGGAATAAATTCTTGACCTTGGTTGAATGACCTATGTAAAATTCTGTTATTGGAGTAAAATTGGTCTTCAAAAATAAGTGTGATGAAAATGGAATCATCGTAAGAAATAAATCTAGATTATTTTCTAAAGGCTATAATAAACAAGAAGGAATAGACTATGAAACAACCTATCCTCCAGTAGCTAGACCTGAATCTATTCGTATTTTACATGCCTTTGCATCATTCTTTAATTTTAATCTTTTTGAAATGGATGTGAAATGTGATTTTCTAAACGGTTATGTTCAATAGGAAGTTTTGTTGAACAACCTCCTGGCTTTGAAGACACAAAATATCCTGATCATTTTTTTAGACTTACCAAAGCATTGTATGGCCTTAAAAAATCCCCCTGAGCTTGTTATGATAGACTTACATGATTTTATCTTCAAAATAACTATGTTAAGGGAAACGAAGATACAACCCTTTTTTAAAGAAAGATAAGAAAAATGTTTTGATTGTTCAAATTTATGTTGATGACATTATATTTGGTTCAACCCAAGAAAACTTTAACTGATTCCTTTGAGGATCTAATGAACTCTGATTTTGAAATGAGTATGATGGGTGAGTTAACATTTTTCCTTGGTTTTCATATTACTAAAAAACTAGATGGAAATTATATATCTCAACATAAGTATATTAAATATCTTCTTAAAAAGTATGGATTTGACAACACTAAAAGTATTTGTACTTTCATTGGTACCTCAAACACACATCATCTTGATGATGCTAGGAAACCAGTAGATCAAACATCTTTTAGAGGTATGATAGGAAGCCTGTTATACTTGACAGCTAGTCATCCAGATTTAATGTTTTCAGTATTCTTATGTGCCAGATATCAATCCAATCCTAAAGAAACTCATTTAAAGGCAGTGAAAATAATTTTTCGCTACTTAAAGGGAACCATGAATCTAGGATTATTTATTACTTCTGGAAATGATTTTATCTTAAATAGTTTTTCAGATGCTGACTTTGGTGGATGTAGAATGGATAGAAAAAGTACATCCAAAACTTGTCATTTCTTAGGAGATTTGTTAGTTTCTTGTTCATGCAAGAAGAAACACTTAGTAGCACTCTCCATTGCTGAAGCTGAATATATAGCAGCTGGAATTTGTTGTGCTCAAGTGTTGTGGATGCAACACACACACACAGACTATGGCTTGAGTTCTACTAAGACTCAAATTTTGTGTGATAACACGAGTGCCATTGCACTTAGTAGAAACCCTGCACACCACTCTCATGAAAAACACATAGATATTAGGCATCACTTTCTTAGGGATCACACACTAATAACATATATCATTCTTCAGTTTATCGAAACGCAAGATCAACTTACTGATATTTTCACAAAATCATTACCTTCCGAAATATTTAAATAAAATAAATAGAAGTTAGTAATGATTACCGTGATGTAATCTTCCTTCATTAACTTTTTGTTAATACAATGTCCTTACAGTAACAAACTCCTTTTCATTGGGGAAGTACATTTTCTTGTTATTATAATCAAAAAATTTGTAGTCAGTTTTTTTAACTATCATAACCAAATCTTTTCGTAATGGGATTTTCAAATTTTACGTATGAAAATCATTGAAATGAAAATTTCGTATCAGAAATTTTGATATTGAAGTTTTGGAAATGAAAATTTTCGTAATGGAAGTTTTTTGTACTCGGAGTTTTCTTAATGGAAACTTTCCGTACTCTGAGTTTATGTAATGGAAACATTCCGTACTTGGAGTTTTCGTAATGGAAACTTTCTGTACTTGGAGTTTTCGTAATGGAAACATTCCGTACTCAGAACTTTCATAATGGAAATTTTTTGTACTCAGAACTTTCGTAATGATAATTTTTTGTTCTCATAATTTTTCATACTCATAATTTTCGTACTCATAATTTTTGTACTAGAGTTTTGGTACACAATGTGTTATCCACCTTAAGTTTCTCATAGTGAGTTTTTCATTGAAAAGTTTTTTGTACTTAAATTTTATTCAAGAATAATATCACCTATTACGAATAAAATTCTTATCCAATCTGAAAGGTTTGACTCCCTTACATAAGTTTTCATAGTAAGTTTTTCTTGGTGGTAGTTTCTCTTTTTCTTTTTAAATTTTTCATATTCAGGTTTCCTTAGTTTTGAATGTTTTCTTAAAAAAACCACAAAAGATCGGATTCATGAATTCCCTACAGGTATGATTTCAATCTTCAGATCATATTAGAGGATTTTTCAACCGTTAAATGGTTTTTGGATGTTCAAAGTTCAACTTCATCGCCTATACAAATGGGAACCCTTTTTGTGTCCCACATAAATCTCCAAGATCTCGTGTGCCAAAGTCATGCCTCGGTACTTTAAGCCCATTATGAGCATTTCAGTTCTCCTCCATTCTGAATGTCTATAGAAGCCACCTCTCATGAAATGTCTTCCATCAAACCAATCTCAGCTTTGTTAGTCTACAAAGAAAGGTTGGTTCACACGAATTTCCACAACATGTATAATTCTCTTCTCTTTAATAATATCAAACATAACGGTTGGGAAGATTTATTCATATTGAAGATAGGGGTTCAAGATGTTGTCTACACAGATTTTCTTATATAATTATATGACTCTATTTCCTTCTATGAAGAAGATGGCAGAGAATGGTTTTCTTTTAAGTCTAATGTAAACACTTACAAGCTTTCTTATACCAGGGCTACGATCTTGGTTGGCTTATCATATAATGGAGAGGCTTAATTTTGTTCACATAAGCTTCCGGATGATCAGGGATGTTTCACCAAAGTGAAGGCATTGAAATGCCTTGGCCTCAAAGATGTTAAAATAGTAATGATTGCTCGTCTCTCCACAAACAAACGGATGTTGCAGTTGTGGGTTCATGGATTTTTCATACCGGGGAGAGGTGATAAGGAAAATCTTAAGAAGAGTGATATTTACATATTGGCTTTCTTGGTAAATATAAGGAATATCAACCTGATGAGGCATATTCTTATTACAATTCATAATATCAAGAATGGAACTCTGAAAGGCCAAATTATTATGTGTCATGCTCTCCTCTCCAGGATTATTATTTGATGTATTGATTCTTTCAAGGTTGCTTGCACCTCAAAAATCACTAATTGTAGGGTATTTTTGATAAGTGAAGACACCTTAAAGTGGATGAGAATTGGTTTTTCAAAAGAGTCAGGAGAGTTCTACGATCTACCAAAGGATGAGGCAGAAGCCGGTATGGAAAATGTAGAAAAAGCCGAACCATCTATGAAGACTACGAAAAAGAGGAAGCCGAAGGAAGTGCAAGCTGAAGGAAAAACTCCTAAGTCTGAGGAAACCCAATCTGTACAACCCAATCCAAAGAAACAAAAAGCATACCCAGATGAAGTGGTAGCTAAGTGGAGAGAGCTCAAGGAGAAGAGAAAGGAATGGGAACCTTGGTTCGGATTAGACCCTACTGAGGCTAAGGCCTTAAAAGGGAATGAATCTGATGAATTAGAGAGGCAAGAAAAAGAGAAAAGGATGAAAAAGAAGATGTCTGAATCTAAATTTGTGCAATCCCTATTGAAAGCTATAGAGTTAGACTCTACGTTTATTCCTATTCTAGAAACTTTTCGTACTGAACTTTTACTAGAGACTCCTAGAATGAATTACATCTCTCTAAAAAAAGTCCAAAGGGAAATGAGATGTTGAGGGAGTAGAGGAAGAAGATGTAGAAAGAGTAAAAGAAGAAGAGGAAGCATGGAAAGTAGAAGCAGAAGAATAAGTGGAAGAATGGAGTTATGATCTTGATTACTTTATTAAACAAGTGGAAGACTATCAAGAGAAAGCAATTCCATCAGAGAAACCACCACTATGAACTTCTAAGGCAGAGTCCTCAAATGTTGTCACTCCAGAAAAGGGATCTTAGAAATAAGGGAACAAAGATGCTGATAAGAAGGAAGATAAAGAGAATTATTTTTCTGAGGAAGAGAGTTATGAGAAGCATTTCCTTGAAGAAATATCATAGGAGGAAAAACCATATGAAGATAAAATTATTCAAGTATCTGAAGGCGAGGAATTATCTCTGAATGAAAACCCCTTTACGAAAGCTGATAAGGGTAAGCAAGTTCTTATGCATACCCCAAAGAAAGATATAATAAGGAAAAAGGATGTTGGATGTTCTTCTAAAAGGAAGTTAGAGGAAATTGAAGAAGAACAATCCCCAAGAAAGGTGTCGGATTCGGAGTCATCAGTACCGGGTCATGTTTTTGTGGTTGAATCTCTGAAGAAATTGGTGGATACAATTACGATCTTTCCCACCATATACTACAGATGCCAAATGCTTCAACATAGCCTTAATCAGAAATCAGAATAATTATCCATGGTCATGGATAGGAGTGTGAAGATTGAGGCTGAGCATAGAAATTTTTCCATATATTATGATGTTCACAGGAAATCATGCACTAAAGTCACTCTACGGTCAAAGAAGGATGATGATGACCTGTCTTAGTTTGATATTATTTAGAATGAGGTAAAATATGCTTTCAATACCGAGGATGTAAAGATAAACAATCTTCAGGAAAAGCTGATCCTTGAGTAAAATTCTCTTACTAAACAAGTGAAGGAATTTAATGGAAAGGTTAACTCTCTAGATCAAAATTTTAAAAGGGATAGAGATCTCCAGATTGAGCTCAAAGAAAAACATGTAAAGCAATATGAGATACTGAAGATGCAGGAAGAGGCCATGAAGGCTCAGGCAGAGGTGCTGAAAGCTCAACAAGAATGGATCACAGTTTGGAGAAGCAAGCTGAAGAGGATCAGAATGATTTGAAGAAATAGAAATCTCTCTTGAATAAGTTAATTCCAAAAGAGAAGGAAGACAAATGAACTCAATCCGATCATTTGTTTCATTTTATTTCCTTGTAAAAATTATTTCAACTCTAATGAAATATCTAGTTATTTGTATCTGGTGTTATTATGTACTAATGTTTTAGGTTCTTTATTACTTTTTTTCCATTCCCAAAATTCTTTTTCAAAATCACAAAGGGGGAGACGGAAAAAAGAACTGCTAAAAAGGGGGAGAAGGAAAAATCTATAAGAACTATCCCCATGTAAGGGGGAGCTTATCAAAGGGGGAGTTTCACATTATTTTTTTTATTCATTCCCATGATAATGATAACTCCATTCTGGAAATCTAGAATACAATCCTTAGTGTTAATAAGCCTAAGGGAGAGTTAGTTGTATTCACCATCATCCATAAACAAAGGGAGGTAAGTTTTAATTTCAAATCCTGAAGAAATTATTATAAATTTTTATATTATTTTTCATAAGGTTGTTTGTGCTTTCCAAAAAGGGGGAGATTGTTGATTCAATAAGGTTTTCCCTAAGACTTTTCCATTCATTCTTGTTTTAAAAATCACAAACACCTTATACTTAAGAAAATCATTATTTTATTTCTTTAAGGAAAATTTCCTTCTTTAAGGAAATTTATCCTTATCTATATTTTCTTTTTCATTTCATAAATTTGTCTATGGATAAAATTCGAAATAAAGTTCAAAACCTCGTAATCATATAATACATAGATATAATGTATTC
The DNA here is from genome assembly GCA_963277665.1 of Viscum album. Classification (NCBI taxonomy): domain Eukaryota; kingdom Viridiplantae; phylum Streptophyta; class Magnoliopsida; order Santalales; family Viscaceae; genus Viscum; species Viscum album. Next base: position 160,019 of record CAUJRU010000384.1, on the reverse strand, counting down.
TATTTTTCATTATGAATTCTGATTACGAATTCTCATTACGAATTCCAGTGATGAATTCTCATTACGAATTCTGATTACGAATTCTCATTATGAATTCCAGTGATGAATTCTCATTGTGAATTCTGATGATAAATTCTCATTCCGAATTCGGATTACGAATTATCATTACGAATTCTGATGATGAATTTTCATTATGAATTCTAATGATGAATTCTCATTATGAATTATGATTACAAATTCCAGTGAGGAATTCTCATTATGAATTCTGATGACGATTTGTCATTATTAATTGTGATTACAAATTCTGATTAAAAATTATGATGATGAATTCTCATTACTAATTCTGATGATGAATTCTCATTACGAATCCCGTTGATGAATTCTCATTACCAATTATCATTAAAAATTACTTAGGAAAACAGAATTCGAACATCTTATTATTATAGACTCTGAATTCCATGTTGGTTAGACTACTAAATTTTATTTTTCTTACATTACGAACATCAATTTTTCTTATTCTTGCACTTGTTTCATTACCAATGGATGTCGTGTATTCAGTTTTTGACTAACCGTTGTTTGAGAGGCACGTGTACAGGTCCCTCTGAAATATAAGGAAAATATGACTGTTGGAGGAGGGAGACAACTGTTGCTATTGAGCCAATAAATAGGAGATCATTGGAAAGAGATCAACAACAATTGAAGAAGCTGATCACTCTAGAGATCACATGTTGTTAAGGTGATTTCTATATAGAGAATCTTTTAATGAATTGTGTGTACTGAACTGCTCATTCAGATAGGATCGTGCAACTCTGAATGTTGGTGATAACATTTGAGGGATTCCGGGGATAGGAAGACAGAGGTGTCGACTACCTTAAAGTTCTAGGGCTTATTTGCTGAGGAAGATAGAGGTTCCAACTACCTTGAAGTTGAGGGCTTGCGGGGATAGTAAGATAGAGACTCTGATATTCATATCGAGGGCTTACACGAGTCTGGGTAAGACAGACTTTCATGAATGTATAAATCAAGGTTCCTTTATCCATGGCTGTTGGATAACCTTCTCTTTTGGATGAAATATTTATATCTTGTTACTTGTTTTTTATTCAAGTTTTTCCGCTGTATTTTTGTATTGTAAGGAAAGTATAACTATCATATATTTCCTTAAACTTGTACTCTGATTCAGTTAGAATCTATTTGCTTTTAGGTAGAATCTCATATTGTAAACTTTAGTTAAGTTTCATTTTCTGGATCCATATTTCCAGAACCGGTTTTCGGGATCACTTTCAAGATTTAAGCAAGTGTATAGAACTAGAAGTTAGTAACTTTATACTTTGTCCCAATATTTCAATTGGTGTTAGAGGTGTTGTGAATTTTCTTATTTTATCTTTGTTAAACATTGATCTTTCCTTATTTAAGGAAATTTTTAAAGTGTACAATTCACCCCCCCCCCTCTTCTATATTGAGCATCTACATCATTATTTTGATCCCACAATCAATGGGTAAAACATTAATGATAAGTTCATCACATGTTATAGAATTTGGGAATTAGCTTCTTACAAAAACAATTATATGCCCTTTAGTGTAATGTATATCATTAAAATTATCATTGTTATTTTTTATTTTTTTTAGTCAATGGGTAGAAATAGGAGGAAATTAAACATGTTATAATTTAGTTTGAGTTAATTAATTTTATGTTTAAACATTTCCTTTTCAAAAGATCACTTATCAGATGGAAGTAAAGAAATCATGTACAACATTATTATACATTTGAGATGATTTAATTATAAATTTTATCACACAGGCTAGTTAGACTAATTTCAAAAGTATTTCAAATATTCAACTCACTTGAAAGAAACTATTTAATATATCCAACACCTTTTAATTTCTAAAAAAATATTTTGGATGATGGTGTTTTTTCCATTATGCATTGAATATCTAAATTATATCATCTTTTTAAAAAGGAATCACCACCATAGAATTCACCATTACTATATTGAAATTGTATACTTCATGTTGAAGGATCAATTAAATATCAACAATTTTGAAGAAGACCCAGAAATTGTTAATAAAAGGTATCGATCAATAACTGAAAATTGTGATGATTCAATTTATTTAACGATGGTAGAATTTGATGCCCAAAAAATTTCTTTATGTTAATAATATAACTATTATTTTATAATTAATGTTTTATTATGGGAACATAAAAATACTGTTACATTTTTATAATAACATTACACATCATGGACAAATACAACTAGGAACAGTAAATGGTTTATTTAATTATTTAATAAAATTTGAATTATTTTTGGATAATATAACCATATTCTATTAAAAATTTATTTTATGATAAATTTATATCTTATAGAAAAAAAAATTATTATGAATATTCTTATAAAACACTTTTTATATTATAATATATTTTAACACTCGTATAAGTAATTTTTAATACTGTCATAATTTTTATTTTTCTATGAAATTTATAAATTAAAAAAAAATTAGAATATTTATAGAAAAATTTGATTTCACATATATAGATAATAATTTTGAAAAAAAACTAATTTTCCAAACCATTCTCATAGAAATTATATTGTGCTGATTTTATGGTAATTTAATAAATGAGTTATTTTTTGGGTTAAAAAGTGAGAATATTGTTTTTACGAAATATGATAACTCTTATGAAATAACTAGGATACGATCAAGACATTAAATTTTTTAATCCATATAATTAATAAAATAATTATTTAAGGAATAAAATAGTATATAATTTGTTACATTTAGAAACACATGCTAATCATTTTTGAAAACCACATTTTTATCCTTTCTAAAATAAATATTTTTATGAGTTATACCTGTATAATATTTAGAATTTTTTTTTCAAATTTATAAATTTAATATAGTATAATGTGTTAAATAATATAAATTAATATCTCTATATTTGGTAATAAGGTTAATTTCATTTTTATATACAAAAAATTTACATTGGTAAATATAATATTTACTACAGTATAAGTAACATTTGGTATCCAATTAAGGTTAAATGGTTAATGATAAAAACACCTAAAAAATACAAAAGTTATTTTGTGTTTGATTTATTTTCATACCATAAATATCCATTACAAAATTATTTTCCCGCAAATATCATCAGAATTAATTCCACCGAATAGTGATTAGCTAAAAATGAAAAACAATAATTATTTAGTCACATTATGAAAATCCACCTCAGGTATTAACACAACCTCCCCATCCTTACTATCAACTAAAAATCCACTATGTGTGAAGTTATGGTTATAAAACCTCCAGAGTAGTCCCTCTATGTTTCCCTCCAAGCCTCAAGGTTTCAGCCTCATTTATAATGAAGAAAATCATCAAGGTGTGTTAATTTTCCTCCTCTCCAATTTCATCTAAGTACTACTTTTTTTTATTCCATTAAAATGTTTATAAAATTTCTTCTCTTAATCTTTTTATTTTATACCTACATAATTTTTTTTTATTAATAGAAAACATTCATCCCCCCTATTGTTCACTTTTCATAAGCTACAATATATGTCATCAGGCCGCTAAACTTGTTTCTTGACATTCTCTTTTCTACATGATAAATTCTCATAAAATGAATTCCCAATGCTCTTATATTTCCACATGTATTAAAATAGATGCTTATATATATTATATATAAATTTATTAAATATATTAAACCCATATCACATTTTCATGAGATAAAAATGATGCTATGATCTTGTATTTAAGAATATTTATGCAATGATTTTGATATGAAACTCATTCTGTATTTTACACGAGTTATTGATGAAACTCTATGTTATATTAAATGTGTTCCACATGAATTGTGTCATATGATGGGTGCACGATTATAGTGATTTAATGATTTAGGTAAATAACTATCTCTAGATATAACATGTTTTACGATGTCATGGTGAATAACCTTGGTTATAAACCGTATTGATATTCTTATGAATGAATCATTTTTTTATTGTAGAAAAATTTACATGTTATGATTAATGTTATTTCTATTATGATATGACTCATGTTCATGTGATCATTCATTATTGATATGCCAATTTTATTGTACTAATTATATTCCCCTAATGGGATTTATGCTCACCCCTCTCTTTGGTGTATGTCCCCATGATATGAGATGTTGTAGAAGTAACTTAGGAAAAACCAATGAAGATTAACTTCAATTGGGTTATAAGAATATTAGGTTTATGTATTTTTCAAGTATTATGTTCCTATTTATATGAGAATAAACCCAAAAATAGACTTTTTATTTTTAAATTTTGTACCATGTAAATTTGGGTTTATGTCATAAAAAATGTAGTTCGCTATAGTGCCTAAGTTATTTGATGTTCTTGAGATGATGGTTTTTACAACATGTGACCTCGGATGTCTATTCCTATTTGGTGAGTGATTGGGTAAGGTTCAAATTTGTGGTTGAGATTCTATAGTTTGTTTTGGGCATGTTATGTTCCTTGATACCTTTGAATAGGGATGAGTTCTACCCATATTTATGACTCAATAGAGTCTTTATGTGTGGGATAGATGGGAGATATTATTGTACTTATTTTATATGAATCCATTTTTGGGAGTTACTGCCTTCTGATATTCAAGGGTGATCCATGATAAGGGTTAGCTGATTCTACGGGTTCCATTAGGTAAATATAGAAATTTTGGATGATTCAGCTTTTGGTGAAAGTTCCAGAATGGTGGAACTGGGTATGTGGTGTTGGTTCATTAAATTATTTTTTAATTTTTGGATAATCATTTTTGTGTGGGTGTTTCTAGTTTTAAGGTTAAGTCTCTGAGGGTCAGACTAATTCATATGATTGACCTGGGTAACAGAAGTGTTTGAAGGATATGCTTGGTTGTTATAATCTATATAAAGAGAGAGATATATAACTGGAATACAATTGTAATGGTCTAGTGTTAACCATGTGGAAATCCTTGAAACATTAGTGGCATATATAATTTTTTAGGGAAGGAATTGTTAGGTGCCTAACCCTTTTGACTCTAGATCTACCTTCAGAATGTTGTGAGAGTGTAAAGGAACCCCATTATACCTCTAGAAAAAATTTTAGGTTACTATTCGTTATATGAATGGTTCATTTTGGTGAGATTCCACTAGATCTGAGAACCAATAAGGTTGATCTCCACTTCACGAGACCAAAATGCGAGATAGGCACAACCAGTGGCGTTAATGTGTGATTTGAGTTTTGGAGAGACATGAAATACTAGAGTTTAGTTAGATATCTATCTCTAGGGTTTTTTTATATGAAACTATTTATCATTGATAAAATTATGGTCGAATGAACCCATTGGTGATTAATTGTGTTTTGATGATTTGGGTTTGGGTTGTACATAATCTTATTCTAGTGATATTTAAAAGTAAAATAATCTAGGTATAGGCTGGGGACCAATGTGAGGTGATTGAATACCTATGAGCATAGTGAATTGAAGAACTAGAATTTTTATTGTGACATTCTCATGCCCGGAACATGAATGTTGATGGATTGGGTTTGATGACATGGCCGATCTCGGGTGAACCTTGATGGAAGAATTGATGGACTATATAACTGATGCAGAAGAATGAATCTAGAGAAGGTACAAACATGAGGTTCTAGTGGGTCCAATCTACGATAGATCTTTGTGAGTAAAAAATTATGATTCTAGTGGTTTTGAATACATCATTTGTCATTTAACTATGTTACCATCATTTTGGAAGGTTTTTGGGATGGTTTTATTTTTAAATTACTTATGAAACATTCCCATAAGCCGAGATTAGTCATTAGTTTACCTATTCTTGTTATTCTTATGGACGAGAAATCATGAACCTATGCATAAATCATGTGTGGTGATAGACAGATCATGGGTCATATATATATATATATAATGTTCAATGATTGAATGACTCATATGCTCCAATGGTGGGGGTGGGTCATCATTTGTAGTGATGAAATACTAGTGTGATGGGGGGAGTGGGTGAGTGAGATTTATCATTGTATGATATTTTTTATATTTTGAATCCAATGGATTAATGATGTCAAATTCAGTGGTTTCCATAATATGTATTGGGTTAATACTCATTGGTCTTGTGGTTTTAGGTCCAAGTTTTAGTATTGGGCCTAGGTTGGTTTGAAATGATCTGATACTGGTTTGTATTAGTGATGCATCAGTGGTCATGGTATGATATAGTAGGGTAAATGGATTATTAATGATCCAACTTTAGAATATAACTATAATTTAGGTGTGAAATTTTGTGGCTATGTTTTAGTGATAATAGGATTCCCTCAGGGTTTTACAGAATCATGATCTAGTTGGTTAATGGTGTGTTAGTGGATGAAGCCAATTGTTTTTGTGAAAATATTATAGGAGGATGTTTGACTTATGTTCATGCATATAATTGGATGTAGTTTGATAGAGACATCAATGGGTTCTATGTTGGTATATAATGGGTAGGATGTAGATGATGTTTAGGGTATTTTAAGAAAATGTTATATCTTTTTGAAATATCTTTTAGTGATTGAGTTATGTCAAGTATTTTCACATGAAATTTAGTGTGTTGAATTGAGAACCTTATCTGTTTGAATAAAATGAACACATAGTTTGTTTTTTGTTAAAAAATTTCTAGTGGAATAGGGTGTTGTTTCTTTAAATTTCCCTCATTAGGTCAGTCTTATGGTAGGAAGGACCATGAGATGGTTGAGATATTTTAATATGAAACCTCAGTTTTCTTGGGGTATATGGGTAAGGGAGAGTTTCATAGTATAGTTTTTATAATGAATTCATGTGTGTAATTTTTAGTGGTTTAATCATTCCAAATACAAGTTATGTTTTGAAAATGTCTTGAGAATTAAAGATTAGAATGTAGCTGTTGATAGAGATTGATGACTGATGAATGTTGGAAAATGCATTGTACACCCATTAATAATTATATTTGATGATAATTGTTATGGTGGGGAGTTTTTAATACCTTGTGTATACAGAAATATTTGAATTTCCAAGAGAAGTTTTATTTTTTTTGGTACAGAACTCTTCATTTTAAGAACCATAATTTGGTTTAGTTTAATGAAGATTTATAACCCTGTAATGTTTGTTTTAGAAAAATATTTTGGGTCAATTAGAAGATATGTAGTGGAAAGGATGTAGAGATATCCCATATGGCTAGTGAAATAGCCTGCCCACACCTACCTATAAGCCTGTATTGTCCAAACGATGCATTATTAAGGGGAATAATACCACTTATTATCCCTCAGGTTTTTAGGTAGGAAACCCATCTTCCTCCATCATTCTTAACATTTATAGAATATGGCTCTCCCCTCCCCCCTTCTCTTTATTTCCCCTTCATGTGGTGGGGTATTTTTCATCCTTCCTTGTAAATTCATAAATGAATCTCCTTCTAATGATCTCCCTTCTATTCCGTTTCCTCTTAATTTAATTTTGGGTTCATCTTGTAAGGGATATTAGAGAAAATAACATTTAAGGATGCTGAAATCATTTTTAGATTACGGGGATTTTATTATACATAGCATGATGATATCTCAATGCAATTTCACCATGTCATTCCATGTCATTTCATTGGATGTTTTTGGCATTGTGTATTTTTCATCGGTTTTGGGCTAAATAAAATGTCTTGGATTATTTTTTTGGTTTTGATAAATAGGTATTTTACCCATGTGAGCACCCATACATTGGAAGAAACCCTTAGAGGATCATTGATCTCTGTTTGGGTGCAACTGGAACATCTTGTAAGTAGATTAATGTTTATTCATAGGTGGGTTAACCTTTTTATTAATTGTGAGTTTTTATTTTATTATATTTTTATTATGACTATTTATTTGGGATTCTTTGGGTGTGATTTCTGTTTTTTAAATGGTTTAGGTGTTATATATTGGTCATAGATGATCTCATTTATGTTTTTTAGGCTAAGAGTAAAAATGTAAATCTCTATACTTGTGGTATGTTGTTCTTCTAATTAAACCATAGTTATGTTAAATATTTAAAATGAACTGGTTCTGCGGTCTCACTAACTTCTCATTTGATAGAATCAGAATTATTCAAACCCAATAATTATAACCATACCCTTGAAAAACCATATATAAATTTTTAATTGACCTATTAGGAAGGAGTTTCTAATGGGAAACTCTATAGAGTAAATGACATTTAATTTTGGCCAAATGGATTAGTATGGATTCTATGCATGGAAATGGGGTTGTATGGGATGCCATGTTCGGTGATTTTTAAGAGGTTGGTCAGGAAATGGAATTTCACAACCATTGATAATAATAAAATTGTTTTAATATTGAGTTGTAATTTTAATAAAAAATGTGGAATATATATGTTTTGGTTGGATTGTTTTAAATATTTGGTAGAATGGTTCATTAGGGGTGCCATAGGTAACATGCTTGAATGTGAATTATAAGATGTTGGTGATGGTTAAATAGAGTGTTGATAATAAATCAATAAGGTTTCTTCATTCATATATTATGAATGATAACATATTTAACATATCCTTAGAAATGTATAAATTTTGGAATAATAAAAGGATATAGCTTGGAAATTCATCGATGTAGTGTGAGATTATATGGACATGATGTAATTTTTGTAAATGTTAAGTATGGGACATTGTTCCCAAAATAATTAAAGATTGAGTTAAATTGGAGATTTTCGTGATATTCTTGATTATAAATGATTTTACAGGAATTCCTTGGAGAGACTCAGTGGACTACATATAGACTCGATTATTGTGCAATGCTGTAAGAAATCATTAGACTCTAATATGAGGCTCGTAAGAATACCAGGGTTTGATGACACACTCAAATTAATTGATGGTCAATGTTATAAAATTCCATAGGTAATCCATTGAGTTTTACATATATCCATTATTTAAAATTCCTTGGGATGACCCCACATCATTTTTTTTATGAAATTATTTATCGAATACAATAGATTAATGTCAAAGTTATTTCCCCTAGTTTAATGTTGTGGGGTCAGCTGCCTGGATTCATCTTGATTTCTATTTGTAGAATGCCTTAGGCTTATGCCATATATTCCAATAATTATTTGATTTTGATGGTCTAGGATGGTTCCCTGAGTTTAAAATAGTGGATTAAAACAGTGGAATGACAATGAGTGACCCCCTTGGATTCATTTTTGGTTTTATTGAGAAAGAATGCCCAGTTGGGTCATGAAAATTCCCTAGGTTTGTTACTACTATAGTTTCCTCATTTTAACCTAAAAACAGTCAATAAATGACATATACCATGATTAGAGACTCACTAGATTGAACCAAATTTGGTATTATACCTATATTTTGATTAACCATAGAGATCAGAAATCAACAACTACTATAATTTCCTTTTTATAGAAGTTTTAATGTTGGTAAACTATATAATTTTTAATACATTACATTCATTAATGTACTTTATTACATAATAGTTATTTTAGGGACACAATTGGTGATAGCCAACAGAGTTATACTCACACATTTCTTTGGCCACCATGACACTTGGGTACCCAAGCAGTTATCTCCATTTCATTATATCAGTAGGTTTTGGAAAGTATCTAATGTTGATAATTACTTTATTACTAGGAAAATCATGGGATTTGATACCGGGTTCAGACTCAGTTTCATTTTACTACCATATTTATCATTTTATCTTTTAGTCTTTGTGATATTAAATTTATCTTGTTGCTGATGTATGTATTTCCTAACTTTTATTTTCCATAACTCGTCTATTATTGCATAGCTATTGATTATTAGTAAGCACTTTCCTAGAAATCTTTCCATCTACTTCCTAATCCAGATTTCGTATCTATGTGGAATTATTTTCACTATTACTTTACTATGATATTTGATTATAGTATACACATAGTACCAGTATAGAGATACACTTCTATATAATAGCTTCTGGAATATGGGGAGATATTCTTGAGGTACAGTAGTTACCACTAGTCTGGGCACTGATCCATAGTCTAGGCTAGTGGGGAATTAAAAACGAATTGTATTCTCATGACACTATTTTCATGATTTTCTTATATAAATTTTTAATGTTTGGAAAAAGAGGTCACACATCAATTGAATTTTAGAAAAGTCCCACAGGGAAATTTTTAAACAATTCCCTTAAATTAAATGAAACCCTTTGTCTTTGACCCCCTTTATGTTCTATGTTTGACCCCAAAATGGTATACATGTACCTCTATGTGGTTGAATTGACTAACATGTAAATTAAAGGTGGTTATTTATTATGAGAGTGTGGGTGATGATTTTTCGTTTTCTATTATTGAATTTTTTAATAAAATATAATGAACATTTTTATTATTATATTATCTCATATATTGATTTAAATCATGGTAACCTATGTATCTATGTAAATGTTCTGGGAAAGTATAACGCTATCCTAGTTTTTTATAACAAGATAGTTCCATATGTGAGTTTTTCTAATGACCCTTTATTTTGATTCATAAATAATACTTATTTTTTATGAACATTAATTACATTACATAAACACACACTTGAGGATCGTAAAGATATAGTTCATTTTGAAACTCTTAAAAATAAATAACTCATTTATAATATTTATAAAATGTATCCCACTTATTTCATCATAACTAGTTCCCTTATTATAAATATCACACATAATATAGGTCATCATATCCTGGGGAAAAGAAACATATAAAAGGGTGAACGCATATTCTCAGTAAGTGAAAACAATGAACATAAATAAACACAACATGAGTATAAGATAATGAGAACATGATCATAACATATGAAATTCACACCATTCATATTAAAGGACAAAATCTTGATTAATGGAATAAATATTTGTTGTTCGTAAGACATGAATTTGATGGAAATAAAAAACATGATCTGTGAGGGAATAAAATTTACATAAGACATGGAGTTGTGGAATACAGATAAACAATAAAAAACTTATGTTCAGGATACCCACAAAGAAATTTATAAAATGTTAGGCTTGTTATAGCCACTCATTTACCTACTTCAGGATTGGCATAATCTCCCGTGTGCCCTATTTTTGGGCATGGGATAATATCATGTGTACCATCTGATCTCATTGAAAAATAATAATTAACTGATTCATTGGAGGGAGTTATAGGTACCACCTATCACATAAGAGAAATTATACATATATGTGTCATAATATCATTAAACATTCATCATATCAGATGCAATGAAAAGAAATGGGTTTCATAACTCATTTCATCGTAGTATAACTTTTGAAAAGGAAACATGATTCATAAACATCATTTCATCATAAACATAAACCATCTTGATAATGAATACTGACGGTATCATTAGATCATTTCCCAATTGAATATTAAGTAACAAAAAAGGAGGAAATCTTAGATAGAAAATGATATTTAAAGAAACATATCTGGGAACATTTTGTGAGGAAAATATAATGTCATTAAAAAATTACATTTTTAAAACTCGAAATTCAAGAAAAACATTTAGAAAATTATTTTCTTTTAAAATAACCATTAAAACATATAAAGGAATAATTAAAATAATTTAGAAAACTTCATGAGGAAAATAACCTTTCCACTATGGAATATTATTTTTTAAAACATAAAAAATTTCAAAATACTTTTTTTTAAATAACCCTTGAAATATATTAAGGAAGATTTTAGAATAATATAAATAATTTCTTGATGAAAGTATCCTTCCAACATTGAAAAAAATTAAAATACATTAATTATTTTCAAAATTATTTTCTGTGAAGATAAACATTTACGCATACATAGGAATAATTATAACATTGTGTGGTCATGATGGTGGGAAATGTCGTACATGTTAAAAAATTATTCCTTTAATATATTTGGTCAAATACAAAGAGGCCTTATTTTGAAAATGATATGAAGATTCATTATATACTTTTTTAAAGTATTAAAAATGTACAAAAATGAATTTAAAAAATTATATTGTAACATTATTAAAATTTTGAAAACTAGTTTAAAAAACCTAGCTATGGAAGAAAATTCGTTTTCCACCAAAGAGGGAAATAATGATGATTTTATGTAAAAATATTTTTTTGGAATCATGATCAAATAATGAGAGGAAAATGGGGAAAACTTTTCATGTAATTATATAATATAGGAGAATAAAATTTATGAGTTTATATATATATGGATCACAATATTTCATCTTCGGAAGCATAATCATGACCAATCCCAATGTACAATAAGATCTTATCATCAAACCCTTACCACTTTGGTAAGTTTGGAATCATAAGACCCATTAAAACATAAATTAATAGAAACATTAAATTTTATGAATTGTGGTGGGTACATTATATAACATGTCAAACAGGATATATATATATACAACTCATAAAATAACATAGGTGCATAACATAACGTATGTCCTGATAAAAAGAAATAGAGACAAAAATATCATACCTTAAGTAATTGATTTATTCATAAACATTAAAACCTATTATAAAATAATTATAAATTTATTATAAACCAATTAAATAACCATAAATATATATATATAATACCAAATATTATTTACTTATTACCTTTTATTACTTTTTTATTAACAATTTCATGTTAAAATCATTTTCCAGGAAATAATTCATTTGTCTTTATTATATGTCTTCATTTGTCAATATTGTCCTCTTAATTTGATAATGGTTACATAATATATATAATTTCTACCAACATATAAATATTTTATATATTCATTTTATTTTTATTTAGATAAATTCCTAAAATTTAAGGAAAAAAATGAAAAACACAATTTATAGAGATGGTAAGTCGTACATACACATGAACGATGTTTCCATTTTATCGATTAATGGAATGAAATAATGGTAAATAATATATTAACATTTTTTAATCATATTATTTCATATATATCACATATATTCAATAAATTTATTCAAATTACTTTTCATGAAAAGATTTAGTGAAAAAATAATCACACCGCTTTATGAGGCGGTAGTTCACTGTACGCACGAACGATGTTATCATATCCCCCAAGGAAAGAAATGTCAGAAATTATATGTAATATCATAATTAAAGAATTATGATAACATTTAAATTTTCAAATATATTAATTTATTCTATCCTTATTACCTTCCAAGTAAAAAATAAATGAAAAATACATCACAACAGTTCATGAGGTGGTAGTCCATCGTACATGTGAACGATGATATAGTTTTTTCAAGGGTTGGGATGTAAGAAGGTAGATATGGTAATATAATTAAAGAGGTATAAGAATATGATAATTAAAATATAAAATCATTAAATACATCATTATATCCATCCCCAAGAGGTAGTTACTGTAAATGAATTACATCTGTTCGTGATGCAGTAGTCCACAATAAACACAATCGATGGGATCATTTAATATTTGATTGAAGAGTAGATGTATATAAATTATTAAATTTATGTAATAAAATAGAAGTATATGGTAGGAAATTTTGTTATTATACCGTCACAATTGATTGGGAGGCGTCATCCGAGTAACCATACCAAGGAATAGTGTGACTGGTCCAAAGAACAACCTGGAATACTTGATAGTGGATTTAACGCGCAGAAGATATCTGTGGAATAGTTCATTCATACATGGGAAAAGATAGAATAAAATTTGGGAAACCTACTAATATAGGATCTGGATGAGAAGCCTACCTTTATTCAATGTATTCTTCACAGAGGTATGATCTCTAATTGGCTTAAATTGCAAATCTTATATTCGGCTATGATGTATCATTTTGATTGATTTTCATTGTGTACTTGATGGGTTTACCACTTTTAGATAAAAGTTTTTTCATAATATAAAAAATTATTTTGAGTTATCATCACAATTGATTAATATTTTAAGGAGTTATAAGACAATTTAAAACAAAAATACATAATTTAAAACATTGCCTCTTCTTCGGACAACCTCATTGGGTTTAACCTAAAACCTTCATCGATTGTATTTCTAGACTAAATAATTCCTCTAAAATGTTTTGAGGTAATATTATGGTATGTATTGTCTGAATCAAAGTATTTTGTAAGTTTAAATTGTATAATAGATGGGGTGGCCTCTTATAAGTGGGTAGAGGACACACATGGATATTCTGAATAGAATAAAGTGTGCCCTAGTTTTTCACGTGATACAATTCTCCAAAAAGTGACATTATCGAAAATTATAGGCTATAAGGATGAAATATATACATAAAATATATTTTTTATAAGTTTATCGGTATATTTACTCCCTATCATTTTAGATTAACCCTCGGTGAACTCGTTTTTACCCTAACCGTGGTAATTAATTATTATATTTTCACTATTACTTATGGTAGATAATTAATTTTAAAATATTACATAATGTTAATTATAATAATTCAAAATATGGAATATAGTTTTTGAAATTCAATTCATATAAGTGGGATAATATAATTTAACAAAAACCTACTGACGTGATGAGAAAGCAATTTTCCAAAGGCCTGAATGGCCCGAAGGCCTTCATTTTTATTGATTTTTGATAAGCCCCCTTTCAATGGATGAGGGGGAACCCTTACAAGGCCTGTAGGCTTAGAGACTACATGGCCCGTACGCTTTAGGAGATTACATAACACGAAGGTCTAAGGGAATTCAACAAGAGTATCTATAAGGAACTTCCCCTACCCAGCATATACATCCTAATAGTAGCTCTCCACCTATGCATGAAAATATGGCTAGGCTTCCCATGCAATGACGGGCTGGTACCGATGGCATAGCCATACCCTCTAATTCCGACAATCCACTTGGCTTTTCTCTGGTGAGTGTACCTACTCTGAATCCCCTTCTAGATATGCTCCTTTTTTTAGTGTCTCTGGAACCTGCATCCTGATAGTATCTCTCCACCTTTACATTTAGAGAAATATTATAATAAAATTTAGATTGTATATTTTTTGAATGAAAAAGGGATTTTTTTTAAAAAAATATGTAATTTTCACTTTTCAATGAAGGATCACTCATAATAAAAAATTCATAATAATAACTCCAATATTATTTTAAAATTCATATTTTAAAAATAAATTTCATTTATTAAAATAAATTTTTAAAAAGTGTCTAATATTAATTTAAAAATAAATTTTCAAAATAGGAAAAAACTATTTTCTAGAAAAATATAGTATTATGCATAAGATTATTTTTATTTTTAACTCATTCCTAGAGTACACATAATATTAATGTTAAAACATTAATTGAATCATTAATTTATTAATTTATTTAAATTTATTAACAAATATTAAATTATTTAATTTTTTGGGATAAAACAAATTTTTTTTCAGAAAAATAGTTTTTTAGAAATTTTTTCCCTTTATTTTCAAATGCTACCAAATTTTCATTTTTAAATAATTGATCCCAATTTACATATTTAAACCATATATTTCCAAAATTTATTTAATCCTATTCATACATTGAATTCAAATTTATAGGTGAAAACTAATATATTAAATAAGAATATTTTTTTGGTGTGTCGAGTTTCGTTAAGAATCGGTGTTTTGTCTAACACAAGCTATCAAAGAACTTATATTTATTAAGAAAATATTATGCAAAATATGAGAGTGTCACATTAAACCCCCATTTAAATATATTTCACCCGTTAAATTTCATAACTTTTATACTAAAAACTGAGGATACTTATGCCTCATTATATCCTCATGTTCCCACCTATCTTTCCCAAGATGGTGATATTTCCACAAACCATTAACCAGGTGGGTGGTCTTTTTTTTCAGAACATTCTCACTACTATCCAGAATCTCCATAGGTTTTTCTCAAAAGAATGGTAATTCTATAGTGGTATAAACATCAAGTTTCATACATTTAATGGATTAGGTATGTAATTACTCGAGATGGATACATGGAACATAGGTTGAGTGGAAGTGATAAATGATAAACTAATGTCCCAATGTGATCAATAATTTCAAAGGGATTGATATATATCAATCTCAGTTTTCACTTATTTCTTCCATTGAGATATTTAAAGAAACACCATTTCAATAAATTCAAATTCTAAGCCACATCCTCGATTATTAGCATAACTTTTCTACCAACATTCTACTGCCAATAAGTGCTACTTAATGGAAGTAGCCTTACCTATCATTTCTTCATCTAGTTATAATCCTCAAATATTTATTTCATTAAATTCATCCTGATATGTTGTAGTTATACACTTGTTTCCATAGATGTGTTGATAAGGATCCATCAAAATTATTGAGTAATATATATTAATGATAGAAAACTCCACTACATATGGTGTTGATCCGAACCACCAAATAAATACATAGAATAAGATATTATCACCTTTTTAGGGTATTTATTATTATATTAGACTAACCATATGTCTAAGGATGGTATGCAGTACTGGAACATAACTATATATCCATATCTTTCAGAATAATTATCATAATCATTGAGGTAAATTTCATATCCTGATAAGATACAATTGAATGTGGTACTCTATGAAACCTCACAACATCTTTAATATCTATCCTAGAAAGCTAATCCAAGATAAATATTCTATGATAGTGATGAATTATAATGAATTTTTAAATTAATTGAGTATAGAAAAAATAAAAATAATCCCATTAGATGTTCCATGGAGTCCGACGATAATATACCTTGGGATTGTTTTCTACTTCTATTCTAGTTTTGAAATGGTTAGAGAATCCCCATAAAAATATATCTCTCAGCCATAAATTGTAGACATACAAATCACTAGGATATATATATAAAAATATTTATCTTAATATAATCCCACCAAATATAATCTTTTGCATAGTCCAATGATAGGCATTATACCCTTATCACCCTTCAATTGTGGGTTCCATCCTTGTGGTTTTACATGATGTGATGAGTCATCACTCGGTATTCAGGTTTTCTCATTTTTCTCAAAAATATATTATTATAAAATATATAAATCACCCAAATTCGTAATAACCATAATTACCACAAAATCAAAGATAAGATAAACCCTAAGGGTTTACAATACCTTTAATCTTATGTCCATAAAATTTAAGGGAAGTATCCCTCAAATAACTCTTTCAATGTGATACATCCAAAGTGTGGTATTTCTATAACTCTTTCCCAATATATCCTTAATATTAAAAAAAAAATCGTAACATTAATCCTTAAAAGGGGTGTCTAATACATTGAACATATGATCAACATTAAATTCATAAACCCAAGATGGGATCCAAAACTCTAAACTTAATCGTAAATGGAGGAATATATGCTTCCAAAAATATAAATAACCCCATTTCCACAGATAAGGTTTTATATTGGGAAAAAATTTACATTGCAATAATGGGTTCCTACATCCATCAATATAATATCATATGTGATTTCATTACTCTAAAATCCATTTAGAGGGAGATAATCAATGCTCATATTCA
The DNA here is from genome assembly GCA_963277665.1 of Viscum album. NCBI lineage: Eukaryota > Viridiplantae > Streptophyta > Magnoliopsida > Santalales > Viscaceae > Viscum > Viscum album. Next base: position 142,620 of record CAUJRU010000384.1, on the reverse strand, counting down.
CTTAAATTTCCACAAAGGGATAAATGAAAATATTTTTATAGGGATCCTCCATACAAAATAAAACATGAGATTCCAAACTATGGATTGGAGGATCATTCTATACTAATTATCTTGGTTCACTTAATCTATTATGATTTCATAATATACTCGTTCATCCTTTTTCTATAGAGGTTTTTGTGTCTTGTTATCCTCATTAGCCCTTGGATTAAGGCATCAATTTACAAAATGCGCACACTCGTTACACTTCATACAATAGATTGTGGGTGGAGAATTTTTTGGATATTTCTTTTTATTTGTATCATTATCAAACTTATTCCCATCACTTTGAAATTAATCCAATTTAAGGCCTTCATTTCCACATATAAAATATTTAGTATCCCCATTAATACAATTTACTCTATGAGTCCTTCTACACTTTGTGCATACACAAAAGATCATATTCATTTTTTCGTATTTTTTATAATTTTCCTAGAATTATATATTTCATTTCTTATCAAATTCATGAGATTTTTGGGCCACTCCAAAAACTATTTCTACCATGATAGCACAATATATTATTTATTCAAAGTAATAAAATTACCTTATGGACAACATCCTTTAGATACTTGGTTTTAATCACTGAATAATCAATCAACCATAAATTATGGTTGTATGATAACACCATAAGAATATATCATTAGTATTGTTAAATTTTCTTCATTGGTATCAATAGATTCATCAAATTTCTACTTCATCTCAATTAATTATTTCAGTATTTTCATATGAAGAATAAAATGGAAGTACTTATAGAAATATCATCTATTAATACCACCCTACTCCCTGGAGTCTGTTTCATCTTATTGACTTATATATTTGATAAGAGTCCACTATTGATATGCTTCTCTTTCCAACTGATAGATGCAAAAATTAACATTTTATGATACAAACATTGGAGAATGGAAAATATATTCTCAATGTTACTGATCCATTTTTCAAAAACTATTGGATCATTAGAACCACTAAAATAAGGTTGATGTTTCCTAATTAAACACTCAAAAACACATTATTCCCTCGTGTGCTCATTTTTTTATTCAAAATGATACATAGATGGATAATGTTGTGTGATAATAACAATAATATTTTATATTCTATATCCCATGACATTTGGCTACTCATGAGTATAATCATTTCATTTTCTATCACACTCAAAATTAAAATGGTTTCATTGGGATACAACAATTGACTAAAACCAAAAGAAAAAGTGTTAGAAAAACTAATCATAGAGGAAAGACTATTAATCATAAAAATCACATATAGGATGTATAAATGACTACACCTTCTTTTTAATCTATTACACTTTTGATTTATCCTAGTTCACTCGTAGTCATTAATCAAATTCAACATGATGGTTCGTAAAGAGTTTGAATTTCCCAAACCTATACCTTATGAGTGTCAAAACAATTGTGTATTAATGCCAATTGTCATGTACTAGGTAAAACCCAAGTCAATATTGAAATTACTTTTTCAGAGTTATTACCCCCTATGTGAATCTACTCTAGAACAACATCCACTTGTAGTATGTAGACAAGGACATAATTTTTTGGAAACCACTCACTCTATCTTTCACCGAAATTCCACTATATTTTGATATACATAGGAATATCTTTAAGGATCACACTAAAATATTCTCATCCTAGTTTACAAAGATTAAATATACATATCCTATGATATTAGATGTGAAGACCCATGATTTTTACACATAGATATTATATCTATTTTTATGAACATTTATTATGTTATACAAACACACACCGAGCGACCATAAAGGTATCATACTTTTAAGAACGTGGAAACATAAACAACTGATTCATAATAGTTCCAAATATTATCCCACTTAGTTCTACATTACCATAACCCTTCATAGACATATCACATGTAATACCAATTATCATAACCTAGAGAATATAAACAGATTAATGGTTCATTGTAGATGATCATTAAGGGTAAATAAAAGAAATACATAAACATAACACGAGAATATGTTATGAGAACTTGAACATACCATATTAAAGCCATATACTATATATAAAAATTAGAAACATGATCCATGGTGTAAATATTGGCAGTTTGTAATAATTTAATCACAAGGAAACCAATTAACATGATCCATGACAGCATGACATTGACATAAGACAGGGTATTATAGAATACCCATAAGCATAGAAAAACTTATATCAAGGAAACCCCCCAAGATATAGAAAACGTGTTTGAAATAGTCTAAACACTCTAGTACCTACATATATTCATGGAAAACCTCCAATATACCCTATTTTGGGCTTGGGATAATCTCTTATATACCCTTTGATCTTATAGAACATCATTAATTACCTAATGAATTAGAATCAGTTATAGGACCCACCCGTCACATTATGAAAATAATATATACATCTTCTATAAGATTATAAAACATTAATCATATCAAAACCCATGAAAATAAATTGGTTTCATAAAATATTTTATCATAGCCTAACCCAAGAAAAAGAAATCTATTTCATAAACATATTGTCATAATTGTAACATAAAATATTTTCCATGAGTTATTGAATCATTAAATTTTAGTTTATCTATTTTTCATAGACCTAATATGAGTTTCTGCTGAGTTAATGGAGGTTAAGAGGGTGCATGGGGACTGTTCAAATCCCAGAGCACCGACATTGGTGGAAAATAGTTGGGACAAATTTTTTGTTGATACTATACCTCTGAAGATACAGGGTCTGGTTAAACTATGTTGGGTGTTTCTATACATATTTGAGGGCTCCATGGTTTTCCCTAACCATGTGACCAAGGATGCTTGGACATATGTGTGTTTTAAACCTCTTAGTAGAGGGGTTTTTCAAATGTCATTAATGGTTAGACAAACCATGAGAATAGCCTATGTGATCGGTCCCCTTTGGAAGTAGCTAGTGTATGGTTTGGAAAATAATGTTTCAACACCATTAAAGCCTTTAAAAATGAATGAAATGAAATTTTTTACCATTTATATTAAGATCATAAACACCTTATTTCTCCCATGGTTTCTCCAATTTCATGACACGTGAAGCTCCTCCTCCACATCTCATGAGGACTTGAAGCCCTACCCTCAGTCATACTCTATTTTCATCATTGTTTGGTGTGGTGGATCTACAATTGTAATATCTCTATTCCTCTCTCACCTTTATCCATTTATCTTCCTCTCAAAAAAATTATATTTATGTGATACCATATTCCATGTTTTTATTGTTTTCTTCTATTCTTATGATTTATCTAGTTATAGCTTGATTCGATGCTTGAAAAATCGATTATGGTTCATCAATGAACCTAATAATAGTGGTTTATTTCTTTCCATAAAAGACTATTTTCATTTTATTATGAATCATTGTGTCGCTTCTAGACTTATTTGATGATTCCTCAATAATGATTAACTAATTTTATTAAAGCTTATTCTAATATTTTATAGAACCCTAGAGACCAACAAATATTTTATATTGGGAGTTTAAAATAATATAAGTCACCCCATGGGTGTGAATATCATTAAATACTTGTATGACTCATGATTTGGAATTTTATGAAACCACATATCAAGTTATTTTTGTTGACCTTGTAATAAATATAATGGGTTCAAAACAGAGTTAAATGGATAATTATCCATGTTTTGGGCCCTTGATCATTTTTCCATTAATTTAATTATTTTAATTATATTATCTAGAAAAAATGAACAATTTATTGTGGTTAAAATGCCTTATTGAGATGGTATCTCTTCTTCATAGTTAAACAATACCATTATATTAATCAAATGGTGATACACGGGTCCCTACATAAGGATGACTTGAACAGGCTCATTATGGTGTGTAATGAGACTTTTTTAGGGATAATAATAATGGTAGGGATGAAAATTAGATATTTTATTGAATATATCAAACAGGATCCCCAATTATATTATTTACCAACCCATGAGTGATTCCAGTTTCCAAGGAGATTTACTTTAGACAGGCTTGATGGAAAGATTGTTATATAATTCCTTGAGAAATACTTGGTCCCTTATACGAGATACCTAGGATATACCCAGAGAGTCATGATTTAAACCACACTAAGAGTGATACTTAGGATTCCATTATGGATTACCTTGGATGGACTCTTATGGTGTTCAGTATTTGTAGTTCTCCTGGTGTGATACAAGGTTTACTATATACAGTTTTCTATTGATGGACCTTGGATTCCATTTATTAAAAGTATATGTACACCTTCAATATAATTCCAAGAATGTCGATTTTTATAATTATAGGATGAATATTCCAAACCATATAACATTCTTGTGTTCAGTCTAGTTTTGATAGTTTCCTTTTTACAGTCTTAGATTTATTCTTTCATTTTTTCTAGATGACCTTTATAAAACCATGTTATAAATTTACATGGTACCTTTTGATTATAGATATCCAGCTTTGGATGAAGTAGGTAGTATTTGTTGGTTATCATTGAGGATCCCAGTCCGATGTGATTTATTTATTTATTTCTTGGTCCAATTATATTATTATCGGCAGACTTCTCATTTTATATGAACATATTATATTATTCTATAAATTATTGGTGGTAACCTAATGAGTATATCTAACACACTTCCCAGGCTTCCCATGGGACCCAAGAAAGAATAATTATTTTAATTGTAGATAAAGGAAATCATACAGCTTTTGATGTTTTATTTTGAGGCTAGGGATGCAGTTTGAGAGCAGAGGACAGAGCTTATGATTATGATTCTAGTAGTGGTGGATTTTGGTCTTTTGTCTTTGTTTAGCATGTTGCATATGAATATTTCCTTTGTATCCCATGTACTTAATATTTCCATGGATAGATGACATGGTCATAATATTTGTAATAATATTGATTTATCTTCCTCATGTTTATCTATCTGGATGAATTGTCATTCTGCTCTTTATAATTTATTACTTCTTCTGCTAAATCAATTTATTTCTTCTTATATGGATTACTATGATAATAAGGGAAAATTACCCCGCAATACCATCATATATACTCACTTATATTCACAATAGTATGGCATATGAGGAGGTGTGTTTGAGGTCATGTGGCCAACCATCTCAGGGAACCTCTTAGTGAATTCCAGGGCGAGACACCACAATGTGGTAATAGAGTCCTATTTTTTTCTTATTATTTGGGATCTGAATTAGATACTAGGGTGTATGAGAATATAGTAATGATCCTATGCTGGAGATTAGATAATCCATGAATAAGTGAATCCCAAATTACCCAGGATGGGTTATTGTTTTTATTGGTTTGTTTCAGTTATAGTTTACCTAATTTCTACATTGGGTGAAACACATGTTTTTTGGAATTATTATTATTTATCTCATTATTTTGTTGGATTTATTTCTCCATGACCTTTTACGTCGAGGATTTATCACCTCATTCATCATTTTAGATCCCTAAGGACTCGCATTTCATACATTATCCCAATACATATTTATATTACTATGTGAATTTCCTATATTTCCAATGATTATTTTGAGTTCCTTGATTATTGTATATGGAAATGTGATAATGTTTATTGTATGGATAACATAAAATGACTATTTAAGTGTCTATGTAAATAAAAATGGATTTTTTCCACACATATTGATTTTGAAAACTTAATTAACTAATTATTTCATGATTTATCCATTAACCAATAGTCCTATGGAATGAAACATTATATGATTTCATGTCTTCATTACTAATTTTACTTTACAATGAATTTACTTCTATTTATTTTGAATGGTGGTTCATTAAATCAAATCATTACATATTGAGTATTAATTCATGATTCCATGCATAAAGGTTATGTTATAGTTACGTGACATACAAATTGCAATTTATTACGAGTATGGGCCTTTATAAATTTGTAATTTTGATGCATCTAACTGGAATTGATATCTATATACATATACATTATTATGAATTTAAATAAATTAGTTTTTTAAAATTAACATGTTAAAACAAAATATGGATGAAAATTGAAAAGTAATGGGTGATTTCATCTATACCTTGCAAATGAAACTCCATGTATTGGAACCTCTGTTGTGGGATGTGAGACCATGTCCTTGACACAAACATAATAGTGGGAAGTATGTTGTGTCTCTTATGATTAGTTAGAATATTTATATCTCGTAAAAAAAGATGTATTAGTGGGTACAGAGGGTGGACTCCTTTATAAAAGGATTTGTACCTATAATTAAATTTTATTTGAATTTCTATCTATTGTTAAATCCTATATTATTTGTGTATTTTGAAACTGTTGAGCTATGAAGCCATGAGATACTCCCATAATATGCCAAGAGGGTGGGGAAAACCATGCTTTGAAGGTTCTAGGCCTTGAGACACTTATATTTCCTTCTCTAGTGCTAACTGAGGGACATCCTGTTCATTTTCTATGGGGCCACCGATGATTATTTTTTATGTAGATTCTTACTCTTAATTCATTTTGTAATGATAGATCCATGACATACCCATATTATGGTAGAATTGACATGGTAATTCTAGTAGTTTCATCCTCCAACCTTCTTCGGGGATGGTTGTCCTCGAGCTATAAAATATTGGATGGATTCCATGTTATCAATATTTGAGTATATAGATATTCCTATAGAGAAGAAAGAAATGTTTTTCACATATATGCTTTGTGACTCCACCAATCATTGGTTTGTTGTCATCTCTCAAGTTTATCTTCATCAGGGTATGGTCTGGAAGGAATTATAAATTGCCTTCCCTAATAATTAATTTTCACATAATTTGAGAGTAGACTGATTTAGAGAGGTCATGCATATACCGTAGGTAAATATGTCTATGATGGAGTGTTATTATTATCATTTCATTGAGATTCAATGTTTTTTCACTGAAACTAACTCATTATGATTTTATGAATTTGAGAATGATTGAGGATGGGTTTATGTATGCCATACAATCATTGGTGAATGTATTTCGATTGACCACCATTTATAAGATAGTGAACCATCCTCTAATCACTGAGAGGGGCATGGGGGAAGCTGACATTGTGAATCAAAGTGGTTTAGTTTTGAGATATGAGATAGTTTGTCTAGTGGTAGGAAATGTTGTTTCGAGTCTTCTCACAATGGTTGGATAGGTCATATGGTATAGGCCGATAGTTATGTGGTGTTCCACCAGTGTTTTCATATTATCCATAACAACCCACAATGTGATGGGGACCCAATTGAATGATGATCTTGAAGTTGAATGGGTCACCATTAATGTTTATGTCATACATTCCCTCATTTTCCTAGTGATAATGGATATATACCAACATCACATTAGAGAAAGAAATTAGTTGTTCCATGTTTGTCTGGGATCTAGTCTATTAATAGTGTATTAGGATTAGGAAGTGGATGTGTTTGGGGTTTTTATACATAATAGGGGTACTTCTAGCAGAGAGGGTCTAGTTAGGGTAGTAAGATTACATCTTAGGGTCGCATATCATTCCATATCTATGCAGTGCATCATAATCCTAAGGAGAATAGTCCAGGGACTTCTATATTATGAGGTATTATTCTAGTAGACTCTAATTTGGTTTCTTCATTATATGAAATAGGTGCTTCACACTCTTTTATAACTATATAATTTATTGAAATTTGGGGCCAATAGATAGATAACTTCTGTCATGTGATAAATCTTGACACACTGTTAGGGGTTCAATCAGGGAGAATATTATAATCCAAGGAGTTCCCCCTTGAGATATGTGGGTAATGATCCCTGTGGAATTTCATTTTCCTTGAGATGACTAGATTCTATGCAATTATAAGGATGGACTTATTGGTCCCATACCATGATCATGTTGATTTCTATCATTAAATGTTGTCTTTTACATCACCTGGGGGTAGTGCTTATGCTCATAACGTGGAATGGGATGTCCCAGAAAGTTGTCACGTACTTAAGCATTGTTTCATTCATAGAGTGACATCCCAGATGGCTAGTATCTTTATGAGTGGTTTTGTCATAATGCATTTGGAATTCCATCCCGTAGTGGATCATTTTAGTGATATATTCCCCAAATACTTCTCTTATTTATCTCTTATGAAAGACGTGGAGTTCCCCATTGGGAATGTTATATGAGTGACACTATTTTTCATTACACCATATAGGATAGAACCTATAGATCTCTAGAATCTCAAGAAGAAGTTGTAATACATGGATGAAAAGGGTTTTATATTACCCAATACCTCTCCATTGGGTAAACATAAACTTTTTTCCATAAAGGCAGATAGTAACCTCATGTTGTGCATGGATTATCGATGATTGAACTAGATTATGATTAAGAACCTATATCCACTACCCCATATTGATGATCTCTTTGACTAGATCTAAAGAGATTCATTTTTCACTATTATCAATTTGAGGTCAAGCTACCATTGGGTACATGTGAGATCATAACACATAAAACATAAAACATTTTGGAGTAGATATAGCTTGTATGAGTACCAGGTTATGTCATTCAGCCACCTGAAATCACCATCTATTTTCATGTCTCTAATGAATTAGGTTTCACACCCATATCTAGATCCTATTATGGTAGTATTTTTGGATGATATCTTTTTGTATCCTCATACTCTAATTGACAATTTACAACATATTGATATCATCTTGAATACACTGAGAGAGAAATATTTTTATGATATGATCTCCAAAATCCATCATTGGATTGATTAGATTGACTTATTAGGTAATATAATTTTAGATTATGGTGTATTTTTTTACATAGAGACGGTGAGTGTTGTAGTTTATTTGGAACTACACAAAAACATTTTTATATAAGTAGCTTCTTCGGGATGGATAGATATTGCATGAATTTTATTCAGGACATATAATTCAAAGAAGTTAATATTAGTGGTTCGACTAATAAGGCTGTTAAATTATTATGGTCAGAATCTTTTGAGATATCCTTTAAGGAATTAAAAGGGTGACTGATATCAGTGTCAATCCAGATTCTTCTAGTGTCGGGTAGGAGCTTTGATATTTATTGTGATTCTTTATAAATATATCATGGAGTAGTTATGATATAGGGAGATCTGGTAGTAGCATATGGGTCCCACTATTCAAGACCCCATGATAAGATTTATCATAGGCTTGACCTCGATCTAGTAGTCATTTTCCATTCATTATGATTTTGGATGAACTATCTATTAGATGAATAGTTCAACATTTACTCGGATCATAAAAGCCTCCAATATATTACATCAAAACATGGACTAAATATTAGAAAGCACATGTGGGTAGAGTATATAAACTTATTCTAATTTGATATTTCATATACATCGAAAAGGTCCTTGAGTGAAAATAGTTAAACACAGGCCATCTTGGAGGGAAGTAGTGAGTAGAAATTAATGATCCTATTTTTTTAGATTCACCTAGAGGATTAGATGTGTCATGGGATACTTGTTCTACCACTGTTATTAGTTACATCCTCTCTTATAGAATGGGTATGGATGTGGTAGCTTTCAAATCCCAAGGGCCTTGGCTAGAGGGAGTGCATCCTAGGTGAGTATCTTGCACCTGGCTGGGATACTCATGAGAATGTGGTTCTTCTCTTTCAGGGGTATGTATGGGTACCTGTAGACATACAAGATAATTTGATGTTGGGATCCCATGCATCTATTTTTTCATTTCACCCTGGGATTGACAATATGTATAGAGACATATGTCTTCAGTATTTGTGAGTGGGTATGAAGAGGAAGATTATAGGTTTTATCACTTGGTTCTCCACATGTTAGTATGTGAAGGATGATAACCCATGAACCTCTATACTTATATATACTTTGTACATTATATAGTTGAAATGAGATGTTATCACTATAGATTTCGTGATGGGATTAATGATATCTCCTCAAGGTAGAGATATAATATGGGTTATATTCGACAAGTTGACAACAGTCGCACACGTTCTATCTATCCGAGAGACCTTTTGATTTGATGATCAAAGGAGGCTTTATATTTAAGATGTTTTCCACCTTCATAGTTCTCTCTCATATATAATATCAAATCATGATACCTAGTTTACATCACTTCTCTGGAAAGAGTTTTAGAAAGAACTATGTCAAAAGGTGGAACTAAGTACAAAATATTCCAATCTAACAAATGGGTAGTCTAATAGAATGATACATGTGCTAAAGTACATGCTCCAAACATGTGTCCTTGATATTGGAGTTTTTTTAGAGAAAAACCTACATCATGTATATTTTTTGAAAAAAAATATAATTCCTTAAATGATTCAGATGACTCCATATGAGACCTTCTATGATATTCTATTCCATTCATCCAGGTGATGGTCTGAGGAAGGTGACAAAGAACTACTTGGTCATTGTGTAGTTTAGGAGATGTTAGAGTAAGTTAAGCAGATTCAGAAATGTATGGATACAACATAGTCCATAAATAATTCTTATAATGATCATCACCATTGGCCTCTTGTGTTTAAGGATGGACATTGGGAATTTCTATGAGATTCACCTGGATTGGTTCGTAGAAGGATTCATACACAGGGTAATCTATTTCCTTGTTATATTAGGCATTTCAATATTGTTGATATATTTGTGCCAGTATCTAATCAGTTGGATTTACATGTTAGGTACCACGCCATAAAAAATGTCTTCCATGTATCTCATATTCACTATTTTTACTGTATCCCATATCATTATTTTGATCCTATAGGAATTGAGCTAGAGGAAGATGCATCATTTAAGGAGAATCTAATATATATCATTTACTGGAGCATAATAGGTCTCTGAGGTAGGTCAATTCCTCTAGTTTAGGTCAAATGGAAGAACAACCATATATAGGATGAGAACATGGAACAAGAGTCTCATATGCATGCCCTATCACTAGAACATTTCTCAGATGATGGTTTATGACCATCAGACGAGAAACTCGAGGACAAGTTGTTTTAAGGATGGGAGGTTGTAACATCCTAGATTTTCCTTTAGATACAAAACCATTATTTTTTCATTAAATTCTAATTTATTGACCTAATATGAGTTCCAAACAATATCTTAGAGGTTACAAGTGTGATTGAGGATTTTTCGGATCTCAAAGACACAACATTTGGAGAAAACTACTCGGCTACAAGGTCAGTATAAATGGTTCCACCCAGGTTACACAGTTCAGTTATACTGTGAAGTGTGTTTTTGTGCATAGTAATAGGCCACATAGTTTTCCATAACCATGCATCCCTAGACATATGCCTGTGTTTGTGCTTCATACCTCCTAATAGGGGGTTTCGTGGAATGGAAATGGTTAGTCAAATTCTGTGATCATCCCAAGAGAGAGGTGTCCTTGGGAAGTAACTCAAACATGGTTGGTATAATACTTGGCCAACAGATTTTCCAAACCCCCTGAACAATTAAAAACAAGTGAAATGTGTTGTGAAAAATATATTTTCCCTGTATATATCCACTTTATTGGTTTTTATTACTCACAAAATATATAATTTTATTATAACAACTCTATTATGTTTTTCGGATTGTAATTATTATATTCTATGTCTTCATGTTTTTATCTCACTACATTCATGTTCTTTATCTTGTAAAATTACAAGAACATATTTAGTTTATTGGGATCATAATGTATCACATAATACATTATCTTATGATGATAAAATAATTTACTAAAGATATATCTTTTATTTAGAAAGATAATATTAAAGGACTTTATTCGTATGATAGGAATATTCAAAGACTGAACAATTTGAGGAAAAAATTTCTCTTTATCTTATGCTATAGAATCTTCATACATTTTGTTGAGGATTGATTATCTAACAAAGTCATGTCACATAATCTTATGGAAGTCATTGGGTAATGAGTGGTACATTATTCACATATCCTATGATGATTTGATATTATAGTTAGTCCTGATTACATTGGTATACTCATGATAATTAATTACATACCATTTGAGTACATTAGAAAAGATTTATCCAATAGAATAATGATCAGATTGTACAAGACTTTCCATAATCAGAATAACTCAATGAATGAGACAATATCTAACATTGAGTTCAAAAAGGTAATTCTATTTTTTGAAATAATGGATACACACTCTCTACTACCTATATTTTCATAATAAATGCATGGATTATATGACTGTTAGAATTAACCTATACTTAATTTTGTAATATCATATAAAAGGAACAGTTTGGTGAAACTCAAAAAAAACAGATGAGAATGAATATAAAAAATAATACAAATTTTCGTTATCTCGGAAAAAACCAATGACCTCTACATATTGAAAATCAATTTTCCTAGTCCAAATATTATCATCTTTATCATTTTCAATGAATTTAATCCCAATATACACTGAAATATTATATTTTATCTAGATGACTCATAATCTATTGTATGTTACTACTTGAAACTATGTTCTCTAAATGTTTTTTAAATCTAATATCTCATTTATACCTTGTTTTCAAGTTGTGTAGGATTGTGGTTAAAACTGAGGATATGTATTCTAAATAGAGATCCTATTTGAAATATCTATGAACTTTTTACTATGTGATATCTTGTTACACTCAGCGTGAAACCCCAGTAAGTGGTATTTTTAGTGAAAATCACCGTGCTCGAGAAGTCTAGTATTGGTGGAGTAGACTAGGGTATTTCTATTCCCCAAACACAATAAATATCCAAGTTAAATTTCTTTTTTGAATGTATTAATTTCCATTGAATATAATCGTAAGTGGTAAATTTGATCATCCATACCGTAAAGAGGATTGGTTTTCTCAAAATAATTTTATTACCCAATTCACCTCCTCTTGAGTTATTTAGTATGCCATTATCATCGGAAATAATTGGTATCTGAGCATGTAAATCTCGGTTTCACCACTTTAAAAAGTTAAAGTCCAACGATAAAATATTCAAATAGACACTATGGCGGAACCAAAGAAGGTATGTCAATGGTTATAGCTATATATATCAATGGTGAGAACTATGGTTGCTGGAATGTTTATATATTCGTGTATCTGAAGAATCTTGGTCTAAATGTTTATGTTAAATCTTAAGACATGTGAAATTAATAATACAAAACATGAAACATGGTATACTAAAATTGAAGAAAACTATGATTTAAACTCTAGATATGTGAATTCTATCATCTACGGGTTAAGACCAGTTGAATTCCCAATATTCACTCTATGGAAGACAATGCAGTAGATGTCGACTACGATTATCATAGCACAAGAAGGCATTGACAATGTGAAATCCCATAGATATGATAGAACCATGCTTATGTTTGATACATATAAAATATATGAAGGGGAAAGTATTAGTTAACTAAATGGAATAATCACTAAGATGGTGAATAATATTGTAGCTCGAGGAAAACTTATCACTAATCATGATCAATATTTGAATGTTCTCAGAGTACTACCATCCAAGTGGAGTGGAATACCATATTTTTTTAGACAATTTCAGGAATTCAAGAACACAAAAACAAAAAATCTCATTTATACAACTTGATCTATGAAGCTAAAATGTAAACTACTGATGAGAACCCCAACATAATCAAATATGAAAATGATACCTTGAAAGTTTCTACTTCTAAAGATGACAGAAATAGATTATGTAAACATGATTTTGAAGTATATGAAGAAGAAGACTCCTCAATCCATACTGAATCAAATGATGATCTTTCTCCATTTTCGTGAATGTTCAAATAATTATACAATAAGAGATGAGGATTAAGAAGATTATTCTATAAGAAGAAAACATGTTGATTACTCTAATGGATGAAGAAGGTATGAATTCCAAAAAGTTAGGAAACATTAAAATTTACTCTCTGAATATCAAGTATGACAAGAACTAAGATTGGAAGTACATTAAAAATAATATTTATAATAAATCCATGAAATCTACGAAATCCACCTGGAGTCATTCTGAAGATTCTAGTGAATGCATGTCCTCAGAATCAAAAGTTGAAGCTATAAATCAAAAGGACAACATATGATTTATAGCACAATACAATGAGGTACATTCCTATGAATCTTCTAAGAATGAAATCAAATAATAAAAATAAGATTTATCTTACAAAAAATTATATGAATATTGTACCATGTTAGAGATTAAGTATGAATGTTTGAAAAAAAAAATCTCTTCATTAATCCTATAATAAAAGTTTTGGTGAGGAATATAGTTTGAACAGACATATTTTATGCCTAAAAAATCAGCTATACATACTCATTTCAAGTGCATAAGGTTAATAATAACATTAAATGGGAGTTTCTCTAGGTCATTTTTAGAGGGATTAATTTTTAAATTCAACAATAATGTCTACTATAGTTAACATGTTAAGAGAAACATATGTGTATCTTCAAATAATAAAAATAAGTACTAAGTAGATTATAATGTAATGATATAAAAACACTTTGTTTATTAGATAGTGGCCATAGGTGTAATGATAAATGGTTCTTGTTTATTAAATAAAAAATGGGGATTTTGGGAATCATATTATCACATCATATTTCAAATACTTTATTTAATAATTTATTCCCTAGAACAGTCACTCTTCAATTATATGTTCTTTATATAATGAATTTGCATCCTCTTGGTACAATATCTGGTCCTTGTGTAGTTTATTAGGCTAATTAAAAAATCAAAATGTTCATATACGTTCAATGATTAATGTAATGTTTATCGTACTTTGTCACTCTAATGCCTTTGTGAATTATGACCATAATATAACTGCTTGGGATATTTATTAGACACTTGTTTCTTCACCATCACACTTATATTCAACTTTTAGTAGATCATGTTAGAAAATCATTATGTAAAAAAGCAAACTATATGATTAATTTTATATAGTTAGTCACTAAAAAATAATCCACAACTACACTAGTCCCTTCTCCACTAAGTTTCTATATATTAATTATTATAAAAAAAATCCTCAAAAAAATTAAATAGACACAATATTTTCTAATAATAATTGGTTAATATTCCTCTAATATTAGATTATGTCTCTACATTCTCACATTCCATTGAAAATGTACTTCCTTTTTTAAATGTGATTTTTTACTATGTAAAACTTTATATTTATTGTGATCATTCCATTTGGAATGTGGGTATCTAGATCATTCCTTGTGACTATAACTTTAATTCTTTTCGATGGATCTCTAGTTCCCTATTTTTAACATGGTCACCCGACTTTATTTTTATTCAATTTTCCTTGATGGCCACTACCACTAAGGGGATGGTGGAATAAGGGATATAGTTTCACAATTATTTCATTTATAATTAACCTATATGACCTATTAATTCCTCAGTCCTTAAATATTTTGGAACATATCATTTACATGCATAAAACAATAAAAATAAAAATAACACCCAAGGTTGTAAAATTTTCCACCATAAAATATTTCAATTTTTTTATGATTGGTTGGTTTCCCCAATAATAGATTGTACATTATAGACATATTAGGTTAAAAAATGATATTCCATGTCCTTCCAGAATAGAGACCCACTGTACGAAAACTATAATGTACTTCTAGAGAGTTCCACTTCTATCTAGACACTAAAAAATTTGTTTTTTTATAGAATAGGTATGATATTTTATTTTCTCATAGTTAGGTCAAAACCATATCAAAAAAATATTCCCCTTAAAACATCATTGATTACAAGATCAAAACATGGTCCTTCTTCAAGAACATTACTAGAAAATTTGTATGATTTGGTCTTTTGGTCAAACATTCCATCACTATATTCATTGATCTAGATATTCCCTTGCCAATTGAATAATCAGGTATAGAATTTATCCTCATTGAATAACACTGTATTTTTATCTTCATCTTCACCCATAGATAGAACAATGTATCATGTACTTTATATTTTTCCTTAGCCAATATATCTCTTCTTATATTTTATTCTATATTATATATTCCCATTAATTCATGAATATCATTCCAAAAATAATATTTGATTTCTATATAATAACTGACCATATAGAATGTCACTAAGGAGAATCATTATCAAATATGGGAGATAATTTCCTATATAGTAATTTTAAATTCTTATTAAAATCATTCCATTTTTTCCATTAAAATAATTAGATGAATATTGAACATTTAATCATTGAATCTTAATGAAATCGACTTCATTTAACCATAGTTAAATTTTTTTGCCATGTGTTGATGAGGAAATTCACTCTAATATATCAATTTTAATTAAGGTGTATATTTCATCATGAAATATTATCAATATAAATAAATAATATTTTATATGGATTATGTTTTTTATAGTCCATGATGTCTGGTAAAAAATAATCTAAATTTATTTATTTTAATTAAAAAAAATCTAAATTTATTTATATTTCTAAAAATAATAAACATTATTTAAATACCATAATATATTATTACTCTAATAATGTATGAACATATTCTTATGATATCCATTTATTAATTTTCCAAATTCAATCAACACATTTTCAAACTCACATTTTAAATTTCAAAATTATACAGGTAATTTCTCAACGATCAAGGTTACTCTACCATGAAAAATATCTATTCATTAAAATATTTATATGTATCCATGATAACTCCTAAAATCCATCACTTTTAAAATATTGCACAACTAATAGTTAACATCTATTCTTTAGTAATAAGCTATAGAAAGGTAACAAACACTTCACTATTAACATTATTCATTACGAAATATTTTCCTAAAAATTATTTTGTTAAGTTACACTTCTGAACTATTAAATATCCAAAATAACCTATGTTATTGAGTTTTTTTAATATACATTTTCATAATGATTTTTTATAATAATCCAAGGTTAAAAATATTTTTAAAACCAATTTAGAAAAGAGTAACAAACCTGGATAACTTTTGATTTAAGTATAAAGGTGTTGAGGTTAATGCCTTAATTTCAATTCATTGTCCCAAATTATTGATATGGAATGAGTTGTGAAAGGAACTAATGTGAAAAATTAATTTCTCCTTAATTAAACTAAATTAATTTTTCACATTAATTCATTTAACCTAAATTTAGTTCATAGTAATTTTTTTGATAAACCCTTTCCCTAGCCCCTATAAATATCAACCCACCCCCCCCCCCTTCAAATCACATAATTTATCCCACCACTCTCCTTTTACACTCCCCCTCTCTCTACAATTTTCTTAATGCTTGCTCTCTTGGTTGTGACATACTGGTTGGCCTAAAAGGAATGCCAAATTTTTGATGTGAATAATTTTAGAAGCAAAATTGGCAGGTATTATATCATATTTATTTTAAATTTAAATAATTATTTTATTTTTTCATTTTTAAATAGTTTTCATTATGTTTTTTACATAGTTTTTTATTTAGTTATATATAATTTTTAAAATAATAGTTAATATTGGTATGTAAAAAAATTATTTATTAATGAATTCTTAGTAAATAATTTATAATTATCCTTATTTATAGATTTATTATTTTAATAAGATTATTATTTAGTTTAAATGCCTTGTTTAAAATATTAGTTCCATAATTAAGAATTAATATTTATTAGATGACCTAATATTAGTGAAATAATGAGAAATTATTAAATAAATAATTATTAACTAATTCTATGTAATGATTATGTATTGAATAACTAATTAATATAAAAGAATAACATTGTATTAAAGGATGATTAGATCATGAATAATTATAATTATTGAATGATTACATTATGGTTAACTAATGATTAGTGAATGATTAAAAAATGGTATAATAATGATTAGTGAGGGATTAAAGAATTATTAATAACATGGTAGGGAATGATAAACACGAGATTAATTAATGATGAAGTAATGATTGGCAAGTAATTACATATTGATTAATTTTTAGTCAACTATAATGTAAGAACTGAAATACTGATTAACATAAAATTAGGTAATAATAAAATTTAAATTAACTAATTAATAAATATTATTTATGTAATGATTTATAGTTGACTAATGAATTATTAATCCATAGTTAACATAGGATTAAGTAATGATTAATTAATAATTAGGTATTGATTAATGATTGAATAATTAATGATTAATTAATGATTAACTAATTATTATTGAATAATTAATTAATGATGAACTACTAATTAACACATCCTTAACAATAATGTATGTAAATAAAAACTATTAATTATTTAATGATTTATAATTAACTATTAATCAACTATAAACTATGTACATAAATAATGATTAATTAGTAATGAATTAATAATTAACATTAATATAACTAATAAATAATTATTAATTAAGGAATGATTTACAAGTGACACATGAATGATTAAGGCCTAATTACCATAGGATTATATATTCCACAACGAATGATAATGTAATGATTAAATAGTTAATACCTTATTATTAATTAAAAAATAAACAATGATTAACAAATCATTGACTAATTTTTAATAAATTATTAAGGAATCATTATTCATTGCTTAAATAATCACTAACTTATAAATAATTAATTATGAAATAATTATTAAACAATAATTTGTTAATAATTAACAATGAATTAATTTAAATCTAACTATGTAAAAACTACTAATTAATTAATACTTATTGAATTATTAATAATTGGTTAATGATTTATTAAAAATTATAAACGTATATTTAAAATTAGAATAATTAATTATTACCATTTTATTAAGTAATTATTAACATAGAATTAATTAATCATCAATTATTTTTTATCTTTAAACTAATTAATTATTAACTATTTATTAATGAAGTATAAACAAATGACTGTGTAATAATTTACTAAGGATTAACATAGGATTAAATTATTATTACTTATTTTTTAAAGTCATGTTAACATTGACTTTACATAGGATAAAATATAGATAATTGAATGAAAAGGTGGGTTAAGTACACACCTTATTTTTTTTCTCCTACAGTTTAGATTATTTATACCTTTCTTCATGATTGATTTGATAATCTCGCTAGATTTATTTTACATAATTCTAATTCAATTTAATTACAACTAAACATACCATTAGGAATATTAAAATTTATATAATGAATTATTAGTGTAATATTTTTGGATATAATAAAATGTTCTAAAATATTTGTAACATATAATGGGGTTATCTGATAAATGAAATATTTACCTTGAAAATTTATGTGAATGTGGCTTTGGAATAGATAATCAATTGGGGTAACAACCTCAAAAATAAAATATCAAGCTAGACTCGATATGGAACCAGTACTTGAAAATGGTCTATGTTGCCTTCTTGGTTTCACACTCCCAGGATATATGCTTATGATGATTAACATTCTATTTATAAACAACTCAATATACCATCAAGAGATTTAAAAATTTACTATAAAACTTTAGTTTCATATTTTTGTATATAAGAAGATGATATAAAAGTTTTGTAAAGTAATGATTATGTGGTTTCCTATGAAATCAAACCCCCCTATAGACGCTAAAAGTGGATGTGGATCTATAAATGATATTCCTTGGGGTGAAAACCACAAAAACACTATATTTATATAGACTCAATCAAAACTAGTGAACGATAATAGGCCTTAATATACACTTAGTTTGAAAATCCTATCAGTTTTTATTTACCTAATTCACATTAACATTATAAAATACTGAACACACCGTTAGGAAGATTGAAATTTTCATGATGAAACATTAGTTTCATTTTTTTGGATATATGATAATTTTCTAAAAAAAATTTGATGTAATGAATGTGTGGTCAATGATACATGATTATTAATCACTGTCAATATTATTTAGACATTAATAATTTTGATCAAATATTACTTTTTTACATATATAGTCATGTTTTCCTATGTCCACGACTATGGGGAAGTTATTAAAACTCATAAATTTGATTCTTATACTAAAAAACACGGAGCAATGGTAAGGGTATATAATTCTGTAACCCTTTGAAAATGGCTACAAAGAGTTTTTTTCATTTAAATTTGGGCCCTGATTAATAGATATTGTATATTAGCTATAGAAATTTTCAATTCTTGGCTATGATAAGATATATAGATTTTATATTGGCTGTTGATGAGGACTGGGTCTAAGAAACAAGTTTATCTTCTCATTGGTAAGATACTTCCATGATGGAGTTATATGGGGAGGTTTCTAATATGTATAATAAACATCCAATTTTAGGATGACTTGGTTATATAAGAGTGGATGAAGAATTTCTATCCAATGAAAATGAGGCTATTCCTTATGATAGTTAAGAAGATAACCAAACTAATGAGACATATCGTTTGAAAGACCATTTAGATGATGAGAATTTGTCTGATAATGTAATATATTGAGACAACAGTAATGAGGAGGATGAAGCAATAAAAGTTGGGGATGTAGTTAGTAGAAATAAATAATTCATACAGCTACCTCAATAAATAATATATCATCCACCCCTTTTCGCATATTGATTAAAATCAATGGAAATTTTTACTTAATTTTAATATAATTTTATAATAGCATAAAATTATATTCTTGGAGTTTTAGATTTAGGATTTATTGATTTTACAAATAAAATTATGTGAAGGATGTTATTTTCAAAGAAAATATTCCATGAAAAACATACTAAAAGGATTTCAGATTGAGAGAAACTATAGATATTTATTTCAGGATTCATGTAGTTCAAAATACATCATATGATGTAACAAATATGGGGATGATTGTAGTTTTCTCTTGATTGTGATTTCTGACATTTCATTTGGAGGTTGGATAATTAATATGATTTAGGTTGCTCATACTTGCATTCTTCCAAACCTAACACAAGACCATACATAATTTTATATTCAATATATGTCATATATTATTTTTTTAGATAATTTAGAACTTTTAAAATTTTCATATATCCCTCGTGTATAAGATCATACAACAAAATAAGGGTTGTATGATTTCCTATAAAAAGTCATGGTTGGTAAAGTAGAAGGCACCATTTATGGTCTAGTGTGATAAGGGTAACTTGTATTGGGTGTTGACCCAATTTCTATCCATACTATGAAAGAACAAATTTCTTCCATATAGATAAGAAATAAAAAATGTCCTATGGTAACCAACATGATCTATCTCATGTCAAATTTCATTAGTTGTTGTGGGAATTCCATCCAGGTATTTCTATATTTCATTTTTGAAATTTTTTTATAAAAATTGATAGAAATTTCTATATGGATAATACATGGGTTTATTTTTTATTAAGAAACCCCAATATAGAAACCATTCACATAATCATCTTGAATTTTCAATTGTGGATAAGGAAAATTATAAATCATATAACATTTTTTTATCATGTATCAACACTCATTTCACCCATATTTGGATTGTCTATTTTAAACTTGGTCATCATCAGTCAATCAATGATGGAAAAAATTTAGAACCAATTATATTTATACAACTTAATTCACATCATAAACACAACATCAAACACATTTCATAAAATGTGAAAAAAAACATTCCATAATGAAATTACAATGAATGCTATCATAAAGCTTGGTATACAGTCTCATTATTAATTTTTACAATTACAACATAATGTTAAAATTATTTTATTTATAATATGACAACTTTAAAATATAATATTATCTCTACCAATGATTATTTAAATAATTATTAGATGAAATCCAAAAGGAAAATCTGGGAGTGTTTGATTATGTGATGTAGAATCCAAAGGAAAAATGGAAATTGGTATACGATCAGGGGGAAGAGGTATGGATACATGACCAAAAATATTATGGAGTGTATTAACAAAATCCTCATGGTGTATCATAAGTGACCTATAATTATCCTAGATCATCAATCCTTTAATCATTTTTGTATGTACTTTTTTTAAAGAGGAATATAGATTGGGTATGGGATTTAGTAAGGGATATGGTATGGGTGAAACTTTAAAATAGATATTGAAAAGAACATTAAAGAATATTTATCTTATCAAGTTCACCTTTTCAAAATATAACAATATAAATTTGATATAAAATACTACCAAGACTCCATCATAGGAAGAATAGGTAGTTTCCTAGTTGTATTACATTTAGTGATGAATTAACAATGTTTAAACATCCATGAATTGTGATTTCCAAGCATAAATACCATTTTAGCATGTTCCATTGTGATCATATCATAGGAACCATGTGTTGACCCATTTTACCAGATGGATGCCATTCTTAAATAAAATCCTACACCATGGATTACTATATAAAATATTCAACATTTCCAAATGTATGAAGAGTAGAAGATATTGATACCTGACATCAATATGTTGAAACAACGAGGGAGATCTAAGTCCAGCGAGATGCGGTATGAGAAAGATTTATCATAAAAACAAGGGAAGCTTTTCAGATTTACTATATGTCATCCTGAAGTTCATAACAATAAATGATTCCCTAACATTTATTGAACAAGTTAATACTCTCATCCTTGATATTTTATTCCCTCCAATATGAACTTTTCATATTATCAATAACATATTGTTATTATAAAACAATTATTTTTTATAATTATATAAAATTTCCAAATACTTTTACTTTAAAATATTAAATAGTATATAATTTATAAAACCAATTACAAAAATAACATAAAATCAAAAAAATCATAAATTTTACATCATTTCAATAAATAAAACAGTATTCCACATATTTCCCTTTCAATTTAAATTTTATTTCAGATGATTAATATTTTTTTAAATCATCCTTTAGATTTCATAAAAATCCTTTCATATTCAAATCTCATGGAATATGACATGTGCATATGAGATAGTAAGAAATTGTAATCCAACTATTCATGGATACACCATGAAGTAAGCATTTAAGAAAAGAACCATAAGACATAACATCATGTGATAAACCATATATAAATCAAAAAATCACACCATTTGGATCTATCATATTACTATACATTCTAAACATGATTGAAAGAAAAAAATCCCTAAGGTTGATCCAACCAATATGACATATGTGACAAAAATATATTTTTAATTTAAAACCCCATAAAAACATGACTATTTGAGAATAATAATAGATGAAAAATATTTCACCATAAAAAAAAGATCATGAATGATGACAATCATTAAAGAATTATTACATAAATGAAACAAATTTCTAATATAATTAGAAATATTCATTTTAAGACAAGAATATATTCTTCCTTCATCTTTCATCAAATTAAATTTATGATTTACACATGAATGAAATTTATTTCAATTTAATACATAGATATGGAGGATAATACTCACCTGGATGATCATTATATGCATGTTTGACATGAAATTGTATTTGGAAATTATGTTGTATAGATTTGGGTTCCTAGTTCCCACCATTATCATCAAATTCAACCTCTTTCTTCCACTATACCATACATATTCCATGATTAATTACATGGTGTTCTTGTATCTAAATATAAAATTTCTTAAAATCACCATCTTTGTTCCCTCACCCAGATATGGATACATAAGTCTCACACATTACACATTCCTAGTGGAGAGATGACTATGCCCCTTGAGGATGTTTAACTTCTGCTCAGTCTTCCTATCCAGGAAGATTTTGTTACAAGACAAACCCATGGAGACCGGCTAAATGCTTTATAGCTATATACGGGCCTAAATATTTTGGG
This sequence comes from Viscum album, assembly GCA_963277665.1. Lineage (NCBI taxonomy): Eukaryota > Viridiplantae > Streptophyta > Magnoliopsida > Santalales > Viscaceae > Viscum > Viscum album. Next base: position 119,025 of record CAUJRU010000384.1, on the reverse strand, counting down.
GGATGATGTTATTACATATGGAGGGTTGATATTTATGGTCTAGTTATACATTAAATTCACACAATTTCTCATTAATGCTGACGAGAACACTATCAAGTGTCATACCGATGCATATATCTTATGGATCATTAGAGGGAAATTTTGTGCTGAACAATCTGGTATGCATTTCATCCTGATGAATTTTGAGATAATTGAGTACATTGATTAGGCTGGGAGATATATATGGGGTTCTACATGCATCACATACACATATATATCATTATTCATAACATGATGATCTTATCATAGTGATCTCAAGGGATGTTTTATCCATACTCAGAAGTGGGAGTATGATTGAATCCCTTCACTCACACATATCCATTCTTGTCTAAAGAATCATATAGATGTGTTGTTTGATTCTATACATGGACACTAGTATGATCACTAATCTTTATTTTTTATGATAATTTCAGTTATTATAATATTTTTCTTATTATTTATCACTTTCAATGGTGTATGATATAGGCAGATTCAGGCACACCAATTCATCAGGACTTTGAGACAAAATTTTGACGCATATTGTCTCATGATGGATAATATACTACCGACCAATCTATGTATATATATTTTATTTGGATAATAAATTCCATAATATAATCATTTATGGAAATTAGTAATAAATTATTTTTACTCATTTCACATCTAATTTTAGATATAACATCTTCCATACTGGGCTCTATTAGTCTAGATTCCATCATACTACACCAATTTTCATTATGATTCCATAACTTTTGTACCACTAAGTTACATTCATGTTATTGTGTGGAACTGTTTGGATAGAGTCACGTGGTAGTTTGGATTTTTACATCAAATTATAATTCTACATAGATAGCCATCAATGCTTCATTCCATGATATTAACGGGGTAGAATTTGGACTAGTACTGATGGAATGCTGATTATCTCAACTTATAGGATAGATATGCATAATTTAATATTTTGGTCATGCAAATGAATTGATTCCATATATCATAATAGGTTTAGAATGATCTGTGGTATAGATTTAATTCTATACTGTTCCATACTCCACATGATAGAGGGCCTGGGGATCTGGTAAGTAAGTAATTTTAGATTAATTTTTTATACATTTTTAATTAATTTCAAATTTATTTCCAACCTACTCGATTACAACATATTTTCATTAGGTCTAATCTGTATAAGGGTTAGGGTTTTAGCCATCTAGTCAACCATGTTGCAATATAGGAGATGATGCTAATGTATCATGTTATACATGATAATATACTTGACCTTTGAAATCAAGGATATGTAATTCATTCCCAAGGATATGTGGTTCCTACTATAGAACCTCCTCCAAATTCTACTGATGCTGAGGATCCAAGATGATGATGGCGTAGACCATGTCTTGCTAGATTACAAATATGACCAAGTCCATAGGCAACGGTCGTAGCTCTAACATTCTAGCCACAATTGATTACGAATGTGTACAATGAGTCATGGGATCCATTTATATTTTCTGTATATCTACTATTTTCGTTAGATATAGATGATTATAGCTTGTATCATGGGTCATTTCCCATTCTCCCACCGTTCATGATTAAGCCTTCATATGCCTTATGGTTCTCCCAGAAGATCGTGGAAGATCCGTTAACTTTAGTAGTGGGAGAAGGATTAGGTAAAAATGATGACAATAAGATGTCACTGCCTCCTAATTGGTAAAAATAATAGCATCATAAATATGAGGTTCCAATTCCTAATGAAGATCCCTACCTAGATCATCATAATCCACCCTAGCACCGTGGATGACAATCTTGATATGGGCATTCTATTCACATGTGTGACTGTTTGATGGGTTCTCATGATAGATAATTAATTTACTCATTCATTTATATGTTTTTATTGACTTAAATGATTTGAAAGAGCATTTATTATATCCTATATATTATTTTCTCTCTATTAAATTGATGAAATTATTTTTACTATCTTCCTTTTTTACATGTTTAGCTAATATTTTAATTTTCATTTATATTTAACTAAAATTTTAAATTTAATAATCATTCAATGTCGACTACCAAAAACATAGGAAAATTTATTAAATCTCAACTATGTATCATTAAAATATTATAAAATATATTCAATAAATATTATCATATTAAAAGATAAAACATATCCTAAACATCTAAATATGTGTTGAATATAAAAATAATTTCATCAATATAATAAATTAAAATTAATTTTAGTGAAAAAATATAATTGATAAAAAAACTTAATATTTACATATTTAAAATATATGAAAACAAATTATAATAAAACTAAAATATAAATGAAATTTATAGCATTGGAAAAACATATATATGAAAAATTAAAATAAATGGAATATTAAAAAATTAAAAATAAAAATGTGATTTTTTCAAACAACAACATGTTATTCCATTACAATTACATTTTTTTAAAATTCTTATATAAATATATTTTTATTATTATTTATTACGCATATATTCAGTATTTCTATCATTTTTTAATTTATGTTGTATTTCTACATTATCATTTATGTAATTTCAAAGTCACATAATTGAAACATTATTATGCTATACGTTGGTGATTTGAAAATCTTTAGATTATAAGGTATAAATAAAATCTAAATGAAATTTTCCAAAAAATCTTAAAATATAATAAATAATTGGAATATATCTTAAATATACTAAAAAACTAATTTACATGTTAAAAACATTATTTCATAAAAACATAACATTTACAATTTAAAATATTAATGGGATTATTTCTTGTTATCTAATATATTATTAATTACATTTCTCTAAAGTGTAATTAATTATGTTATTATAATTAAATTTTAGTAATTATATTACTAATAAATTTTAATTATAAATTAAAATATTTATAATAATTGAAATATAAAATATAATTAATGTTGTAAATAATATAATTATTAACATAAATATTAATGCATTTGACAATATAATATTAAAATAAATTCTAATTAAATTGGTAATAAAATAAATAAATTTTTAGACATAATGGAATTATTAAAGAATTATTTATATTTGTATATATGTTTCTAAAAATAATAATAATACATAAAAAATTAGACAAATGGCTAACAAATAATAAAACACAAAAAAAGTACATAGTCACATGGAATGGGAAAAATAAAATTTCAAAACATGAAACCAAAAACATCAATCCAAATACATACAATACATATAAGAAATTATGCTATCAAACACAAAGGTGAATGAGGGTTAATACATTTTCTTTTATCCTAGTAGAAAGGTGTTAATGCCCTTACTGCCTTTCGACACAATCAAAAAAATAGAAATCCAAAAAATTCAATAATGCTTTTATGTATTAGTTATAAAAATATTTCAAACCTCTTATTTTTAAATAATATATATATATATGTTATTTTTCCAAAATCATTATTCTTTGATCTCACCATACACATTGGAACATCAGATGTTTCTAGGAGCTAACTATTTTTTCATATAATCGATAAATACTATACAACACACAATTCAAGCCAAAGCACCATAAATATATCTCTAAGACTACTCAATCACTTTAAAACTATTTTGAATTATATATGTCTTCATTTAATAATATTATCTCTTGATATTCATATAGATCAACTCATAATAAATCATTGTCTTCAAGGGGTTCAATATTAAATATTTCTAGCCAATTTTTAAAATCATAAATCTCATTTTATTATTTTCCATTGTACTTGAAAACACATACATAATATATTTTAAATAACTAAACACATTGTGATCTTTATTGAAATTCAATACAGTTTTCCTTATTGAAAATATATAAAATTAAGGAAATGGAAACTTCAATCTCTCAGTTTTTATTTTTTATCAATTACTCTAAACACCTATTATGTCAATATGTGTTACTTTTCATTCTCCCCATACTGATAAAAAAGAAAATTGTATGAATGGGACTTCTTATCAGATATTAATTCATAATCATTCAAAATATCATCATCCTTCATTTTCATTGATAAACATATCATGAGAACGTTTTTAATGAATTTTGATTCCACGTGGATTTCATATAGATTAGTATTACATTATGAAACTATATATCTTCTTGGGCTAACCGAGAGTAGAAAATTATTATTATTAAACCATAGATATAAACTCAATCCATAAATATATAATCTTGTGATACATTTTTCCATTTATTTAAATAATGGAATCTCAAATGATATTTCTAATACTTTTATCAATGTAGTGTTTAACTTTCTATCAACTCAAAAAATATTAGAAAATATTCCGAAGAATAGTAGTTTTCATTCACATATTTCTTATATGTTTTATCAATAAGGACTACTCTTTTATAAATTTTTTCGATATAATTATAAAAAGTTATTTAACTACTATTCTCTTACCATATTATTTATGTTATGGGGTGGTTCTGAAATTCTAGACTCATATTGTTTGTGAGGTTTTGATAGAATTGAATCACACCCCCCCCCCAATGGAATTACACACTCTCTCTCATTCATCATTGTATTTTGAACACTCTATGAAGGAAATTTTTTTTGATGTACAATGTATAGAAAACTAAATAGATACCTAATTAATGTAATCCCTTATTTCATTCTGTGTTCGTACAAATCAATTATAGGTAATATAGTGGGACCTCTAAATTGTTAATTATTTACATTAAAGAGGGGAGTTTTCTATTATCCTAGTCATCTCATTCCATATAATCTCAATAAGACAAGAATATTTAATATCTATTATTATATTGTCATAATTTATTGATTCAAGACACTTTTTCTTCAATTTAACCTCTTCTTTATGTGTACTGGTTTTCTACACATTAGTCATGACGTCATGTTCATTGCCTAATGATTACATCAGATTTATCATAGATTCCTATAAACAAGGAAGGATTCTCATAGTGCCCTTTATTCTACATCTAGATTGTCCTCATATTTCACAATGTTCTCGATCAATTTCAATTTTACCACCTATAGATAAATTATCATATTCCTCAATATTGTCTTGAGGTTTAACATCATCACATGATATCACTTAATCTTATTTATCTATATTAGTAATTTTTAAATTATCCAAATATTTTTAATTATTTAAAAATGATCGAGCCAAGTTGTTAGGCGTTCATTTTTAGCATGCTCATATTCCATGGGGTTTCCATATGATCCCATAGATTCAATCCTAAAATAACTTTCATTCCATTTTCTTCTAAATTTAGTTTTCTTTGACACCATATGAAGCCTCTCATTGAAGACTAGTCTTGAATTCCTCAACTTATAGGCTTCTTTGACCACATAATCTATAAACTTATTCTAAACATTAAAATTTAATTTTTTATATGTTTTTTAATGTATATTAATAACCAAAATAATATAACAATTTTTTATATTTTATTAGCATAATACCCCATTGGTTTATAACACTTACATTTAAATGAAATGTTATACTTGAAAGAGTAGTATTTATGTCTACAATATCAACAACAATATGAATACACATGAATTAGTAGTCATCTATATTTGGGATAATTTGATCAAATTTTTTTTTGTTCTACTGCATTATAATCCAAATATTTCATTGGTAGAAAATTTCATCATGTCATGTTTATCTCTTCCATTGAGGTGTTTGAGTGTATGTCACTTGTTTTCTTAGTTAATATTGTTTTATGCCTTGTTCTCTATCCTACACTACTGTAAATAACATATTTTTTTGAAACTGATTATGTACATTTAAATCATGCATGTTGGAATCCTTCCTCATAATAACATGAGAAGATTCACATTTAAACTCATATATCAAAGTGACTATTTTAATAATAAATTTCGACTAATTCTGTATATCAGAGATTGTTGATTTCATCGTAGATAGTTATTATTCTTTCTCAACTTGTTTTTCTTCAAGATTTGTCTATATATTCTTTTTCTTGTTCAACATAACTATTTTTCTTATTATCATTAATGAATGTCATTTAACTCATGACATACTCCTTTTATCTAAATATATTATTATTTCCAATGGTTAATTTCCATATTTTTTTCTAGAGAAGTGTGTTTTGATAAGTAATGTATCATGACTCATCTTTCAATATGTATTCTAGTTCTATAATTAATTCTCCATCAGAATATATTGATGTATCCAAATATTAGTCAATATGATCCCTAAAAACTACTTCATATTCTCTTTGTATACATGAGAATTGTTAATATTATTTATCTTATCAAATCAATTTATTTCTCTTACTGTTTGAATATTACTTTTTTATTTTCCCCCATTTCATTTTTTGAGGATTATATACTTCCACATCGGATTTTTTTACATGAAACCTTATTATTTAGAAAATTAAAACAACAGTTTCCAATGAAATTTTATTAGTAGATCCTTAGTGGTTTTTTCTATTCCGTTACACTTTCCACATTTAAATTCTACAGAAATTTTGGAAACAACCATTTTAATTTTTTATAGTATTCCTCGTTATCAGAATCAAAAAATTACCAAACATCTCTAGCTATGATTTTATTCTTCCATAAATATTCCATGTCCATCTTATCATTTATATTCTTTTTGAAAATTTAATTTTCATTATTTTATATGAAATGAAATGATTATAATGTTTATACAAGAATAGATCCTCCATATCCTTTGAATATTAAATATTTGGATCAAACTAATCGGTAAAATTTATCAACAAGTTTTTAATTATTAAAATACCATATAACCTTTAACAAATATTTCATATATGGTAGAAAGTATCATTGAATAATCTAAATTAAAATAAATGCTTTCATCATCATCCTTTTTAATATCCTAAAAACTATTTCTTCAAACATGAAATTTTTCATCATAACATTAGCATTCCACTCATAACCTATCTTATGCTTTTCCAAAATATTATAGATAATTTCAAATACCATTTAATTTCTAATAAATTTTCCTAATTAAGAAATTAAAATTGAATTTTTTGATCATTCATTGAAATTACTTATACATTCACCCACATATCTAAGAGGGGGATGGTGAATTAGGTGTTGTGTAATTTTTACCGATATCAAAATCATTATTCAATTATAACCCATATTATTTATAAAACAAATTTTTTGTTATGATAGTTGGATAAATTTTAGTTCTATCATGAAATAAACACAACATGTAATGACAATAAAGATGGTAAAAATAGAACGTGAAATTTTATCACAGTTCAGCTCAATGGAATTTTACATACCATAATTTATTATTCTTATTAATCAGATATTAACCAAAAAAATAAATTTCAAATTAAAATGAGTTCTATGTGTCAAACACAAAATATTATAAGAATATCCTTCTTCCTTGCATTCTTGCATCAAACTAGAATTCTTTAAATAGTTTCCCAATGTATTCACCAAATCTCACTATAAACTCAGTACACATAAATATATATATATATATATCATAAAGAACTATTTTTATCTCTCCCCATATACTTCTTTTTTATTCTTATCACTCTTCTTATGTAATGGGTGTAACATAAACCTATGTTTCCTTTAGCATCAGTACCGAGATGATCAATCTTTTATGTATAACATCAAAAACTTATTCCTTAATAATTGATGGTTTTATTATATTCACACACTAATGATGATCTTGTCCTTCATGAACACAATTATCTTTTCGTAGTTTTCTACTTATACATAGGGAAAAACTATTTTATATTCTATATTATTATTATATAAAATATAGTTAATTCAGTTCCCATTATATTTATTATCTTTTTGTGACCTTTTTTTACTTGGGTGTCTCCCATAATCTCGAATTCATTATGGTCAACTCTTTTCCATGGTCTAGTTAAATGATTTCCTTTTATCATTTAAATTTATTCTCATTTTTTTTGGAACTACAGATCATCCAGATAATTTTAATAGTTTTGAATCTCTCAATTGCATACACATTATAAAATATAAAATAGAATCCAAACATTTATCATTGATACATTCAAATCTTAGAATTTTTATTGGTGGAATGGATCAATATTAATTAATTGAGATATTAATTGAATATTTATATTGATTCCTAGAAGGTATTAACATTCAGATAGAATCTCAACACTGAATTATTCATATTAATTTTTAATATGAGTTATGAGTAACATTTTTACAACTCTAGAATAAATCATGCTTCATTATAATTCATTATTTATATATTTTATAGAATAGAAAAGTTTCATTTTCAATATTTAGAATAAATATATATCTTATAAATTCATCCCAATCACTGATAATACTTCTCTTTATTAAAAATTAATAACAAATTTTTTTTGTTGTCTTAGTAAATAATCTTCAAATTTAGATTCATCAAATATATTTTCCTAAAATATAAAATTAATGAAAATTTATTTTCATTGCTGACAAATTCCTCATACTTTGACCTTAAATTGATCGGGTTCTTCTCAAATAGATATCTTATTCTAAAAAATTCATAGTTTCTGTAACATTTAATTTGTTATGTTCTGATCCATAAAAAATGGTAGAATATTCCTCCCAATCATTTTTCTAATCCAAAAAAAATATTCAAATTTGGGGATATTTGTAAGGATAAAATCATCTATATTGTTTTATTCACACAAATAATACTCAAAATTCATACTTACAAAAAAATTACACTTACATTGGATATCATATCTATGATTATCAACATTTAAGGTTATTAATGTTCATAACTCAATAATCTTTATGGCTCAATAATGTCCTCAGGGGGTCATTTTTATGAGATACTATTTATATGAGAATACTTACATTATTTATATATATACACATAATAATAAATGATACTTTTGGAAAAATCCACTTCACACATATGGATAATGACCCTTATGATCAACTCAGTTATACAAAGATCACACTTACAACTCTTTATGATCCTAACACATGCCTTCATGGATACGTTTTTTCTTAATAACATGGATATCGTCCATATAGATCTTCTTAAGATTTTATAAAATTATCATGATTTATTCAAATTCTTAATTATATATTTAGAATTATAGAGTTCATCAGAGAGGATGAGACTCTTAGAAAGTCTCCATAGTGCCTTCTAAATCACATATTACAGAATCAGTACAACGTTTTATATTATTATTTAGGAAACTTGTTAATATATTATAGTTAAATTCCATTCAAATTTTTTCATTTATCTTTTTCACATATAGATATGAATCTGTAGCATTCAAAATGGATTTATATATCATTTCTATTATAAGGATTATAATGAAAACAAATACATGAAACTCCTTATCACTGAAAATTATTTGAAATTATACAAAATTATAAACATATCATTCACTGTAAAATGAAACTATTATATAATTTTATATCATAAGTATTATGAGATTATTAAATTTTATTACCTTTGTATATATTCCATTTTTCATAGCATCCACATCAATATAATGGTGTGATTTTTTATTTTGTATTCCATTTATATATGAAAATTTATATGAGTAAACAACATCAAGGAATAACTTTAGGACCCATTTGAAAAATAATAAAACCCAAAAAATGATTTATCAATGATTTCACATTCTTAACTCCACAATCATTACTCAATAAATGAAAAATAACTAAAAAATATAAAAATAATTATTATTCTGAATATATTTAGGTAATTTTTATTCCTTATTCTCTTTAAAGTCCATTATTATCTTATTTATTTAATTATTTTTTCTATTCTTCATTACGTTAGATGAAACATTAGATACTCCATTAATGGGAATAAGACATGTTTTTTGGTTAAATGGTATTCTTTAATCAAATAAAATTTCCACATTATTTTATTTTGATAAATAAACCAGGTAATTAATGATTATATCCAACTAGATGGAAGCCACTCTTGTACAATTATAAATTTTAAATGGATCAATGTAGAGGACTGATAGGGGACTGAATCAGTTGTTTTTTCAACATTTAACAATATCCAAGTTTCCATTTAACTATTACCCAATTTATTTTTATAAAATATCTTTAAATTTAAGATATTTAGATATATTTCGGTATTACTAATAAATCAACACCACATGCAATGCTAATAAATAATTTTAATATGGAACACATTATTTTTACATTGTTCATCTCGGAATTTGACTCCTTGTTGTGATTTTTCATTCAATATAATGTGGACTCTCCACTATAATGAAAATAATATTATAATGGTTATGATTTATCTACCACTTAATATTTTTAGTATCTTATGGGAAATCAGTTTGAAGCGTCAAACTGGACTAACGTTGAAAAAATCACACTATAAGCATAGACACACACTGAGATCTCCTTTAAACAGTTAGTCCCATGTGTTTGAAATAATCACACAATATATTTTAATATTTTTACTATCAGTACATTTTGATGTTAATATTGGATCACCAAAAGATTGATACTTAATCTGGGAATAAATATCCTTCCTCTAAATACAATTTAATCTAATTACAAAAAAGAAGAAATTGAAATTCATAGAATTTAGACTCAACTTGTAGCTTATATTTATAGTTTTATATAGAACGTAATCATGTAACAATTTCAACAAAATTTAGATCCTCTGACCATCATAAATAATGTTACTCATAAAACTCTTAAAGGGTTAACAAATTAATATAAATAATGAATAATATTTTCCGTATCTCTATTAAGTTTATATTCATCTTCTACTAACTGAAAAGTAATTAGCGTTTCATGATACTATACATCATTATAAATTAATACTTAGAAAATCAATATTCTCAACAAAATATAAACACCTTATTCCTTAAAATTTGAATGTTATATGTTCTTCACATACTTCTCAAGACCTTGATATTTATTACCATAACTATAAATTATTCTTATACAATTTATATGAAGGTCACATACGTTTTATTTTCAATATTTGAATTATAAAATACCTCTTTCACATTCATTATCCATTACCTATATTAACTCTTTCCCTCATTTTTCTTATATGGATGTCTACTAGGATCTCATATACTATTTTACCATTGTTTTCCTCTAGTAGAATTATAAAGGTACCCTTTATATTTCACTTTTCATCTCATTTCATTTAAGATAATTGACATTAAAAATACTTACTATTGGATCAATAATCATACATAATTTTTCATTTTTCAATAGAAATATAAAAAACAAGAATTTATTAGGGATTTATTATAATAACAAAACACTTAAATTTTTACCAAGACAAATTATTCATTTTTAAAGTTAGTTGATGAAAAATAGTTCTTCTTGCAAGATATTCTCTAAATTGAGATATAATATCAATAATTAATTCCACATCTGTTGTATATAAAAAAATTATTATATAATTATAGAACACTCATGAGAACATCATTAATCATCATGTTTAATTATTTTAAAAATTTCTAATCTCGAAGAATCTCATTTTCATTATTATAGATTAATTAATGTCTTATAAATCATTCCTTTAAATTTATATAAATTGTCTCCATCGTTAAACTAGAATAAAAATAATTTTTTGATTTTTAGATCAATTAATGTCGGAATCAACATCATTACATGTATTTAATCAAACTAATGAATAATAAAAAATACAGCATCATCTTATAGAAATTATTCATAATTTTATTATTATTTAATTTATTTCATTATAGTCATGATTATATAATAATAAATTCATGGATTTTATCATATTTAGTTTTTAATTTTTTAAAACATATATTTTTTCCATGAATCATTAAAACATTTCTATCACTCAAAAAATAAATTCTAAAAAATAGAAACCATTATATGGATAAAATTATCTTAAAGGGTCCATTATTATGGATTTTCCTGAAGATTAATTCTTATATAAAATGATAATTACCTTATAAACACATGATTATGATGCTCAATATTAATTCTTATGCATGTCCAGACCATATTTATTCTAGTGTCTCTATATTATCCTTATTGGTGTGTCCGTATATGATCATACATACACTCCCACATTTATGTTTTACGCATTTTTGTGCATAAGATTGAGTGATCCTTATGTTCACCTAATCATTACATATATGTATGAATGACTTGTACGATATTCTCAATAATATGGCTATCAATGTTACTAATTTAAATTATCCTTACACATGTCGTCAGATTTATATTACATTATTCTAATATGAAAATCAACCATCCAACTCTTATTCATAACACAGAGACCGATCATTACTCTATAAAATATTAAATTACTACTTCAGATTTATGTGATTTTTCAAATCGTGTTATATTTTTTTCAATTCATTATAATTAAATCAAAATCACTTTGAAAATTCTACTATTATTATTATAAAATATTCTAAAACTATTCATGCTCATTTATGAGAACAAGTAACCCAAAATATTATCAATTTTTTGTATTTCCATAATAATTAATATACTCACACATTTAGGCATCACTTCCCCAATAATAAATTTTCATCTTTGTAATTTCTTCATTAAATTAAATAGTTCTCATACTTAGAAACAATAGTATGGAATCTTCAAGACATCATCACATAATATCCCCAAATAAGGTAAATTTTAACTCTCTTAATAAAATATTATTCAAGATGTTTCCTGAATTATCTTCATTACTTATTGTGACAGTCACAGAAAATATTTTAGATCAATCTTCTATTACACTTTCCTTTTTTATGTGGAAAAACTTTATGAATGGTATGAATTTAGGGGCGCTATTGTTTTTAATATTTCCATTCATGACCTTCATGTACAATTATTACATCCATTTATCAACCATGTTTTGGATTCTCCATAAAATTAATTGGGTGAATACATTAATACACCACCCACTATCCACAGACACTAAATTTCCCCTTTTCAAAACATATCATAAAAAACAATAATATACTCATCTTCCATATACATTTTTCACTTCATCTATTCAAATCCATTTTTATGTAATTAGTAAATAAAAATACATGGTCCTATTAAAGAGGTGGACATATACTAATTTTATCATCTATAACCTTTAGGTAATTTCATATAATGTTGGTAAACACTATACAATTTTGACTCTGAGAATTCTTTCCATTAAATATTGTGAGACTCCTGCTATTCATATAATTATAATTCCCTGTAATCAGTAACATCTATGATCATTTAGAGGGAACCTATATTTTCTCTAATGATTTCTTTTTGTTCCTATTTTGGTATGTAAACTATCACTCAGGTATTTTATGAATTACGTTTTTCAATTAAGTTATATTTATTTTATATCTTGTGCTACATGCAACACCGAGTTGAAATAAAATTTGATATAAATCTAAAATATTATAATTTAATATGAACATTATCGCATAGTTGTTGGATTGGTTAATATGAATAATAATAAAAAATTTATTATAATTATATGGTTTTCAATAGAAAAAAATAAATTCATTAGTTTTTAATTGATTTAAAATGAAAATAAAAAATTATGAAAGTAAATGAAATTTTTTCTGAAAAACATGTCATCATGTGTACAGTTCTTATATCGTAATAAATTAAATGATTCAATATTAGTGACAGATTTTAATTAAATTTATATATTATAAATTTAATCAAATGTTTTATAATTAATTTAACATATTTTTAGGCATGAGTTGAGAATAAATCTATTTTTATTCTTAAAACTATGTTATTCTAAAAAGCAATTTCATAGTATTTTACACATATATTTCAAATTTAATTTTTTTATCCTTTTAAAAATTTTATTTTAAAGTATGAACATTATTTTTTATATAATCATTTAAAAATAATATTATAGTTATTTTTTGAGAATTTTATGAAATGATTAATATTTCATTGATTAGATAAAATAATAATTTTTATTAAAAATTGAATTTTCATATAAATAATTTAAAAATAACAATTTTATAAAATGCTTTAAAATTAAAAGTGGATATGTTATATTATGAATAAAAAAAATTTATCAATAGAATAAAATTTATGTTAGTTATGATATATAAACTTTTATACTTTATAAATCATATTTTTTAACCATTTTCCATCATGCTTACAGGTTTATTTTTAATTTTTATTCTACAAATTCATTGAATTAAACTATTTAAAATGGATTACAACATTTTATTAAAATAATTAATATCAATATATAATTTCAACCAAAATTTTGGTCCTATTGAATAGAATATATCATAAAAATAATTACTGCGGTAAAGGATAAAACAGGGTTTTGTGCATTACATTCCCTTGTGTTAAATTTTGTTTCAAAGAGACATAGATTATTTATTTGACAAATTTGATTTAATATTGAGAATTAGTGCGTAAAAATTATCTATTTAGGCTCATTTAATTCTTTTATTAAAGGATAAATTTTCTTGGTAAATAAAAAAAAACTATTTACAATAGTGAAAATTTAAATGGTAAAAAAAATAAACATAGAGGGTAAAGTCATAACATAAATAAAAAATGTTCTTTATTTTTTTGTGGAGTTATGGATCAACCATACCATCACTAAAATACGCTATTTATCAATATTGGATTATATTTGGTGGATAGATACTTCCTATTATTTAATATTTATTTGTCTTTACAAAAATTTCACTTTTCATTTACAAATGGGATCCTCCTCCCCTACCTTCTTCACACCCCTAAAGAAATTTGTTGTAACATCCCGATATTTTTATAATTATCTTATTTAAAATTAATTAAAATTATATGATACCATTTTTTCATGCAATGAGTAATATATCTTCGGTTATACGCAGCATATGATTATCTTTTATTGCACATAACACAGAGATTCTTTTGTAACTCATGTTACACGCAAGGTCGAGACTTACTAGACGACAATATACTATTAATATTATTTACATAAAATAATAGTCATCTCCAAGAAATTATAATGGTGGGAATGAATGTGATTAAAAAAAATCTGAATATATATTTTATACTTGTAAATATAATTAATTCATTGGTTACCAATTAATTATAAGTGAATGGGAAAACCAATTGAATATAAAGTATGTTTTTTATGGAAAACAACTATTACATCCACAAAGGATTTCTCCCTTAATAAATTAAATTAATCACTATTATTGAAAAATAATAATGAAATTTATATTTTATATATTGAATAAAATATTTTTCAATTAATCAAATCATTTTTATATTCACAATATATGAATAAATAAATTTAAAGCATAAAAAGATGCATTTTTTAGAAGGTGATTTTACCACCTTTTAATGGAAGACTTGTTTGAAAAATAAAATTTTACATTTTTAAACATTTTATTTGAAAAAATAAAATAACATTATGAAAGAGAAATATCTAAATTTTCTTTGGGTGAAATGTTTTTATTTTTTTAGAAGTTTTATGTTTTGGTGTATAATACAAAACATTGAATTTCAATTGAAACAGATTTTTAGTATAATTTATTTATACAATCAAATTATATTTTGAATTTTTTTTGTTAATTTAAATAAATTATTAATATATTAATCCAATTTATGTTATTGGAATCATTTTTATCTTGAATTTAGAAAAAAAAACATAGTGAACCTTTAGAATGTTTCACATTAAAAACATGTTTACCTATCACATTTATGGGATTAATTTTAAATAAAATTATTCAACATCTATGATTGTAATTTGAAAAATATATTCCATATTTTTAATAAGAATAATTTATAGGTTATATTATTTTGAACTTACATTTTGACAAATAAATATTAGGTAATGCAGTTAAAATTAATTATAGTAATTGAGGTAAAAACGAGCTTACTTAATGTTTAAACATAGAATATAATGTATAAAAATGATCCTAAACGTGTCTAAAAATTATTTTATAGTCATATTTGTACTATGAACCCTATAAGGATCTATAATATTACACTTTTGATCCTTTATACAAATGTAAATTGTGGGGACCACTCAAATCATTTAAAAAATGCCAATGGTGTCCTCTTCCTCCCTTATAAAAGACTACCACCCTCGCCCTCTCATAACACCACTAAATAACTTTTTTTAGTCTAAAACATTCCCAAATAATCTCCCAAAATCCCTACTATCATTATATAATCATCTCTATGGTTATAAATCAAAAAAGTAACTCCATTAGTGAAAAATAAAAAGAGTTACCCGAATAAGATGTAAAATTCTTCCACGAGAACTTTTTTATTATTTCTTTTACAACCCCTTTAATTCTTACAATAACATATTTATATAATAAAATCAGTATCCTAAATATACTGAGAGGATTTTATGTTGTTGTTAAAGCCTATACCGACACACACATCCATCCAAAGGGTAATGAAACTACCATTCATGTGTATGGAGAACTACCACCTCGTGATATAATGTCACTCATTTTTCCTTTACAACAAATTAAGGTTATTAAATATGATTTAAATACTATATTTATATGAAATATATTATATTTATAATTTATTCATACTTCTAAAATATTTATATAACACATATCGTCATGCATACCATTTTATGTGAAAACGATAACATCATTTGTAGATGTGTGGACTACCACCTCCTCAAAGCGATGTGACGCAGTCACAATTGAAAAGTAAATTGATATGGAGGGGATTAAAAATATATATATTATATAATTGAAATATTTATTATATTATTTAAAAAATATCTATCTATATCTAATACCATTTCATTTTATTCTTTCTATTTCAAACACTAAAAGATATATAACTTCATTCATGGACGTGTGGATTGTCACCCCCTCTGATATATGTGATTATAAAATTATAATCACCACATAAATAATTATATATTTACTAATAGTTTATCCCAAATAAGTTAAATACTTATATACGGGGGTGACTCAATGTAAGAAATATTAAAACAAAAAACCCCCTTTGGATCTTTTTCCATCATAAAACCAAACACTCTTCTCTCCCTTTCCCATATCAATGTATGAAAAAAATTAAATCATGCATGAGACACAACAATTTTAATTTTTTATCCCTCACTAGTATACATACAAGGTGAATTCAATTGAAATGTGTCGATGTGACAAATCCTCTAAGGCTCACATCCAAAAAACAAGGTTTTGGATGGATCGCTTTTATTCTCGGGATCAATGTTGTTACAATGATTCAGGTCATCTCACTACTTTTCCAAGGGTCACTCCCAAACTCTCTTTCGGTGGATCACAATATGTGAAAAGGATCAACCTTTTCCCCTTCCATTATCACTTCTCTATAATGGATTCACACATTGTTTATGGATATTTGGGTCCCTTCATTATCACTGATGAATGAATCCTTAACTTTAGGTAGATGCTCTATTGAAGTCCCACATTCATCCACTTAATGAATATCATTTTACAACAATTTTACTAGGTAATCCTTTTTAAATAAATTCATGATGGTTTCTTCCTTAATGAACCCAATATCTTCCAAAAATATCACCTCTTTCATGATGCTCAACTAGGATTTTTTAAGAAACCTACTTTAACGATGCTCAACTACTTTCATGAAGCTACCATGACCATCAAGAAGATTACAACTATCAATCCGATTTTTATATCATTTATAGAAATCAATATTTTAGTGATGCTTACCAATTTGGTTATGATTTCATATCCTTCATGAACATCCTTTATTCATGACCATTTTTTCAATATCACATTTTATAAAACAACTTCACAAATTCAAGGACTATGGATTTTCTCAAATATTTTAGCATCTTTTCTGAAGGTGGAAGAGTCCTATTTATAGGAATTTACTCTAATTCTATAAGTCTCTTTACAGACTGTTACCATTTCAAAAATTTCTCCCATCTCCTCCACGATACACCCTAACTTTTTGAAGCACCATTGGAATTTCTCATTCACAAATCTTGTCATAGTTGTGGTGATTACCATGAATCCTTTTCTAATTCATGATGATAAAGACCTTCATGAAACACCCTAAATTAAACCTAGACTTCATGACAATCAAGACATTACCATATTTTTATATTAAATTAATGGAAATACATATTTTGTGATGACATCCATCCCCAAAAATTTGGAACCAAAAAATGGGAAAACCCAGGGATATGACGTCACCTTTTGTATGAAATTTTATATACCAATTCTAGGACATCAATTGATGTGTATTAAATCATTTCCAACATACCTTGTAAAAAATACCTCTAAAACACCAAAACATACAATGTAAACACACAATTTAATTAAACATAGTCAACCCAAGAAACAATTAAATGTAACTTTGAGTGATTTTTGTGAAACAATATCCCTTTTTTTATTGAAAACTCTTCATTTATTGATATCACGGTAAAGGATCTTCCATCATCTACTACCATTCACTTCATAAGATTCAGATAGTGATCAACGATTTAAAAACAACATAATCTAATCCCCCATAATTCATGCTCGGTATTATAAATAAGAGTAGAATATAAAGTTCATCAATGAAACACTTCATTCCAAAAACACTCAACTACTGTCATCACTAACTCCATCTATCATGTTATCTAAACATGAATCCATTATCTTTTGCATACTAATATTTAACAATATCCCTACTCCAATTATCCCCCTCTCATATTATCCCCCTATCATGATTAAGACATTTTCCCCCCTTTTATTGTAACACCCCAAGCTTCCACGGTACGTTTCCCTTCGAATAATGCAATAGCGTGTGTTGTACGCAACCTCAGGCTCTAACATACACCACAACTAATTAAACTAGTCATTGTGACTATCAATACCTACTTTTTGAAATTTTATAAATTTTATTTATCAAAATAGACTTCATCGTTGGATTCAGAATATCGAAATTAGCCTATGTTGAATTTTTGGTATTTTTTCTGAGAACTTCCAATTTTTTATGAATAGTGAAAAATACTTAAAAACAACTTTTTTAATCAAAATAATTTATAATAATAATTTATACTATTTAGTGGTTTTAAAGTATAATTAGAATATATTTTTACCATTTTATCCAATGATGGTCATTAGAATTAATTTAACATTGAAATCAGACATAAACAAATGCCAATCTTTTGATATAAATTGTTTCTTAGAAACACGCCATTTTTTGTAACAACGGGAATTAATTATAAAATTAATTAATGCAACTTATATGTTTGGAATTTTTTAAAATAGACATCATTTTTGAATTCAGAATATCAATTATAGCTTAGGGTGATATTTTGGCTTTGTTCTGAATAACTTCAATTTTTGATGAATAGTGAAACCACTAAGTTGTAGTTAAATAACTGATTTTTCATTTAAATGAAATATTACCACTTCTGTGATTTGATTTTCAAAAATCCGACATACATGGTTGTCATTAATAAGTAAAATGTGGTTCAAAAAGATTAAAATAAATTTTTGGTGAATAGTAACTTTTAAGTTCTTAATCGCGATTAGAGGTAATTAGTGTAGTTTAAGGTACAAATAATGTTTTAATAATATGAGATGAGCATGACACTTGTCCTACTCCTATTGGATGAGTCATGGCCGACCAAGACAACCCATGGGTCAACTGGGGGACCCCATGGATCCACTTTAGTTGGAAAATGACATTAATATATATTTATTTAATGTTAAAAGTAAATTGACACAAACATGAGTTGTCTTACTAAAATAGGTTTTTAGTGGGGATACACAAGTCCAAATTTTGATTATAAATATTAATTAGAAAGCTAAAAAGATATCCTACATCATAGTATTTTTTTATAATTTTTATTCATTAAATAAATTAAATTATTTATGACATCATTATGATGCGGCGATGACCTCATTAATTAACGATTTAAATAAAATGAGAAGATAATGCAAAATCCAAGGCTTACACTTGTCCAAAGCCTATTGGATGAAGTGATTTAGAACCCTTATCACCTTAGACACGAATTATATAAGTGTGGGACCTTTGGAATCCTAAAAGAATGGTATAATAATGTAACATTTTAATCTTTCCAAAAGAGACCCTCCTCTCCTCTTATAAAAGGCCCCCACCTCTATCACCTTATTCACACTTTCAAGCCTTTGTTTCGGCCAAACGCTGCCCAAATACTCTCCCAACATTTCTCCCTTCACCCTAGAAGCTTTACATTAGTCAGAAAGCCATCCTATGGAGTCCTTTTGATCAAATCAAAAGGAAGAACCCGAAGAAGAGGTAACATTTTCATCACCCTCCTTCATGTTTCTTTCTTCTTCCACTCCCTCTTTGTCTATTATTTCAATTATAAAATTATAACTCCAGTATCTTCTATATACTGTGATGTTATTATAAATATGGAACAACCATATTCAGTATTCTACCCATCATTTGTATGACATGTCACCATACGTGCGTATGTACGGCTTACCGTCTCCACGTCGTGGTGTAATTGTTATTCAATATATTATTATTTAGATGGGTATAATAATGATATGTAATTCATGTAAATAATAAATATAACATGATAATTATTCTTTATATATGATATACTATCCAATTATATATTATTTTAATATCAAAATAATGATATTGTCGCTCGTGCGTACGTACGGACTACCGTCTCCACGAACGCGATGAGATTCATTCTCCGTCGTTTCCATTCAAGTATAATTATCATTTGATAATTTAAAAAATAATGTTTATGGACATGATATAAATCTGGATATGAATAAGATACAACCTATCCATGAAAAACATGACTTACGTAACAAAACATATAAGAAAACGAGTAAGTTAACACCCGAAACAACGATAAATCTAAGATATTGTTAACAAAGCAATGTTAAAAGATCATATATGATATCATATGAATGTATATGATTCTCGTATAATTTAATAACAATTATTTCACCATTATACAGCAGGTTAACCTACCCCAACCAAGGAAAAGTACAAGGTAAGGGTTTACTTCACAACCTCTTCATTATCCAAGGTTGTTTATACATAATTATCTACTGGGACCTCGTTATCATCCACATCCATGTTTCTTCAAAATGTATTTCAAAAAAATTTTATTATTTACAAGAATATGGGTTAAAGTCATTTATACCCTTTTTGACTTTTTATAAGAGGAATCTTACTGTCGTTTTCAAAACAAGGTCCTTTTTAACCTTTTCGACAAAATTGAGGTAAGAATGTCTTTTTTTAACTTATACGGCGGGTGCGGTTATTTTCCGCCGTTATAAAATCTTCAAAGATTTTCTTACAAGATTATAAGAATATTTTCAAGAAAATGTTTCGTTTTATATGGCTCTTAAATGATTTCAAAAATAGAAAGAGATATTTCTCTAAAAAGTGTTTTGATTTCATCTATGTCAACATCCTTTGATGGATTTTACGCTTATTTGAAGTTGATTTATTATAATACAAAACTTCTATATTGTATTGAAAGTTTTGTGATATTTTTGACTGTGGATGTGCTATTTTATACCATTCATAGTTTATGGTGAAATTATTGACATTTCGTATGCTAGTTTTAATACGAATGTTTATGTTATGTTTAAACCTTTTCATATGGGAATGCATTGGACTTAATATGTGACAGGTGGAGCCCGCTATAGCTCCTCGATGCATCTGTAGGTCTCATGAGACAAACTAGTGGCTTGGCACAAGGCCTTGACAAAATTTTATTTGTAGTCTTGGCACGAGGCCTTGGCTATGTGGTTATGATAGTCTGGCATTATGCATTCCAACATTATGAAAGTGGTTATTGATATTTCATGTGATTATTCGTCTAGTAGAATATCCATGTGAGTAAGTAATGGCATTATTTTATTTTACTTTTTCCATATTATGCTGAAGTTCAAGTTCAATAAGGCTTTTGTTTTAATTATACATTGCCTTAAATGCTTATGTTTTCTTATAAAATCTTCCGTAATATTGTTATCCTTACTGAGCATCTGAGCTCACCCCTTTCAATGTTTAAATATTTTCCAGGATGTGAAGAAGTGTATTATGACTGACTTGCGAGAATAGTCAGTGAAGATATGAATGTGGACTATGAAGACCATGTTATTGTAGTTTGTTTTCTTTTGATGTAATGAAAGACTTATGAATGTATCTAGTGTTTCCAAGGCTACTAAACTAATCGATCTTTCGAGACTTGATCTTTTTTGATCATGCCAATGTTATGAAGTAATGCACCGACTCTAGGTAGCTGGGGTCGGGGCGTTACAGTTTGTATCAGTGGAAGTTTAGTACAAACCTTGGAAACTAGATTTAGATAAACTCTGATTAGAGCACATAGACCTAAGATGAACTTTGAGGATTAGTATAGAAGAACTTCCTAGAATTTTGGTATTGTAGAGATGTTGTGAGTTTTCCGAGCAATACATCCCTATCTGGATACGAGTAGGTAGAGGCGGCTCTGGCACAGATGTACCTAGGGGTGAAACCCGAAAACACTGCTTTGAGCTAGACTCGAACGGGAACTGGTGCACGACAACGGGCCTTGCTGCACACTTGGTTACGACACTCCCGGGGGATATGCTTAGGATAACTCTCATTTTATTTACAAATCATTATGAAGGGTTTATGAGTATATACTTCCTCAAAAAAACATTTTTATGATTATGGATTATATCCATAAATAGTTCAATTTATGTTAAGTGTTTTATAAGTATGGGATTATGTATTTTGATTCATAAACTGATCTACTTTATGCCATTGTTTAGAAATGGCGCCTAGTGGAAGAAATGGAAACATTATCAATGCACGCACTCTATGTAGGGATTTCCCTCCTGCTCAAGATAATTATAGTGGGGCTGGTGATGCAACTGGTGCCGATCAGCTAATCACCATACTGGGACAACTTACTCAGGTTATGAATAATAACCTTACCCGTATGGAGCACCCTGATCCACAGCGTGGAGGATCAATGTTAGATCGATTCATGAGGAAACAACCACCAACGTTCAATGGGAGTACAAATCCTTTAGTAGCCGAGCAATGGATAAATTCCCTAGAGAAAATATTTCAGGCTTTGGGGAGCAGTGAAAGGGAAAAAGTTATCATGGCAGTTTACCGCCTCACTGGAGATGCCGATCAATGGTGGTCACTAATTCAAAACACAAAAGAAGATGATGAATTAACAAACATGGAATGATAGGAGTTCAAAGAGCTGTTCTTAGAAAAATACTTTCCTCGAGACCATCGAGCGGATATGGAAAGGCAATTTCTGAGTCTGATGCATAAGGAGGATGAGAATGTCACAAAGTATGAGGCTAACTTTACAAGGTCATCAAGGTATGTTGCAGATTACATACGTAACCCAAGAAGTAAGACTGATCGTTTCTTTGATGGGTTGAAACCATTTCTCCGTCGAGCTTTAGTATCACAAACCTTCTCTTTATACGAAGGTATTGTCTCGTGTGCTATCAAGACGGAAAAGGAATTCTCTAAGTCTTATGACTTTAAAGCAAAGCAAGAGAAGAAGAGACCTGCTGATCAATCTGGGAATGGAAATAAAGGGAAGAAGGTAAAGGTTGAATATCCATCTTGTGGTAAATGCGGGAAGAAACATCCTGGTACTTGCTTGAAGGGAATGGGAGTCTGTTACAAGTGTGGTGAAAAAGGCCACCAAGATCATTATTTCAAGGGGAAGAAGGAAGCTACCAACGTTCGGTGCTACAATTGCAGGGAGATGGGGAATTATGCAAATGAATGTCCTAAGCGTCAGGAGAACTTACCTCAGAAAAGGCCAAGGGATCAAGGCCAGGCTTATACTATCACTACTGCTGAGGTAGAAGCTCTGAAAGACGTGGTGGCAGGTAATTTAATGGTTTCCTCAAGTTTAGAAAATGCATTATTTGATTCTGGATCATCGCATTGTTTCATATCCTCCCAGTTTGCTAAGAAAATTAGATATTTCCAATTTGATTTAACAAGGGAGTTGTCGGTCAAAACCCCTAAGGGAAGTATTTTTGCAACAAAGTTTTGTCGATTAGTTCCCATTAGAGCACCTAAATGTTCTTTACCTGTTGATCTCATCGTCATACCCATGATTGAATTTGATATAATCCTCGGTATGGATTGGCTTTCAAACCATGATGCAAACATTTATTGTAAGAGGAAAGAGGTTACGATTCTTGATGATGATGATAAGGAACACCTTATCTTTAGAGCTGAATCATCGCCACATAATTCTTATCTAGATCCACCCCCAGTAGCTCAACTAAATTCAATTATTGGGGAGGAAGAGTAGGAAATTACCGAGGGTGAGGAAATGAAGATTCAAATAGAGGATGTACCTATTGTGAGAGAATATGTTGATGTGTTTCCAAAAGATTTACCTGGACATCCTCTAGAACGAGAAGTTGAGTTTTCCATTGATTTAATTCCTGGATCAAGGCCCATATCGAAGACCCCTTATAGAATGGCCACTGTGGAATTAGTTGAACTATAGAAACAACTAGAGGAATTGAGTAATAAGGGATTTATTCTCCCTAGTGTTTCTCCTTGGGGAGCCCCTGTTCTTTTTGTTAAGAAGAAAGATGGATCTATGAGGTTGTGCATTGACTATAGGGAGATCAATGCTATAACAATAATGAACAAGTATCCCCTACCTCGCATTGATGATTTGTTTGACCAACTGCATGGAGCTCAATACTTTTCAAAGATTGACCTTCGGTCTGGATACCATCAGTTGTGTGTGAAGAAGGAAGACGTTCCAAAGACAGCATTTGGAACAAGGTACGGGCATTACGAGTTTACAGTAATGCCTTTTGGATTGACTAATGCACCCTCTGTTTTCAGGGATCTGATGAATAGAGTTTTCAAGGAATATCATGATGACTTTGTAGTGGTATTTATTGATGATATATTGGTATACTCAAAAATCCACGAAGATCATGAAAATCACTTACGCATTATCCTGAATACTCT
Source organism: Viscum album (assembly GCA_963277665.1). NCBI lineage: Eukaryota > Viridiplantae > Streptophyta > Magnoliopsida > Santalales > Viscaceae > Viscum > Viscum album. The sequence goes on along the minus strand of CAUJRU010000384.1, from coordinate 94,183 downwards.
TAGAAGACATGAATTATATGGGAAATTTAGCAAGTGTGAATTCTGGCTTCATGAGATTTCTTTTCTGGGCCATATTGTCTATAAGGATGGAATTTCTGTTGATCCTTCTAAAACCAAGGCAATCCAATAATGGCCAACACCGACAAGTATAACTGAGGTACGCAGTTTTATTGGTCTAGCAGGTTATTATCGACGTTTCGTCCAAAATTTTGCTAGATTGGCTAACCCATTGACAAAGCTCACACGTAAAGGGATTAAATTGGTCTGGAAAAAAGAGTGAAGAATGTTTTGAAGAACTAAAGAGAATATTAGTCAATGCCCCTGTATTGACTCTACCATCGGGGAATGATGGGTTTGTTATTTATAGTGATGCATCAAAGAAAGGACTTGGTTGTATCCTTATGCAGAATGATAAGGTCATTGCCTATGCATCACGACAGCTAAAAATTCATGAGCAAAACTATCCTTCTCATGATCTTGAGTTAGCAGTTGTGATCTTTGCTTTAAAGATATGGAGACATTACCTCTATGGTGAAAAATGTGAGATTTATACTGATCACAAGAGTTTGAAGTATATTTTCACACAAAAAGAACTCAACATGAGGCAAAGGCGATGGCTTGAACTACTCAAGGATTATGATTGCACGATACATTACCACCCGGGGAAGGCAAACAAGGTGGCAGATGCTTTGAGTAGAAAAGACCATGGAGTTTTGAATGTGATGAGAATTGAAAGGGATCCAATTTTCTTGGATATAGTGAAGATGGACATGGGAATAACTAGGGAAGGTGAAACATCAATGCTTTTTCAAATGTTTGCCAAACCATCATTACTAGAAAGGATTAAGAGTTCTCATACCAATGATGAAGAATTTCAGAAGATGATTAAAGATGTGAATGATGGAAGATTGAGGGACTTTGTGTATAAGGATGTAATTTTGAAATTCAGGAAGAGACTTTGTGTTCCCGACATAACTGATCTAAAAAGGGAATTGCTGGATAATGCTCATAGTTCCAATTTCTCTATACACCCTGGGAGCACCAAAATGTATAGATATTTGAAGGAACATTTTTGGTGGGACAATATGAAGAGGGAGATTGCTGATTTTGTGTCGAGGTGTATGGTTTGTCAACAAGTGAAAGCTGGAAGGAAACATCTTGGTGGAGTATTGCAACCTCTTCCCATACCTGAGTGGAAATGGGATAATATTACGATGGACTTTGTCATGGGACTACCAAAGACTCCTAGAAGGAATGATGCAATATGGGTCATTGTTGATCGTCTTACTAAGTCAGCACATTTTCTGGCTATATGGGAGGATCTACCACTTGAACGTCTAGCAAGATTATATATTAATGAAGTTGTAAGACTTCATGGAGTACCCCTATCGATTGTTTCTGATCGTGATCCTCGTTTTACTTCAAGATTCTGGAAAAGTCTTCAAAAGGCCTTTGATACTGAACATTGTTTGAGCACTACCTATCACCCTCAAACAGATGGACAATCAGAACGGACTATTAAAACCTTATAAGACATGTTGAGATCATGCTCTCTTGACTTTCAGGGTATGTGGGATCAATACTTACCACTAGTAGAATTTTCCTATAACAATAGCTTCCATTAAAGCATTCAGATGGAACCTTATGAAGCGTTATACGGAAAGAGATGTCGTACACCAACCTGTTGGGATGACGTTGGTGAAAGAAAACTTGTGGGACCATAACTGGTGGAAGAAACAATGGAAAAGGTGAAGGTAATCCAAAACGACATCAAATCAGCTCAAAGTAGGCAGAAGAGCTATGCCGATAACAGAAGAAAGGTTTTGGAATATCAGGTGGGAGATCATGTTTTACTAAAGGTATCTCCATGGAAGGGAGTTATACGTTTTGGTAAGAAGGGTAAGTTGAGTCCCAGGTACATCGGACCTTTCGAAATTCTAGATCGTATTGGGGCTGTAGCTTATCGTTTGGCGATGCCTCCAAATCTCTCCAATGTTCACGATGTTTTCCACGTATCTCTGTTGAGGAAATACATGCCTGACCCAGCGCATGTACTCACCTATGAGGAATTAGAACTGGAACCCGATCATTCCTATTGTGAAGAGCCCGTCAGGATTCTTGATGTGAGGGAGCAGGTGCTGAGAAACCGGACAACTCGTCTGGTAAAGGTTTTGTGGAGAAATCATAAAATGGAAGAGGCAACGTGGGAACCTGAGGAAATTATGATGAAGAACCACCCGAGTCTTTTTATACCCTAGAAATTGTGAGGACGCAATTATTTGAAGGAGGGGAGAATGTAACACCCCAAGCTTCCACGGTACGTTTCCCTTCGAATAATGCAATAGCGTGTGTTGTACGCAACCTCAGGCTCTAACACACACCACAACTAATTAAACTAGCCGTTGTGAATAGTAATACCTACTTTTTGAAATTTTATAAATTTTATTTATCAAAATAGACTTCATCGTTGGATTCGGAATATCGAAATTAGCCTATGTTGAATTTTTGGTATTTTTTCTGAGAACATCAAATTTTTTATGAATAGTGAAAAATACTTAAAAAAACTTTTTTAATCAAAATAATTTATAATAATAAATTATACTATTTAGTGGTTTTAAAGTATAATTAGAATATATTTTTACCATTTTATCCAATGGTGGTCATTAGAATTAATTTAACATTGAAATCGGAAATAAACAAATGCCAATCTTTTGATATAAATTGTTTCTTAGAAACACGCCCTTTTTTGTAACAGCGGGAATTAATTATAAAATTAATTAATGAAACTTATATGTTTGGAATTTTTTAAAATAGACATCATTTTTGAATTCAGAATATCAATTATAGCTTAGGGTGAAATTTTGGCTTTGTTCTGAAAAACTTCAATTTTTGATGAATAGTGAAACCACTAAGTGGTAGTTAAATAACTGATTTTTCATTTAAATGAAATATTACCACTTCTGTGATATGATTTTCAAAAATCTGACATACATGGTTTTCATTAAGAAGTAAAATGTGGTTCAATGAGATTAAAATAAATTTTTGGTGAATAGTAACTTTTAAGTTCTTAACCGCGATTAGAGGTAATTAGTGTAGTTTAAGGTACAAATAATGTTTTAATAATATGAGATGAGCATGACACTTGTCCTACTCCTATTGGATGAGTCATGGCCGACCAAGACAACCCATGGGTCAACTTGGGGACCCCATGGAGCCACTTTAGTTGGAAAATGACATTAATATATATTTATTTAATGTTAAAAGTAAATTGACACAAACATGGGTTGTCTTACTAAAACAGGTTTTTAGTGGGGTTACACAAGTACAAATTTTGATTATAAATATTCATTAGAAAGCTAAAAAGATTTCTTACATCATAGTAGTTTTTTTATAATTTTTATACATTAAATAAATTAAATTATTTATGACATGATTATGATGTGGCGATGACCTCATTATTTAACGATTTAAATAAAATGAGAAGATAATGCAAAATCCAAGGCTTACACTTGTCCAAAGCCTATTGGATGAAAAGATTTCGAACCCTTAACACCTTATACACGAATTATATAAGTTTGGGACCTTTGGAATCCGAAAAACATGGTATAATAATGTAACATTTTAATCTTTCCAAAAGAGACCCTCCTCTCCTCTTATAAAAGGCCCCCACCTCTATCACCTTATTCACACTTTCAAGCCTTTTGTTTCGGCCAACCTCTGCCCAAATACTCTCCCAACATTTCTCCCTTCACCCTAGAAGCTTTACTTTAGTAATAAAGCCATCCTAAGGAGTCCTTTTGATCAAATCAAAAGGAAGAACCCGAAGAAGAGGTAAAATTTTCATCACCCTCTTTCATGTTTCTTTCTTCTTCCACTCCCTCTTTGTCTATTATTTCAATTCTAAAATTATAACTCCAGTATCTTCTATATACTGTGATGTTATTATAAATATGGAATAACCATATTCATTATTCTACCCATCATTTGAATGAAATGTCACCAAACGTGCGTACGTACGGCTTACCGTCTCCACGTCGTGGTGTAATTGTTATTCAATATATAATTATTTTGATGGGTATAATAATGATATGTAATTCATGTAATTAATAAATATAACATGATAATTATTCTTTATATATGATATAATATCCAATTATATGTTATTTTAATATCAAAATAATGATATTGTCGCTCGTGCGTACGTACGGACTACCTTCTCCACGAACGCGATGAGATTCATTCTCCGTCGTATCCATTCAAGTATAATTATCATTTGATAATTTAAAAAATAATGTTTAAGGACATGATATCATTCTGGATATGAATAAGATACAACCTATCCATGAAAAACATGACTTACGTAACAAAACATATAAGAAAACGAGTAAGTTAACACCCGAAACAACGATAAATCTAAGATATTGTTAACAAAGCAATGTTAAAAGATCATATATGATATCATATGAATGTATATGATTATCGTATAATTTAATAACAATTATTTCACCATTATACAGGAGGTTAACCTACCCCAACCAAGGAAAAGTACAAGGTAAGGGTTTACTTCACAACCTCTTCATTATCCAAGGTTGTTTATACATAATTATCTACTGGGACCTCGTTATCATCCACATCCATGTTTCTTCAAAATGTATTTCAAAACATTTTTATTATTTACAAGAATATGGGTTAAAGTCATTTATACCCTTTTTGACTTTTTATAAGAGAAATCTTTCCATCGTTTTCAAAACAAGGTCCTTTTTAACCTTTTCGACAAAATTGAGGTAAGAATGTCTTTTTTAACTTATACGACGGGTGCGGTTATTTTCCGCCGTTATAAAATCTTCAAAGCTTTTCTTACAAGCTTATAAGAATATTTTCATGAAAATGTTTCGTTTTATATGGCTCTTAAATGATTTCAAAAATAGAAAGAGATATTTCTCTAAAAAGTGTTTTGATTTCATCTATGTCAACATCCTTTGTGGGATTTTACGATTATTTGAAGTTGATTTATTATAATACAAAACTTCTATATTGTATTGAAGGTTTTGTGATATTTTTGACTGTGGATGTGCTATTTTGTACCATTCATAGTTTATGGTGAAATTATTGACATTTCGTATTCTAGTTTTAATACGAATGTTTATGTTATGTTTAAACATTTTCATATGGGAATGCATTGGACTTAATATGTGACGGGTGGAGCCCGCTATAGCTCCTCGATGCATCGGTAGGTCTCATGAGACAAACTAGTGTCTTGGCACAAGGCCTTGACAAAATCTTATTTTTAGTCTTGGCACGAGGCCTTGGCTATGTGGTTATGATAGTCTGGCATTATGCATTCCAACATTATGAATGTGGTTATTGATATTTCATGTGATTATTCGTCTAGTAGAATATCCATGTGAGTAAGTAATGACATTATTTTATTTTACTTTTTCCATATTATTCTGAAGTTCAATTTCAATAAGGCTTTTGATTTAGATATACATTGCCTTAAATGCTTATGTTTTCTTATAAAAGCTTCCGCAATATTGTTATCCTTACTGAGCATCTGAGCTCACCCCTTTAAATGTTTAAATATTTTCCAGGATGTGAAGAAGTGTATTATGACTGACTTGCGAGAATAGTTAGTGAAGATATGAGTGTGGACTATGAAGACCACGTTATTGTAGTTTGTTTACTTTTGATGTAATGAAAGACTTATGAATGTATCTAGTGTTTCCAAGTATACTAAACTAATCGGCCTTTCGAGACTTTATCTTTTGTGATCATGCCAATGTTACGAAGTAATGCACCGACTCTAGGTAGCTGGGGTCGGGGCGTTACATTTATAGACACAATTTATCCCCCTTTCTCAATGGACCTGAATGTAACTTCATTTTGGTCTACAACATGGTAATGAACATAGATTAGAACATTGGGAAAAAAACATCATACCTTGGGGATAAGGTGTCCCAAATTAAAACAATTTTGAGTGTGGGTATTCTATTTATGTCAAAGATCTAGTCAATTCCTCTCAAATTATACTTTGGATAAGGACTTCATCGGAATGTCAACAACCTGTAGTTCTGTAGTCACATACTGCAACATTAGAAATCCAATCACCACCGTATCCTTGATTAAATGGTACATGATTTCAGTGATATTTTACCTTAAGTGATTTAAATAATTTTTTCTAATATTTATACCACTGGAATTATCATATGGGATTATGATCAGTGATTTCACATTAACTCCCACATCCTCCAGAAACTGATTTATCCATAATAACTACATTAATGCTTGATTAGTTGGATTATATTCATCTTTTATAGTTATCAATTAAATAAAATCATGTTTCTAACTTATTTAAGAAATACACCATTCTACAATATCTAATTCAAAAACCTAAAATTGATTTTCTATCATCTTTTGATCATTCCCATCATGTATTGGTATTCCCCAATAACTCTTACTATGATTTTCCATTGTTTAGAAAATAGAAATCCATCATTCCCTTGATATATAAAAGTATTATTTTATCTTTATTTATGCGGGTTTACATGTTATTACATTGACACTATACTACTTCACATGTGGAAATAAGAATAACCAGTCTTGTCTCTATTGAGTAACATAGGCTATTAATGATCTGGTTGTATTCTATTAAATTAATTGATTTTCCATCATCAGCATGTGACAGTGTCATTTGGGTAGCATATGGAGTTTTCATATACATGGAATTATGAATTCAAAATCTTCTCAACAACTCCACATAATATTTATATTTTGAAATGAATGTTCCATTCTTTCCTTATGTCACCTATAAACACATGAAAATGTTATTTTACAAATCATTTCCATTTCGAATTTACTTTTCATGAATTTTATGAACTATTTTTTCTGAGCTTCATCTCATTTACCATATATTCAATCATCTATATACACCATAATTATTATCATTTGATTAATTTTATTTGTTACATATAGATTGTAATCAACTACACCACATCAAAAACAGTTCTTCTTAGAAAAATTATCCAGCCTTGAATATCATGATGATGGAGCTTTCTTCAACCCATATAGTTCTTTTATCAGCAGAAAAACTTTTTTTTATTTTAATAAATTAGAAAAACATAGTTCTTCTTAATATAATAAACTTCTTTCATAACCCCATTGAGAAATTATAACATGACATCCATCTAAAAAACCTTGAATAGTCTTCGCACTACTATGGAGAAGAATAATATGAATGTATTTAGCCTTGAAACAAATGCAAATGTTTCATCAACATCGATTACTTATATCATTGAGAACACTTTTCACACTATAAATGACTTGTTTTGAATCATTAAACCATCTTCATTCATTTTGTGGTGAAATATTCATTTAGCCCTACTGACATTATTATTTGTCAACCTTGAAAAAATCTCCCATGTCATATTATTCTCAATTTGATCAAAATTGTCATTCGTAGTCTAAACGCAATTGTTATCTCTAGCTACTTCCATAGAACATTTAGTCTCTATCTATGATAAGAATTATGCTGGTTATAGAATCTTAATCCTTCTTTTCTTTACAGATGTTGTCTGATCACAGATTTTGTATTGTATATCAATGATGACTCCACCCTTTGGAAATTTTTGTTGATAATTGTTTATTTCCATAATTTCCATTATCTAAATCTTATTTAGAATCATACAGTTGAATTGAAACTTCAACTAATATGATTGTTACCTCATCACTACCCTCCTAAAACTATTCAGGAATATTCTAATGATTCCACTCATTCTATACTATAGTTACATCATTTATTTCAAATACCTTTCCTAACCATTTTTTGAATCATTTATATGATTTTATTTTCTTTGAGTATCTAGGAAATATCCCTTCATCCCCATTTCATTCAAACTTTTTGTGTTTCTCTATATTGAGAATGAAATACATTATTTGGAAGACTCAAATGTACTTGCACATTGGCTTCATTCCAAACTATATCCTTAATGGAGCAGTCTAATATTTTTAGAATAATAATGCTCTATTTAATTTGTCGACTAATTTCATCACAACTTCTTTAGAAGACATCTCTGGATGGTCCTTCTCAATGAGAATGTTTCTATCCATGTTATTGATAATTAAATTTCTTCTCTAAACTACTCTATTTTTTGTTGTATTTTTAGTACTGAAACATGGTGTCTTATCCAATGTTTCTAAATATAATCCTCTACTTTTCTATTTCTAAACTCGATTCTGTTATCAGTTTGGATCTTCATGATTTTGTAAACTAGAATCTTTTCAAATTCCCTTCGATAAGTTGTTAAGAAACTAAACACATCATACTTGAATTTGATGACAAAAACCCATGAAATTATACTAAAATCGTCAATAAACAGAACATAATATCTCATTTCATCAATAAATATTGTAGATATAGGTCTATACACATCAATATTCACTAACTGGAGAAATTTTTTTAAATGGTTATTTTTCTTTATATGTCTATAAAATGATCCTCCCTTTTGACTAGGACCACATTAATGGGTATGATCATGTGATAACTTGGGGAGGTATCAAGAAACGTCACATTTGACTAGATCGTCTAACGATGATTGGATCCAATGATGAAGTATTTTATTCCATAACTTGGTCTCTTCTTCCTTGTTTAAAAATAATGTATCCTCTTCTGCACATACAAGGTAGAGAATCCCCTTCATAGGATTTAACTAAAAAAAATTCACCACCTTTTTCCTTCCTGATACATAATTTCATTGAAAGGATTATTTCATTTTCTATGTGACATAGTTGACATACATGAAGAAAGTGGTGACTAAGACCATCAACAACCGATATATATTCATTTCTTCTTTATTTTCACACAAAAAACATTTTTTCTAACCCAATAATTTTCATGAATCCATTATTACAAAATCTGAAAATATCTTCCCTTTCATAAATAATTCATGCCACAAGTTACTTAGTTCCTATCATATGGGTGGTGCATCAACTATCAATGACCCAAATTCCGGTTCTATCTGATGCTTCGAATGCAATCTCAATTACCATTGTATGTTCATCTCTTTTCTTTCATATCAATTCCATTAACTAGTATTCTAGATAATTATTAGGGAATGATGGACTACATTCATATTTTATTATGAAAAATCTATTTTCTGGTTTTAGCTTGTTTTGAGTTCCTTTAGTGGTTTCTTAAAATTACATTGGGTCAGATTTGTCTCATTTCTCTATATAGTTGATGTATAATATCTTGATAAGTGTCCAAATCCTCCTGACCAGAAACAATAACCCTAAAATTTTATCCTGGAATATTGATCTCTATTTTTAATTGTTTGTTAATATTATTCGATTTGGTACCTATTAAATATGGAAGAAAAATTTAGTGAGTGTACCATTTTTTCCCATTAATAGTAGACAATGCATGGTGTATACCTATAATCCACTAATGTACCACTTATTGTTTCAGGTGTTATCTGGATATTGTGGTATGATTCATACTGAAATCCATCATCAACCATATAGTGGGATGTAGTGGTGTAATATAAACCATTACTACCTTCTATTTGTGATCAGTCCTTATACCAGTTGTATCATTTAGATCAATCATTTTCTTCTCATGAAACTCCATTTTATGTTTCACTATAACCCAGAATTCTACTTTTCTCTTGTCAATTTCCTTTTGTATACGTTTTTCAGGAATAAAGATTTTATCCTGATGTTTTACCATTCTTCATAGAATGAAAACCTACTCTTCAAGATCTCTATTTTTTTGACTATATCTTTTAATATTCAAGTAATACTATCAAAAATTCTATTATTTTTTTCAACATTTATCTTGAATTAAATGAATTCTTATGTAGTTTCTAGAATTTCTGATTTATAACATTCAATGTCATTCACTATCTCAGAATTATTATTTTTCTACTGCTGCATATAGATTTTAAAATCATTAATCGTCCTATTGGATTTATTTTTTTGGATCTCCAAACATATATATCATCAAGTGAAGAATCAAATTTGATCTAAAGGGACAACTATACCTTCTAGTTCTCATTCATTGTTTTTGTTATCTTTGTTTTTTCGATATTTCCAATCAATTTCCACCATAGAATCTACTTCCTAATCCTTGAATCCCTAAAAATCATTAACCTCGTATTCTTCTGAACTACCATATTCTTTTGAAAGTATATTCTTCATTTTAAAAAAAAATTCCCTTTGTACTCCTCAAAAAATTTTCATTGATTGAATATTTTTTTCTATGAATTTAATCATAATTATCATCATCATTTTGAAACCTATTGGTACAGTTTTCTATGAGATGTTAAATATTTCCACATTGAAATCATATAAGTGAAACTTTCTCTTGGAGAATTCCTCCCACTCTTTTTGTATTTGTGGAGAGGATAAACATGACCTCATCCAAATCATCTTCCTCCTCATTATCTTTAATAGTGATCTTATTTATACCTTTGAATTACACTTCTAAGGACATTCCCTTTTCCACATCATCATTATCATAATTTATGACCTTGTATGTGACAAGAGTATTGTGTAATCTATCCAATGTGATCTCCTTTGTATTTTTATCTTCCATTATAGATACATTCTGATTGAACCAAGCTGTATGTTTTTTGAATATGAGCATAATAATCATTATATCTTCAATAATTTCTCCAAGAACATTCTTGTATTCCAAAAAAATCTGCTGATAAAATAATTCATCAAAATAATCATTATGGTGTATTTTCATATCCCCGTACATGTTCCATAGAACCTTAAGTTTTTTTCTCTATCTTTTGAGTCACCCTCATAAATATTTAGAAACTACTCACACATTGAATGTGATTACTTACATGAAATCACCATCATATTGATTTCTTTAGATATAGCTCCCCCTAAAGCATTGATTCCTTTCATATCAGCATCCAATCATCTATGTTATAATTTTTATACAAAGTTACTGTCCAAACTAGTATAAATACCATACATTTTGGATACAAATACGTCCATACCCTATGATTGAGAGAAGTGTTACATTTTATTCTTCCATAGCTGAGAATTATTTACATTAATGATCAGAATCATATTATGATTAACAAATTCCATTTCTTCAAAAAAGTGAGAACCATTTTATTTCAATAGTCATCTTGGATACCAATTATTATTACAACTAAGGAAAAAATCCAATTAGGGGGTGAATCATGATATGAAGTATAAAAACCGACCCCTTTAGATCTAATTTAATCATTACGAACACTCTTCTCTCACATTACCATAGTAATGTATGAATAGAAATGAAATAATGTATGATAAACAATGATTTTACTTGGTTTAACCTCACTGGGACATGTCCAAGGAAATAAAACAACAATGTGTCGACGTACCAAGTCTACTAAGGCACACTGCCAAAATAAAAGGTTCAGGCTAGATCGCATTTATGCTTAGGCTCACTACTATTACAATTTTTCGTGTTTAATAACTATTTTCCCATGGGTCTCTTTCTAACTCTTTTTTGATGGATCACTATCAATAGAAAGTATAACCTTCTTCTTCTTCCTTTTCACACAACTCTAGAAAGGATTCAAACAGAGTTTATGGAAATGTATCTCCCTTTTTCACCACTAATTAATGTGTCCTCAACTATAGGTACATTATTTATTTAAGTCTCAAATTCTTCCATAATTAATATCCCATTACAACTATTTTATTGGGAGGTCCCTTTTTAAAGGTTCATTATTCACACTACCTTCATGAACCCCACAACATTCATAAAACTAACCTATTTCACGAAGCTCAACAAGCCTCTATTGTGAAAATTTCTTTCATAAAGATCACTTTTTTTATGAAGTTGAAAACATTTTTTCAACTTTCATACCCTTCACAAACATTCATACCTTCACGATTCATAATGATTTTGATCGATATTCATACCCTTTTCAGACTTCCTTTCATCGTGACCTCTTTCGTGAGAACACCCTTTTCAAACCACCTTCATGAATTCAGAGCCTATATATTTTTGTTAAGGATTTAGATAATTTTATGAAGGGGGTAGATGCCAGTTTGTAGGTTTTTTCACCTATTCTATAATATTCCATCCATGTTACTCACATGTATGTGCGGCCTACTATCTCATGTGTATGTATGACATATCGTCTCCATGATCATAACATTGGTTCGTTTTTCATAACCATCAATACTATATGCTTTTAAAATTACAATCGATCTAGAAATTTCATAATTATGTCTTGGGTATTAATCTATATATATTTAAACAATGAAATCACATTCCATAGTTGATCAATCATATTCATTTTTTGACGCATATGTTGAATGAGGTCAAAACATATGACTTAAATCGTATTGACTATATAAATATATTAACCTTGTTTATAAGTAAAATAAATGTAATACTGTACTTATAAAAGGGTTTTAAGGATGTAAATAATTAATATAAGTTTATTACTAAGTAAAATAGATGGAAATCATGACAAATCAGACCGAAGGTAAGGGATTTATTAACATAATATCTTTTCATTGTGTTAAACTTATATGTGATTGGTTATGTTATGATACAAAATTTGTGAGAATTAAACATTGATATTTTCATAACATATTTCCAATTTTATTTTTATTGATTTAATTTTTTAATACATAATTATTAAAAAAATATTCTCAGTCCAATGATGTGATATTTGTAAGGGATTTTCATATCAGTTTTTATATTTGTGAGATAAATTTCATATTCACTGCTTATTTCTTTTGTGTATTGTATATAATTCCATTTGGATAAATTATATCATGAGATATTTTATCTTCATAGTTTTTAAATGTTTCAATTTATTATTATTAATTTTTTGGTTTCCAATTTAGATTTTACCATAGTTTTTAGGTGATTTCTAGTGGCACTTTAATTTCTATAAGAGTTATTCAATATTCACCACTTATTTTTGTTTTGTGGTTTATATACTACCCATGATTGTATTTTATGATTTTTAATCTTGAATTTATGGTTATTTACAAATCCATTTTATAACCACTCTTTCATGGGGTTTACAATTTCAAATATAGAAAAGTGGTATTGAATTTGTTTCATAGTTTTCTTCTTTAAGACATTTGTTATGTTATAAAACTAACATATTTTATGAGTTTTATATACTTATATTTTTACATGATATATCATTAATATTCTTATTCTCATGATATTTCATGTTTTTTTATGTTATTACTTCATGAGGTTTATTATACGAATTTTTCAAAGTGGTATGTGACACTTTGAATGTGTAAATATTTTTTTCTTCAAAAATGTTTTAAATGGTATTTTAGTGGAATTTCAACTCATTAAAGTCAGAAACCCTAGTTGTTACATATCCTTTACTAGGGATATTTTTATTTATATCATCCTTATTATTTAGTTTGATGGATTATTTCCATTTAATAGATAATGTTAATAAACTCATTTCCTTTCCATGGGTTAATCTTGATTCAAATAGATTATAATGAAACCTATTTATTTTCCATGGGTTATTTGTGTTTCATGGGTATTGAAATTAAACTTATTTCTTTTCCATGGGTTTATTATTTTATAATTAAATAATGACTATTTTTATGATTTTTATGAAGTAATAATTTTTTTCTTGATAAGGTACGTGGAAATTATATAAAAAGAGCGAGCTTGAAACACCTTATATGAAGGGTTGAGCCCGATTATAGCTCATGTCTGAACATGATATAGCTTATAAAAAGTTTTAAACCCTATTTTATATCATGAATAATGGGTGATCCTAATATATTTTATATGAATGGTGTTACAAATTATAGCTCTCCAATGAATATGGTAATGATAATGTTTGATGTCAGTTCTGTGGTCAATCCAAACAAAAGGGTTTGATTGAGATTTTTTAAAAGTGAGGCTCTAAGTTACCAAAAATATTTTAATATATAATTATGAGTTGATAATGTTTCTCATGATCATGATTTATATCACATGGGTAATGATTTTTTTATCTAATTACTACTGGAATTTCCATAGTTTTAATATTTTATGGTCTTGGTATTGATTATTATGACTTCTTTTATGGTTCCCAAATGGGCCTTGATTATGTATTTAAACCATTATGTACTATTATACTAATTTATGAAATTAATATTCTGATTATTATGTTTACCATTAATGATAATTTGATCTCACCCTTCACATGTTTCCTTTTTTCCATGTTATAAAGAATGAGGTTGAATCATTTATGTCTATAAATGATTTCATAAGGATTATTTTGTTGTCCAATTGAGAAATTAGAAAAAAATGGGTTAAATGGGATATTTTTTTATTTGATGACATGTGAATTGTTTATATAGAAGTTTTTCCTAATTATATAATACAATATACCAAAATGTAATTATAGAATATAATTGATACAGGTTTTCCATTTGATGTTGTATGGTTTTGAAAGAATAAATTGGGTCACATTTATCATCTTCATAGACAAAAATGATAATTTATGGATTTTAGTACATCTTTCGGCAGTTTAGGTATTGGGATGTTATATTTAGATCATCCAACACTACCAAAAACACTCCTCAATATTGACTGAAACATTCTAAAGTATCTTATCTTCCCAACACCCAAAACCTAGGGTCCTTAATAAGAGAACGAAAGGATTCATTTCTAAGAGATGATAATTTTCTTTAATAAACAATTCATTCTTTACTTCTTCTCTTACCAAATTCATTAATATCTTAATAATTACAATATTATAATACATGTATCTTCCATATATTGAGTTCTTATAATTTTAATTTAATATCCTATATCAATCTCATATTTTGTTAAATGATAAACAAAATTTTCGATTGTTTGTGCGATGGACTACCACCTCTCAAACCGATATAATTTGTTTCCCATCACCGACTCTACTGATAGTATATGATGGCGTATTTAATTTAAATATTTGATACTTAAAGCATTATTAATCTTCTTGAATTATAATATCACATCCACATTCTTACATTCTAATTCTTTTGAAAATGGTAAAATCCCTCATGCATAAGTGTAGACTACTGACTCCACGAATCAATGTGATAAATTATTCATTTTATTTTGTAATGGAAGTTAAGAATATATAATAAATTAATATAAATGATATATAAAAATTATTCTATAAATTTTAATTACTATTTATATTTTTTTCCCCATCCATATTAAATATTAAAACAACATCCTTGTATAAGTACAGCCACTCGTATCCATGAATGTTGTAAGTCAATTTTTTATCACTACTTTTATGGATATTAATAAATATGTATGTAATTAAAATATATGATATTTATGTAATGATTAACATTCTATAAATTATATATTCATGTGAAAAGTAAAATGATCAAAATAACCAAACCAAAACCTAAATTAAAATTGAAATATTTATTACCTAAAATATTGTTTATAACAATAAATAGTTAATAAATTTGTGATAAAATATTATATGTAAATTATATTGGTTATGATATATAGGATTATGGATCTGAAATATATTTATGATAATCCTATATTTAATATATAGGAGTTTAAAAAACTTATGAAGGAAGTATAACCTAAGAAAAGGGTTGTTTCCCACTTCTATTTTTCTAATACATATGCCTTATATACCCATTGTTTCATTTGAGTATATTATAAACCACCCATGAATTTATTTTATGATTACTGTTATGAAAATTATTTTATATAATTAACATTATAGGGTTTTTTCCATCATTTTACATACCATTAAAATTATACCAAATTGGTAATGTTTTACATTACAATCTCAATGTTTATCAATATTGTTTATAATTAACATTAAAATGATGAAATATTATTATACCACTCTAAAAAACTAATTAATTTTATTATCATCAAGTTATTTCTATAAATTAAATATTTTCCTTTAAATTCCCTCTCTTTACTAATATAATAGACCTAAAAAATTATTTTAATGAAACCCATTTTATCTCTCATTGTTGGAAAATCCATTCTCTACCATGTTCATGATTTCAGAAATGTTCTAAAGAGTATTTTTAAAATTATACTATGTTAGTTTAAATTAATATTTACCCTTGTACAAATTTTTTGAAAAATGTTTTAAAGGGAATCTTATTTTCTTCTTTCGTATAAGGTAGTCTCGAATTTTTATTACAAATGGGAATGGAATCATTATTTTAATCTGTATGTCATGAATAAATTTATCCACATTAATGACCACACAAGGATTAAAAACGTCAATTTATATGTTTTAATGGGTAATTTAAATGAATATAATTTTTAAAATTATTTGTTAATTTTTTGTATCAAAAGTTATTTTTAATTTTGAAACGTTAATTTACTCAATTATTTAATAAATATTTCTTAACGGATTTTATTCTCATTGATGAAAACAACCCTTTATTATAATTATTCTCCAAAGAGATATTATCCACGGTTACGATCTATATTATTTCTTTTGATTGTTTCTAATATAGATGGAATGAATTTTATGAAACCCTTTTCATTTATATGGGTTATAATATTTTGTAATTTTATGAAACATGATTCTTTTCAATGAGTTGTGATATTATGATGTTTTTATGAAACCTATATCATTTTAATGGGTTTTGAAAAAATAAATTATTCATTATTATGTGGAAGACATATATATTGTTTTCATTATATAACATGTGGGCTATAAATTATTTATCTCTTTAATGAATGGGGTAAATATGGATAACACGTCATGTAAATATGTTATAAGTGATATTTATTTTGTGTTCACAATTTCAGGTGTAGACCTAGATTCCATATCCATATGTGTAATGAGCCCGTAAGGGGTTCAATTCCGCAAGGTTTCCACATGTTTCCTCCAGTCTTATTCTCCTCAGTTTGACACAGCTTCTCCTCTCTATGCTCCTCCTTGAGGATCTTGTGGTGTGTGATTCCCAGTCCAACGGCAGCATTGATGACCTCGTGGGATCGGCCATCTTAGAAAAACTCATCGTTTTTGGTCATTCCCTCACCCATAATTCTTTTCAGTTGGGGTTTACTTTGGTGGTGCAGTGCATATCTAAGTTTGAGACCAAGCCTTGGGGGTCAGGGGTTGTTGCCGCATTTTCGTTCGGATGGGTGTGTGGGGGGTGGTTTTCTATGGTCAGAATGGATGGATCTGATGGTGGAGATAGAATCCAAATATCTAGCATATGGTGAGGTTTTCTTGGATTCTGGCGGTCTTCACGTCACGTGGTTTTGTTTTTGGAGATCTTTGTTGATGAATTTTTTATTATACATGAAGTGGGTTGAAGTTTCTAGATTCAAAAAGCGGTTCTTTTACACATATTTTGTGGTTTCTAGTTTGTTGTTGGAGTGGTGGTTCATGGTAGTGGAATGTCAAGGAAGTGGATGGATTTTTTTTGTGGTGTGCCGGTGTGTATAACTCCTCATGGATTTCTTCATTTTTGTTGTTGTTTTCTTTTCAATCATGACGATTCAAATATATTTCTGTTTTTTTTGCTGATGTTTGATGCTGAAATTGAGAGTTTCAAGTGGTGGAGTTGTAGCTTGATGATGTAGGTTATATGGTTCTCTAGTATTTTTCGGAGTGAGTAAAGACATGATTTTTTGGTTTTAGGAGTGATCCACACTGACAGTGTTGGAATATGGAAAGATTTCAGACTAGAATAAAATTACTACTGTTACCATGGGATATGGCTAGATTAGTGGAATACCTCATAAGAATGGTACATCAAATTGATGGGGTCTGAAGATGTTGGTGAATATTGTTCTTTTTTCATTTGATGGTTCGTTTTTTGGATGATTATTTGGTCCATACATTAAACCAAAAATGCTTCAGATGTGGATTCAGAGCAGGTGGTGTTCACTATGCATGACTTTTCAGATTCGTAAGTTTAAGAGGGTATGGCCTAGACATCGGTACCAGGCACATGCATTTTTGGCACAGCACTCTTACTGATTATCCATGCACTAATGGAGGCTTTCTATAATGATGTTTATGGTGGGAGGGGTATTTCTAGTACTTTTGTCTTGGTAATGAGTCATGTTATGCCTTTATTTATTTGAATCCATGTGAGGTTTCCCACATTATCCTTAAAATTGTGTTTATCAAAAATAAATCAAAATTGAGGACTTAGATCCATTTAGTCAGTCATATCCATATGTGTAATCATGGACCTAGTTTTCATATATATGAATTAAAATATATTTTCATTAGTGGACATAGATTTAATGTCCATATGATTATGTGTGGAGTTCATTTTCATATCCAAAAGTTTATGTAAGATCCTTATTTCATGTCCTTACCTTAATGAAGGATCCTTTTTATATATATACATTTTCATAATGATAAATTATTTTTTTCCACTTTAAAATGTGAATATTTTTTCCTCATGGATCATAGTCAATGATTTCCTTTAGGGTTTGCGTCAAATGACCATCCAATACTTGTTCCATGACTCATGTATAGTATCTTTGACAAATATAATATGATCATTTTATTTTATGGTCATGATACCAATCACATATTCATATATTATTATTTAATATTAGCATCAATTGATATGTCCCATTTTTATAGTTTTTGTACATCTGAGCTCACCCATTCTTATGTTTCCATTTCCCAGCTATTAAGGAATTATTTTAAGTAGTGTATTTCTAATAATATTACCATGTATGAAGAATATTGTGGGAGATGTTTTAAATATTTCATTAAACAAGAAGATTGTATTTGCCTTCTTAATAGACACTAAGAATTTATTGTCCTCAAGAACATATTAGTGATATGTATTAAACATTAATCTAAAAAGATATAATATTTATATATGAAAATCATGGATACTATAGTTGAAAACATTTGATTGGTTTACTCAACCTTTTTATATGAGGTTTTGTGGACCATTGTGAAAATACTATTGATCAGTTAAAGTGTAGGAAAACATCCTAATTTGTTGGTAAAGAAGATATTATGTAATTTTCCAAACAATTCATCCCTATACAGATATAACAAGTTCATTTGGTGTTGGAAGAATGGAATCCAGGGGTAATAACTCTGAAAATAGTTGATCACGTATATGTTGTACGTCATTATTGTACACGGTGATTGTTCCCTTACGGTGCTTGTAGTTTTAATCACATTGGAAATATGCTTTGGTTAATTCAAATTTTCTTTTAGAATAATCATGATTTATTTGAATAGATAATGTAACATCCCAAGTAATTAATGAATAATATATATTTTTATCTATGTCTACTAATGATTTAGATAGTGTTTTAGAGGATTAAATGAGAATAAATCCAATCTTAAGCATGGAATACACTAATATTTCTAAAAGATTGTTTTACTACTTTTTGATGGAAAACCATTTTTAAATCAAACAATTGACAATTTTATAAGCCCTATTTTCCAAAATAAACTTATTATTTATGATTGAGACATTGAAATTTACATTGGATAATTTTTTGGTATTTTTCTTACAATGTTCATTTTTTTAATGAATAGTGAAAAATACTGCATTTTACATCAAAAAAAATTTTCATCTAATTTAATTATATTGTTATATTATCTTTCTAATTGGTTTTAAAGTTCAATTAGAATATATTTTTACCATTTAATCCAATAGTGGTTGTTGGAATTTATTTCACATTGAAATTGGACTTAAACTAGTGTCAATCTTTTGATAATTATTGTTTCATAAAAACACGCTATTTTCTCTGACAGTTGGCATTAATTATTAAATTAATTAATGTAACTTATATGACTTGAATTTCTAAAAATAGACATCATTTTTGAATTCGGAATATCAAATATATCTTAGGGTGAAGTTTTGGTATTTTTCCGAAAAACATCAATTTTTGATGAATTGTGAAACCACTAAGTGGTACTTCAAAAACTGATTTTTCATTTAAATGAAACTTTACCACTTATGTGTATTGAATTTCCAGAATCCAAAATACATTGTTTTCATTAAGAATTAAAATGTGGTTCACTGGGATAAAAATAATTTTTTGGTGAATAGTATCTTTTAAATTTTTAATCGCGATTAGAGGTAATTAGTGTAATTTAATGTAAGAATACTGTTTTAATAATATGAAATGAACTTGAAACATGTACTGCCCTTATTTTATGTGTCATGGACGACCAAGACAATCCATGGGTCAACATGGGGACCCCATGGAGCCACTTTGGATGGAAAATGACATTAATATCTTTTTATTTATTGTTCAATTAAAAATGTCACAAACATGAGTTGTTTTACTAAATAAATTTTTAAATGGGGTTATACAAGTCATATTTTTTACTATAAATATTAATTAGAAATATAAAATGATTTCATACATCATTATATTTTTTTTATAATTTTTAGACATTAAATAGATTAAATTATTTATGTCACCATGATGATGTAGTGATTACCTCATTATTTAATGATTTAAATAAAATGAAAAGATAATGTAAAATATAAGACATACACTTCTCCAAAACCAATTGGTTGGGAATATTTCGAACCCTTATCACCTTATCCTCGAATTATATCAATGTGGGACCTTTTAAATCCGAAACTCAATTTAAAATAAAGTAACATTTTTTTACTTTCCAAGAGTGCCCCTCCTGTCCTCTTATAAAACGCCCCCACCTCTACCACCTTACCCACACTTACAAAGCCTTTGGCTTGGCCAAACCCTGCCCATTTTGTATCTCCACATCCATATATTACTCCTTGAAGCCTCATGTTGGGCAGAAGTCTTCCCAAGGAAGCCATTGAGCTCAAATAAAAAAGAGTTACCTGTTTTAAAGGTAGTGTTTTCTCTTGTGTTCTTATGTTTTATTTTGCTTCTCAAACCCTCTGAACTCTTTTTATTAATTTCTTTTGTAACAAATCCAGTATCATAAATATAATAGGATTTTATTATAAGAAAAATTAGAGCTACACTTACACACACCTACATCTAATGGTTAAAGAACATACTGTTTCTGTGGATGGAGAATTTCGACCTCACGAAACGATGATTGTTTAATATTCTTCCAACACCTTCAAAGGTGGCCATTGTGATGTCACTATATTTATATATAATATATTATATGATTATGTATTCCTTAAGATTATTTATTTTTCATTTATGGAACACCATTATGGCTTCCATTATGGTTATACGCGATATCTTCATTTTAGGAAGTGCGGACTACCGCCCCCTCAAAGTGATTTGATTCATTAATGCCATATGTGGGACATATAAAGGATGGATTTAAAGTTATTATATATGATGTATGTTACATCTAAATGATGAATATAATTATGGAATTAAAATATACATACCTCTCATTTTGTTTTAATTCCATTAATATGACATAGAAATGAAAGTAGCGTTCATGCATACGTACGGATTACCGTCTCCATGAACAGTGAATTTCATTTCTTACCTCTGAATGATTATGTAATATTATAAATACATGTATATTCTGGATATATATGATATATATGATATCCAAATCATGAATATAATTCTGGATATAATGAACCTTTGACCACACGAACAACATGTAATTGTATGAAGTCCACTTTCGACTTAAAACCAAATATCGACAAAAAACATTATTAACTTAAATGATTACATAATGTTTACAACATGGAAATAAGTGATATAAAAGGAATAATGAACTTTAAAAAGGTTATTATGAATGTAGAAATTAACTTATGTTTATTATTCAGGACGTTAAAGAATGATCGAATCAAGTCGGACCCGAGGTAAGGGACTTCGTCTCAATCTCCTTTCATTGAGGCATATTTCGTTTTGTACACAACTTTCTTTTATATGGTGTATAAACCCCTTTTGACCTTTACTTTTATACAAAAGGAATATTTTTCTACAAAGCGTTTTATTAAAAGACATAAAGGAATTTTTCTTTTAACGTACGCAGTGAGAATGACCTTTTCCACCGCCGCGAGTATTATTTGGTCTTTGGCTTCCTCAACAAGCCGTAATGTTTTTTTAAAATTAAATAAATACCATATACTGTTTTATATATTTTGGTATTGAAAAGGTTTTTTTTATAATATATTTTTTATGTAAATATATTTATGTGATATATTGTGATCAAAGTGTGGAGATGTTTTCTTTCCATTATAAATGTTTTATGTCTTATGATTTTATAATGGTACTTGGACATATGATGGGTGGTTGCGTGATAAAGCAAATGACGGGTGGTGCCGTGAATACCAGGATGGGTGGTTACGTTATAACCTCCAATGCATTGGGTATGGAAGTCGGCCGTATGGCTATGCCATTAAGTGATATGTGTGGAAGTCGACCGTATGGTTATTCTGTTTAAGTATGTTTATGTACCTAGTTACATTTATATGTTATGCGATCATTAAATGGGTTTTATGGAAATATTTTGGTCACAAAATGGTATGTATTGATCTTTTATTCAGTGAGGTGTTTTTACTACTTCATAAAGGTGAAAAGTATTACTTTGATAAAGTATACATGGTTTACTTGTGGTTTTGATAAAATGACATTTTTTATTCTTTGTGTATCCCTTACTGATATTTTTTTTTCTCACCCCACAATTTTTTGAAATGTTTTTCACAGAACATAATGTGGAATTGGGTCAAGGATGGGATCAAAGAAAAGTCATGCTATCTAAAACATGGAACTAGACATGTTTCTTTTTAAGAGTTTTTATTTTATGGAAACTTAGTAGAAGCATCTACATTGTAATCTTTTGAGATTTAATAGTTATGTCCTAATTCTCTAAAACTCTAAACCTGAAAAGATCCTCAATGTGAATTATTCATTTAATTTAATATTATGTAAGGATTAAGGTTGGATCCTTATAGTTGGTATCAAAGGTCGGTTTAGACAACTTTAGGAGTTAGAAAATTGTTAAATTATAAATTAATTTATGGTATGACTGAAATGATATAGAATTTAAATATTACCATGTTGCTTCACCTAAGATATTTCTATGTTCAGAATGGTTTTCCACAGAGGAAACAAAGATGCTATGTTGGGACGAAATTTGGAGGAAGACAACCTTCCAAATCAGCAACCTGAGATGGTCGGAATCGGAACTGAACAGTTTGTTGCAGTGATGGCACAGTTGAATCAGTATATAAATGGTGGTGGTATCCATGCACGAGATCAGCCAGATCAACTGAAGAGGAACATGTCAGTGGTGGAACATTTCATGAGGAAACATCCCCCGTCATTCAGAGGATCATCTAACCCCGTGCAAGCTGAAGGGTGGATTAAAGCACTGTAGATGATTTTTGATGTCATGGGGTGTTCATAACATCAAAAGGTGAGTCTTGTTGTTTATTGTTTTGAAGGTGAAGCTGATCAGTGCTGGTCGATGGTGAAAAATATCTGGGATAGTGATGAGATTGATGATCTTCACTAGGACAAATTCAAAGGTATGTTTCTTGAGAAATATTTTCCTAAGGTGGTTCTTCTTAGGATTAAAAACAGTTCTTAGAATTCAGGCAGGAGGATGACTCAGTGGCTACTTATTAATCAAAGTTCACTCGATTCGCAAGGTATGCTCCAAACATCAAACGAGATCTTGATAGTAAAATAAACCGTTTTTACTCAGGGTTAAATCCAACGTATCTAAGGGCTTTAGCTTCTCATGAGTTCAAAAGTTATGAAAAACTTGTTCGATGTGCTGAGAAGGTGGAAATGGAGTTTGCCGATGATCAGGTGTTCTTTGAAAAAACAACAGAATAAGAGGTCCAGTTGGAAGGCAAAGGGGAAGAATTCATCAAATAAGCAAAGAGGTAAGAAAACCAAATATCCATCCTGTTAGAAGTGTGGTAAAATTCATCCAGGAGAATGTTTATCCAAGTATGGAAAGTGTTTTCGGTGAGGTAAGTCTGGTCATATTGCTCGTAACTGTAAGGAAGATGATCAAGCAGGCAATGAAAAGCCAGTTGTAAGATGTTTTAAGTGTAATTAAATGGGTCATTATGAAAATGAGTGTCTAACGAAGAACTCAACTGGGGGAAATCAGCCAGAATAAAAGCCTAAAGGGGTGGTGAAATCCTTTACAACTACTTCAGCAGAAGTTGGGACATCGAATGAAGTAGTATCAGGTACACTGTTTGTTTGTTCAGATTATGCCAATGTATTGTTTGATTCAGGGTCTACACATTCTTTCATTTCTGAGAATTTCTCTAGTAAATTAGAAATTCCATCTCAAGATATTAATACTGAACTTATGGTAAAAACACCTGGAGAGAATGTTGAGAAAAAAAGGAAATATAAGAACCTTCCTATCCTTGTGTGCAGAAGGAATCTACCAGCAAACCTTATTGTTTTGCCTCTAGTAGAGTTTTATGTTATTTTGGGAATGGATTGGCTTTCTGTTTATCATGCTAAGATTGAATGCAGGGCTAAAATGGTTTTTTTTCAGAAAGATTTTCAGTTTGTGTATAAGAATGAACCGTTGATTTTGATAACATATCGGGTAGTTGAGAAACTACTAAAAGATGGAAATGAATGATACCTTGCACGTATTGTTGAAAATGAAGGAACTGTTCAGATTAATGATGTGCCGGTGGAAAATGAGTATCTTGATGTTTTTCCTGATGAGTTTCCTGGTATTATTCATGATCGGGAAGTTGAATTTACTATTGACTTAGTTCCTGATTCTAAGCCAATTTCAAAACCCCCTTATTGAATGGCTCAAGTTGAACTTTTAGAGTTAAAGAAGCAATTGTAGGAGTTATTAGATAAAGGTTTCATTCAACCTAGCACATCACCATGGGGTGCTCTTGTCTTGTTTGTTAAAAAGAATGATGGCTCAATGAGACTTTGCATTGATTATAGAGCCTTGAATAATATTACTGTTAAGAACAAGTATCCTTTGCCTCATATCGATGATTTGTTTTATCAGCTCCAGGGAACTCAGTATTTTTCAAACATTGACTTGAGGATGGGGTACCATCAGTTGAAAGTAAAAGAAGCAGACGTTCCGAATACTGTGTTCCGTACTAGATATGGCCATTATGAATTCGTAGTTATGCCTTTTGGGTTAACCATTGCACCTGCTGTATTCATGGACCTTATGAATAGAATTTTCCATGAGTTCTTGGATAAGTTTGTGGTTGTATTCATTGATGATATTTTGGTGTTTTCTAAATGTAAAGAGGAGAATGAACGTCATTTAAGGGTTATCTTGCAAACCATAAAAGAAAATAAATTATATGTAAAATTCATCAAGTGTGGGTTTTGGTTACAACAAATTTCATTCCTTGGTCACATTGTTTCAAAAAATGGCATAATTGTTGATCATGCTAAAACAAAAGTTGTTGAAGAATGGCCAAGAACCACAAATGTAACTGAGATCCGTAGTTTCCTTGGTTTTGTAGGTTACTACTGAAGGTTTGTTTAAAAATTTTCATGATTATCTTGTCCAATGACTAAGCTAACTCTGAAGGGTGTTAAGTTTATCTGGAAAAAAGAATGTGATGATTGTTTCCAGGAGTTGAAAAGAAGATTGGTGAATGCTCCAGTTTTGGCACTTCCTTCCAGGAATGGTGAGTTTGTTATCTACAATGATGATTAATTGAAAGGAATTGGTTGTGTCCTTATGCAGAATGATCAGGTAATTGCTTATCCATCATGCCAGTTGAAAATTCATGATGTAAATTACCCTACACATGATTTGGAATTAACTGTTGTTGTTTTTGTTTTAAAATTTTGGAGGAATCATTTTTATGGAGTAAAGTGTGAAATATATACTGATCACAAAAGTTTAAAGTATATATTCACTCAGAAAGAATTGAACATGAGACAGAGGAGATGGCTAGAATTAATCAAGGATTATGATTGTAAAATTCATTACCATCTGTAAAAAGAAAATAAAGTGGCTGATGCTTTGAGTTGGAAAAGTAATTCTTCATTAAACATGCTATGTTTGGAAAGAGATCCTTTGGTTTTTGATTTGATGAACTTTGGCATAGATGTTGTTGGTGCAGGAAGTTCTTCTGTTTTGTTTCAGGTATCAGTGAGATCATCCCTGTAAGACAGAATTAAGCAATTAGAGAGGGAAGACAGTAAGTTGCAGAAAAAGGTAGAGCTGGTTCAGAAGGGTAAGTTTCCTGAATTCAACATTGATAATGATTGTGTTTTGAGGTTTGGGAAGAGATTATGTGTGCCTGGTGATTCACATTTGAAGAATGATTTGTTATGTGAGGCTCATAGTTCCCAGTTTTCAGTTCATCCTGGCAGTACTAAGATGTACAATGATCTACGGGAGTATTACTGGTGGGATGGAATGAAAAGAGATATTGCTGACTTTACTGTGAAGTGTTTGACTTTTCAGCAGGATAAAGTAGAGCGGTAGTTTCCGAATGGGATGCTTCATCCTTTACCTGTGCCAGAGTGGAAATGGGAAAACATATCCATGGACTTTGTTGTGGGATTACCGAAGACATCTCGAGGTAATAATGCAATCTGGGTTATTGTTGATCGATTAACAAAATCTACTCATTTCCTTGCCATACGAGATACTTTTTCCCTAGATCAACTTTCCCCCGTTTGTATCTTAATCATATATTCAGGTTACATGGAGTTCCTATCTCTATTGTGTCCAATCGTGATCCCAGGTTTACATCTAACTTTTGGAAAGCCCTTCAGAAGTCGTTGGGTACTGAATTAAATTTTAGTACATCTTTTTATCCACAATCAGATGGGAAGTCATAACTAACAATTCCGACCTTGGAAGATATGCTATGAGCTTATTCTAGGGATTATCATGGAAGTTGGGACCAACATCGTTTTTTGGATGAGTTTTCATATAATAACAATTTTCATTCTAGTATACAGATGGAACCATTTGAGGCGTTATATGGGAAGCGATGTCGAACTCCAACTTTTTGGGATGAAGTAGGTGAAAGGAAGCTTATAGGACCAGAATTGGTAGAAAAGATGGCAGAAAAAGTTCAGTTGATTCAGAAACACATGAGAACAGCTCAGAGCAGACAGAAAAGTTATGCGGATAACCGGAGAAAGGATCTATCATTCGAGGTTGGTGAACATGTTTTTCTCAAGGTTTCTCCATGGAAAAGTGTGATGCGATTTGGTAAGAAAGGAAAGATATGTCCAAGGTTCATTGGACCATGTGAAATTCTTGGAGAGAGTTGGATCAGTTGCTTACCGAGTTGATTTACCTCAAAGTTTATCTCAGGTACACAATGTTTTTCATGTTTCGATGTTGAGAAAGTATATGCCAGATCCATCTCATGTTCTGAGTCCAGAGGTAGTTCATCTGGAAGAGAACCTATCTTATGAGGAACAACCAGTCCAGATTCTTAACCACAGGGAGAAAGTGTTATGGAATAAGGTGATTCATCAGGTAAAGGTTTTTTGGAAAAACCACATAATTGAAGAGGCAACATGGGAATCTGAAAATGCAATGAGGGCTAAATACCCCCACTTATTCGATAAGTAAATAAATTGAGAGGATGCAATTTTATAAAGGGGGGAAGGATGCAACATCCCAAGTAAGTAATGAATAATATATATTTTTATCTATGTCTACTAATGAATTAGAAAGTTTTTTAGAGGCTTAAAATGAGAATAAATCCAATCTTAAGCATGGAATACACTAATATTTTTAAAAGATTGTTTTACTGCTTTTTTATGGAAATCCATTCTAAAATCAACCAATTGACAATTTTTTAAGCTCTATTTTTCAAAATAAACATATTATTTATGATTGGGACATTGAAATTTACATTGGATAATTTTTTGGTATTTTTCTGACAATGTTCATTTTTTAATGAATAATGAAAAATACTGCATTTTACATCAAAATGGTGTTTCCATATATTTTATTTATTTGGTTATATTTTCTTTTGAATTGGTCTTAAAGTTAAATTAGAATATATTTTTACCATTTAATCCAATAGTGGTCGTTGGAATTAATTTCACTTTCAAATTGGACTTAAACTATTGTCAATCTTTTGATACTTATTGTTTCATAAACACACGCTATTTGCTCTGACAGCGGGCATTAATTATTAAATTAATTAATTTAACTTATATGTTTTTAATTTTGTAAAATAGATATAATTTTTGAATTTGGAATATCAAATATATCTTAGGAAAAAGTTTTGGTATTTTTCTGAAAAACTTCAATTTTTGATGAATAGTGAAACCACTAAGTGGTACTAAAAAAACTGATTTTTCATTTAAATGAAACTTTACCACTTCTGTGTTTTGAATTTCAAAAATCCGACATACATGGTTTTCAATAATAATTAAAATGTGGTTCAATGGGATTAAAATATTTTTTTGGTGAATAGTAACTTTTATGTTTTTAATCGCGATTAGAGGTAATTAGTGTAATTTAAGGTAAGAATAATGTTTTAATAATATGAAATGAACTTGAAACATGTCCTACAATTATTGAATGTGTCATGGCCGACCACGAAAATCCATGGGTCAGCTTGGGGACCCCATGGAGTCACTTTGTAAGGAAAATGACATTAATATCTTTTTATTTAATGTTAAAGTAAAAATGTCACAAACATGAGTTGTTTTACTAAAACAATTTTTAAATGGGGTTATAGAAGTCATATTTTTTACTATAAATATTAATTAGAAAGCCAAAAATATTTACTACATCATGATATTTTTTTATAATTTTTATAGAATAAATAAATTAAATTATTTATGACACCATGATGATGCAGCGATTACCTCATTATTTAACGATTTAAATAAAATGAAAAGATAATGTAAAATCTAAGCCCTACACATTCCAAAAACCTATTGGATGGGTATATTTAGAACCCTTATCACCTTATCCTAGAGATATATCAATTTGGGTACTTTTAAATCCGAAACTCATTTTAAAATAAATTAACATTTCTTTACTTCCAAGAGTGCCCCTCCTCTCCTCTTATAAAAGGTCCCCACCTCTACCACCTTACCCACACTTCCAAAGCCTTTGGCTCGGCCAAACCCTGCCATTTTGTCTCTCCACATACCTCTCTTACTCCTTGAACCCACACTTGGGGCATAAGTCTTCCCAAGGAATCCATTGAGATCAAATTAAATAGAGTTACTCGTTTTAAAGGTAGTGTTTTCTCTTGTGTTCTTATGTCTTATTTTGCTTCTCCAAACCTCTAAACTCTTTTTATTTATTTCTTTTGTAACAAATCCAGAATCTTAAATATACTAGGATGTTGTTATAAGAATAATTTGAGCTACACTTACACACACCTACATCTAATGGTTAAAGAACATGCTCTTTCTGTTGATGGAGAATTTCTGCCTCCCGAAACGATGATTGTTCAATATTCTTCCAACACCTTCAAAGGTGGCCATTAAGATGTCACTATATTTATATATGATATATAATATGTTTATCTCTTCCTTAAGCTTATGTATTTTTTTTATGGCACACCTTTCTGGCTTCCATTATGGGTATACGCGATATATTCATTTTAGGAAGTGCGGACTACCGCCCCCTCAAAGTGATTTGTTTCATTAATGACATATGTGGGACGTATAAAGGATGGATTTAAAGTTATTATATATGATTTATGTTACATCTAAATTATGAATTGTAATTATGGAATGAAAATATACATACCTCTAATTTAGTTTAAATTCCATTAATATGACATAGAAATGAAAGTAGCGTTCATGCGTATGTACGGCTTACCGTCTCCATGAACGGTGCATTTCATTTCTTACCTCTAAATGATTATTTAATATTATAAATATATGTATATTCTAGATATATATGATATATATGATATCCAAATCATGAATATCATTCTCTATATAATGAAACTTTGACCACACGTACAACATTTATTTGTAAGAAGTCCACTTTCGACTTAAGAACCAAATATCGACAAAACAAACATTATTAACTTAAATGATTACATAATGTTTATAACATGGAAATAAGTGATATAAAAGGAATAATGAAATTGAAAAGGGTTCTTAAGAAAGTAGAAATTAACTCATGTTTATTATTCCGGACGTTAAAGAATGATCGAGTCAAGTCGGGCCCGAGGTAAGGGACTTCGTCTCAATCTCCTTTCATTGTGGCATATTTCGTTTTATACACAACATTCTTTTATACGGTGTATAAACCCCTTTGACTTTAACTTTTATACAAAAGGAATATTTTTCTACGAATTGTTTTACTAAAAGACAAAAAGGAATGTTTCTTTTAACGTATGTGGTGACAATGACCTTTTCCGCTTCCGTGAGTATTATTTGGCCTTTGGCTTCCTCAACAAGCTGTAATGTTTTTTTAGAAATAAATTAATACCATATACTGTTTTATGTATTTTGGTATTGAAAAGGTTTTTTTATAATGGATTATTTATGTCAATATATTTAAGTGATATATTGTGGTCAATGTGTGGAAATGTTTTCTTTCCATTATATTTGTTTTATGTCTTATGATTTTATAATGATACTTGGACATTTGACGGGTGGTTATGTGATAAACCGTATGACGGGTGGTGTCATGAATACCAGGATGGGTGGTTACGTTATAACCTCCAATGCATTGGGTATGGAAGTCGGTTGTATGGCTATTCCATTAAGTGATATGTGTGGAAGTTGACCGTATGGTTATTCCATTTAAGTATGTTTATGTCCCAAGTTACCTTTATGTCTTATGTGATCTTTATATGGGTTTTATGGTAATATTTTGGTTTAAAAAGGGTATGAAATTATATTTTATTCAGTGAAGAGTTTTTACTACATCATAAAGGTGAAAGGTATTACATTGATAAAGTATACATGGCTTACTTGTTGTTTTGATAAACTAACAGTTTTCATCTTTGTGTATCCCTTACTGAGATTTTTATGCTCACCCCAAGTTTTTTTGAAATGTTTTTCACTGGACATAATGTAGAATTGGGTCAAGGATGGGATCAAGGAAAAGTCATTCTATCTAAAACATGGAACTAGACATGTTTCTTTTTAAGAGATTTTATTTTATTGAAACTTAGTAGAAGCGTCTACTTTGTAATCTTTTGAGATATAATAGTTATGTCCTAATTCTCTAAAACTCTAAACCTAAAAAGATCCTCAATGTGAATTATTCATTTAATTCAATATTAAGTAAGTTTTAAGTCCGGGGACTTATAGATAATGACACTGAAATCACATGATAAAACATAGGTTTCATAGATTCAAAAGACGGTTCCTTGACATTGCCATCGTATAAATAATGTTATGTAGTTATAAATATTTCTTCTCACACCATAATTTTTGGATTAAGTCAATGGTTGTTACACTGAAGGTATCATATGAAAAATGGATGTGTATCCAATAAAATAACTATCTTCATGTTCTACAAAATGTGTAAAAAGTTTGGATGTATTATTTTGTGACTCTTCTCACTCAACTATCTCAATATATAATGTATCACACCAATCATTTACATTATTTTTTCTTTTTCAAATAAATTTAATATATTCTATAGATTTTAATACATGCAACACTGAATTAGCTAATGTTACTTCAAAGATTCACTTTCATTGAAATCTTATGTTACTAAAAAAACTAGGTTTTTCCAAAAATCAATTTTCTATTAAAATATTAATATTTTATATAATAATATATTAAATATCCATTAAATTAATAATTATTAATATAATTAAATAATTTGTGAAATATATATATATATATAAATATATATAATTTTAATTAATTTGTTAAGAATTTATTAGAAATGAAAATATAAACCAATTGAATATAATGGAAATACCTAGAAAAGTTTTGTATTAATTTATTAAATTAATTAAAAAATTTAAATAATATTAATGAAATATATATGTCTTATATTAAATAAAATATTTTTTATATCCATGTACCAGATTTTATATGTATAAAATATGAACAAATACAATTTTTTTCATAAACCACTATATTATTTTAATGGTAGTTTTACCACCTTTTAATGTCGAACCAATTTTAAATCAAATTTTTGAAAATATTATATATTCGATTAGAAAAATAGACTTCCACTTTTAAATCATAATATAAAATGTTATTTTGGTTGAATTTTTTTATTTTTCTGATTTGTTTCATGTATTGATGAATAGATAAAAATACTAATTTTTATTGAAAAAAACTTTTTTCATCGAAATAATTTAGTGTTAAATTATATTTATGATTGATTTTAAAGTATAAATTTATTATATTTTATTATTGAATAACATATAGTTCAATTTTATCATTTTTAAATTAAAATTAAATATAAAAACGTTTCATGATTTTTCATGTTTAAAATTTAATAACATGTTTTCTCACCCCCTTTAATGGGATTAATTTTTTATTAATTAATATGAATTATGTTATTTGAATTTCTAAAAATGGATTCCATATATGTAATAAGTGGGTCTAAATTGTGTAAATAGGTTTATTATATTTTTTGGCATAGGAATTGTATCTTAATTATTATTTTTTATTAACACAGTTAAGGGTAAATCGGGTAATAAAAGGTAAAAATTATATTATAAATATCATAAGATTACCATAAAACTTTTCCAAATTTCATTTTATGGGTGTGTTTTGAACAAATTCATCCTTGTTTCAAAATTATAACATTTATTCTTTCACTTGAGTAAGTGGATAACATTTATTATATTTTATTGAATGAACAGTTAAAGATGTCATACTCATATTTTAATAATTGTACCATTTTTAATATTATTTTATATAGTATATAAATTATAATATAAATATTCATTTCAAATATAGAATTTTTATATACATGATGATAATTTATTTATAATTTTTATTGATTAAATTATTCCCTAAATGTTTACACAATGATGATGCAATGATTATTTAATTAATGAAATTATCATATAAATGATATTAAAAAAATTAAAATAATAATTTTATATAATTAATGTCACCTAAAAAATATTTAGAAACCTTTTAAATTTATTTTGATATATTAGTAGTCTTGGTTCAAAGACATCATGGTGTATTAATATTTTTAAAAAGTCAAACAATGAATAGTATCATAGTAAGAGTTAAAGAGATTACCTATGGGTTAAAGCCAACAAATTATGGTAAAAGTGACTTATAAACTTGGAGATGTTTTTTGATTGAGATAATTTTGACCCAGACTCATCATAGATTCTAAATAACTCAATTTTGAGAAATTTAAATTTTAAAATTAATTTATATTAATTTAATATTTTGAGAGTTCCAAAAATTTCCCCTCATCACAATTATAAAGGGTACCTCCTCCACTTCCACGAAAAAATTTGCGCATTCTAGATAGAAGAAAAAAATATCCATTTATCCTCCAAAAATTCTTATCTAGGTTCTAGAGGTTCTGGTATTCCAAATATACCAACCTTAGAATCCTTAAGAAGAGATCTAAAGGAAGTTCATCGATGAAGAGGTATTCATTTTTACTATTTTGGAGTATCTAAGATCTCCCATTCTTCTGTTTCCTTTACCCATATTTCAATGAATTATTTAGGTAGGGTAGGTCTAATAAGAGTACCATGTGGGATGATATTTGTGGGAGATTTTGGAAATGTTTCTTCAAATAAATATATTGTGTATGTTTTCTTAATAGAAATTAAAAATTTATGGTCCTCAGGCATGTATTGGTTATATTTATTGAACATTAATCTGAAAAGATATAATATTTATAAATTAAAATCTTGGATTCTATAGCTGGAATAATTTGATAGGTTTAGTCAACTATAGAAGAAAAGGGTTAGTGTACATTGGTGAAAACATTTTTGATTAGTTAATGTATAGGAAACCACCCTAATTTCTGGTAAGGAAGGTATTATTTAATTTTCCTAACACGGTATCCCTATACGAATACTATAACGACATTTGGTATTGGATGAACTGAATCTAGGAGAAATAACACTGTAAAGGGTTGATCAAGTATATCTTTTAATTCATTCTAGTGCACAGTGATAATTCCCTTAAAGTTCACATAGTTTGAAACTACTATGTTATATTCATAGGTTAATACATATTTTCTTTTAAAACCACCTTGAAGGATTTGAATAGATATTGATCCTGAATTCCATAGATAAAACCCATGTTGTCATAGATTGAAAAGATGGTGCCTTGACTTTGAAATTCAATAAATTATTTTCTATAGTTATAAATATTTTTCCTCACACCATAATTTTTGGATTTAGTCGACGACTATAACCTTGAAGGTATATTTTCAACAATGATTGTATAGTCCAACAAAATGATTATTCGCATGTTCATCAAAAAGGGTAAGAAGAAGGGATGCAGTATTTTGTGACTGTTCTCACTCAACTATATCAATATATAATGTAACTCCCCAAGAGTTTACATTATTTTTTCTTCTAAAAAAAATTTGATATAGTATGTAGATTTTACTTCACACAACACTAAGTTAGCTAATGTTACATAAAATTGTATCTTTCCTCAAAATCTTACATTTCAAGTAAAACCGTATTTTTTCAAACAACAGTATATTATTAAATTATTATTATTTAATATAATAAGTTACAACCTATAAGTTAATTTAACAGTTATGAATATCATTAAATAACTTATGAAAAAAATATAAATATAAAACTAATTCATTCGTATCTAGTTTATTAGATATGAAAATATAAACCAGTTGAATATAAAGGAAACATTTTTATGCATCTAAAGGAGTTTTGTATTAATTAATTGAATTAATTACAATTAATAAATTGTATTAATGAAATATATATGTTCTAAATTCAATAATTTTTTTTTGATATTCATCCAATATATTTTATAGGTATAACCGAAGAATAAATCAAATTTTGTGCATAAAGACACATATTTTTATAATGGTAGTTTTACCGCCTTTTAATTTTGAACAAATTTTAAATCCACTTATAGAGACTTCTATATATTCCATTTTAGAAAATAAACATCCTATTTTAAATTATAAAATAAAAAGGTACTTTGGTTAAAAAATTTATGATTCGTGTTTTGATGAATAGTTAAAATACAAATTTTTAATTGAAAAAAATTTTTAACAATGAAATAATTTAGTGCTAAATAATATTTATGATTGTTTTTAAATTATAAGTAGATTATTTTTTACCATTTCATCCAATACAGTTCGTTTTCATCACTTTTACATTGAAAATATATATAAAAAACATTTCAGTCTTTTTCATGTTTAAAATTTAATAACCTATTATCTCACCCCATCAACAAGATTAATTATAAATTAATTACAATTAATTAAATTTTTTTAATTTACAAAAATGGATTCTATATATAATAAGTGATTCAAAATTATTTAAATAGGTTAATTATATTTTTGGCCTTATGAATAGTAAATTTAGTAATAATTATTATTACCATGGTTTAGGATTAATCGGATAATTAATGGTAAGAATTATATTATAAATATTATAAAATTGCACTAAAACATTTCCTAATTTAATTGTGTGGGTGGTTTTCAACCAAAATAATACTTGTTCATAAATTATAACTTTTTTAATCCACTTGGGTAAGAGGATGATATTTATTATATTTTATTTAAAGAAGAGTTAAAGATCTCATACTCATATTTTAATAACAATGCCATTTTTAATATATTTTTCTTTAGTAGATAAATTAGAATATAAATATTCATTTAAAATATTAAACTTTTATCTAGATAATGGTAATATATTTATAATTGTTTTCATAAAATAATTAACTTAAATGGTGGAATAATGATGATGCGTCGTTTGTTTAATTAATGAGAATATCTAATAAATGATATTAAATAAATTAAAAGAATTATATTACATAATTAATTTCATCCAATAATTTAACAGAAAACCTAGAAAATTTTTGTGATATATTAGTAGTTTTGATTAGAATATATCATGGTGTTTTTATATTTTTAAAAAGACAAACAATTAATAGTAACAAAATTCACTTTAATATTAATTTAAAATAAATATTATTTTATCCAATGATATAAAATTACTAAAAATTATATAATTCGTCCTAATTATTTGGATAAGGTTATATTTCTCATAAATTACACATTTAGGGTTCTTTTTTCAATTTATAGTAACTATATTAAACATTAATTAGTAAAGATGCAAATTTTAACGATAAGAGTTAAAGTGATTAACTAAGTGTTAAAGAAAACAAATAAGGGTAATAGTTTAATAAAAACTTGTATGAAAATTATTTTTTGAGAAACATTTGATGCATGCTCGTCTTATAGTCTTAATAACTCATATTTAAACCATTCAGAATTGAAAATTCATTTATATTAATATTACATTTTGAGATTCCCCACAAGTACCCCTCAGCTTGATTATAAAAGGATACCTCCTCCTTAACTTCCTCACACCAATTTTAGAAATCTAGATTGAAAAAACATATCCATTTCTCCTCCAAAAATTATTTTCTACATTATTTTTTTTTGGTATTCCAAAAATACCATCCCTATATCCATTAAAAAGAGATCTAAAGGAAGACCACTAATGAAGTGGTAATCATTTTTACTAACTCATCCATGTACATTTATTCTTAAACATCCTCTTTCTGTGTTGTATACATTATAAAGTAATAAATCCTATATAATATATTTTTTGATATGTTATTATGATTATGGAATGATTATATTACAAAAATTATCCATCCTATGAAAAATAAAATCACTGCGCATGTGTATGTATGACTTACAATCTCCATTCCATTGTATAATATTTTTTTCATCACTACTTTATTTGGGTGTGTATAATTACAGATATAGTGGATATAAAATATAAATATGACATTAAATTAATTTTTTATCATTATTATACAATCCCATTCACTGTCCTTTCACATTTACAGGAATGATATTGTCGCTCATATGTACATATGGCCTACTCTCTCCACGGTACGATATGAT
Organism: Viscum album; assembly: GCA_963277665.1. Classification (NCBI taxonomy): domain Eukaryota; kingdom Viridiplantae; phylum Streptophyta; class Magnoliopsida; order Santalales; family Viscaceae; genus Viscum; species Viscum album. The sequence goes on along the minus strand of CAUJRU010000384.1, from coordinate 57,284 downwards.
TCATATTCCATGTTAACGATTCGAGAAATATTATCAAAAATTATTTTATGAGTGGATATACTATTTATGAACTTAATTTCATTCTCTATAGGATCAAAATATATCCTACTCATATGAATCAAGACTTACACAACAAAACAAACACATGAAAACGAATAAGTTAAAAGCTTAAATAATGGTAAAAATAAAATATTATAAAAAATATATAAGAGGATCATATATGATTATATAAATAAATATAGTTATGTTATAATTCAATAAAATTAATTTACCATTATTTCAGTGGATACCTCTCCCTCGACTAAAGGAAAATACAATGTAAGGGTTAATTTTGTAATCAGATTTTTATGAGGGATTGTTTACACTTAATTATTTTCTAGAAAATATTTATTATCCATGTCCATGTTTCATAAAAAAGTAATTTTAAAATATTCTTATTACTCCCCTATAATTGTTTAAATTCATTTTAACCCATTATATACTTTTTATAAAATGATTCAAAAGGAATCTTGTTGTAGTTTTCCAAACAATGTATATTATGACCTTTTTGACAAAATATGGAAGGAATGTACCTTTTTAACATATATGGCATGGCAAAATCTTTCTTTAAAAGCATATAAGAATATTTTTTTCTGAAAATTTTTTATTTTAAAAAATATTCCACTTTTAAAATAATGTAAATATAAAAATTAAATTTCTCTCATGAAGTTTATAATGATTTTATTTGATTATTTTCTTCTATGTCAGCATCATTTATTGATTTTATGCTTAATGAATGTTGATATGTTATGATACAATATATCATATTGTATTGAATGGTTTATGATATTTTTTACTATGGATGTTTTATTTTGATATCATTCATGTTTTATAGTTAATGTATTAACATTTCATACTCTCGTTTTAACACGAATGACTATGTTGGTTATGTTTCACCCTTTTCTGATGAGGAATGAATTGGACTTAGTAAGTGATGATAAGGTCCCACTATAAACCCTCTATTAATTGGTATGTGTCATGAGACAAACTATTTTGAATTATGATTGATAAAATAATTTAGTGTATAACAATTTTTAGAAATGGTGCCATGTAGAAGGAATTTGATCATCTCCCATGCACAAGATCCAAATACTTATAAGGATCATGTCATTTATGGTCTTAATCTAATATTTAGATGTTAAATATTCTCCTATAAATTCTCATCATATGAGGACATAGAATCATGTGCTATTAAAAAATGTAAATAGTACATTATGTGTTATGACTTTAAAAGGAAGCATGAGAAAAAGGGGATAGGTTGGAAAATATTGGATAAAGGGAATAAGTTAAAGTTGTATTTTCCCACATGTAATAATTGTGGAAATATTCGCCTTGGTACTTTCATAAAAGGAATGGGATTTTTGCATATGTGTAGAGATAAAGGCCACCATAACTGGGATTGTATGGATAAAAAAATCTTTCTAATGTACAATGCTTCAACTGCAAGTAGATATGACACAACAACAATAATGTCTCATTATTCAAAGGGTTATACCCCAATATAGGCTAATGGATCACGTATAAGATTATGTTACTACCATTAATGAAGAGGAATGATTAGTTTTCTTATGTTTGGATTCAAGAATTATGTTATTTGAGTTTTTTATCAATGAAGTAAAAGTTATAAGAATAAGGGGATATATAAGGAGTGTACTATAGTAATATTTCATTAAGGATTTTATATTTTATGGTACCAAGAAAGGTGGCATAGTATAAAGTTAAACGTTTTGGAAAACACATGGTTGAGGGAAAGATAACCATTTATATGTTCTAGAAAATGATATAATGATGTGAAAATAAAGATATGATTGGTTTGGATAAAGTAAATTTGATAGTACCAACTACATTGGAACTAATTAATTGATTGTTGATAAAGTTGTTTGTACCATCTTTTATGGAGTTTAAAAATTATTGGATGTATAAAGTCTAGTCTATAACCGTTGTTATATTTAGGGAATAATAAAGCATGCATGATTTCAATAAAATTTTATTATAATTACAGTTATTATCATGTTTCAAGGAAATACATGATGTAGTTATTCACATGTTTGCAATATGAAAAATAAAATCTAATTCATGTTGTGAAATTATTCATGATAAGTTCATTTTGGAAAAGTTACCAGTTTATGAAATTTTTTATGATTTTCTTTGCAGATAGTATTATATATTAATGTATCATTTCACACTATGATGCATCATGTTCTGATAAATGAAGTAAGAATAGTTGAAGGCACAACCCAAGGATGAGATTGTATTTTTTAAGTTGAAATGTGTCAAGGAACTATATTTCCAAACATTATTATAGATTCAGAGAATTTATCAACTCTGGAAGTGAATCTAAAAACAAAATGTTAATTTATGTAACATTGATGGTATTTTAAATCATCGTATATTTTTTGCATTATAAACCTGAATTCTCCATTTCTTATTCACTTATTTGGGATTAATGACCTCAATCACTCCCTACAAATATTTACACTTCTCCTTCATACATGCCTCTAATTTTATCCTATTCAAAAGCCTAGTTTTTTGGGGATCGTCACATTTCCATTTCCTATTTATTAATAGTATATGTTATTAACCATTTTTATTATGTGTATTCTTCAATAATAGTATTTTAAAATATCTAGCGCTTGATTATTGAGATCAAGTTAAAATTGAGAGGATGCAATTTAATTATGGTGGGGAGATTGTAACACCCCAAGAGTTTACAATATTTTTTATTTTTAAATAAATTTAATATATTCTATAGCTTTTAATTCATGAAACATTTATTTATCTTGTATTGCATGAAAGAGAAACTTCCCACGATATCTTGTGGTACACGCAAGACCGAGTTTGACTAAACAAGAGTATATTATTAAAATATTATTATTTAATATAATAATATATGACCAAGCCATTAAATTAATGGTTATTAATATCACAAACTAACATAGGAAAATATGTAAATATAATATTAATTCATTGGTATCTAATTAATTAGAAATGAAAATAAAATCCAATTGAATATAAAAGTATTATTTTTATTCTCCCAAAGGCATTTTGTCTTAATAAATTAAATTAATTACAATTATAGAATTATATTAATGAAATATATATGTTATATATTCTATAAAATAATTTTTATATACATCATATTGATTTTATAGGAATAAGATAAGAACAAACCCAATTTTATTCATAAAATCCTATATTTCTCTAAAGGCGGTTTTACCGCCTTTTTATGGTCATCCTATTTTCAATAAAATGTCTGACACTTTTATATATTCTACTTGTTGAATGAAACTTCCCCTGTTAAATAATATAACAAAAATAAACTTTGGTTGAATTCGTTGTATTTTTCTAATAAGATTAATTTTCCGATGAATAGTGAATAATACTAATTTTTAATTGAAAACTATTTTCATGGAAAATATTTAGAGTGCTAAATTATATTATTAGTTGATTTTAATGTATAAATAGATTAATTTTTTATAATTAAATCCAATTTATGTCATTGGAATCAATTTTATATTTAAATCATAAATAAAAATATTTTAAAAAATTTTATGTTTAATTATTACTACCTTGTTTTCTCACCGGGTCAAGGTGATTACTTTTAAATTAATTACATAAACATATGTGTTTTGATATTTTAAAAATTTATCCCATATTTGGAATTAATGGTTTCAAATTATTTAATTTTTTTCTTTTATTTTTGGACATATGAATAATATCTTTAGTAATATTATTTATTACCATAGTTAAGGGTAAATCTGGTAATTAATGGTAATATTTATATTATAAATATTATAAAATTAAACTGACAAATTTAATAGTTTCATTTTATGGGTGGGTTTCGACCAAAATCATCCTCGGACCAAAATTAAAACCTTTATGAAGCCACTTGGGTGATATTATTACATTTATTATATTTTATTTAATGAATAGTTAAAGATGTCATACTCATATTTTAATAACTATACCATTGTTAATATTAGGTTATAACGAAGATATATTCAACTATAAATATTTATTTAAAATATAAAATGTTTATCCACATGATGATAACTTATTTATAACTTTTAGTGATAAAATAATTACTTTAAATGTTGTCACAACGATGATACAGTAATTGTTTAATCAATGGAAATATCATATAAATGACATAAAAATTTTTAAAATTAATATAAATTGACATAATAAATTTAATAAAATAAAATTTAAGATATTTTTGACATGTTATTGATATACTATAACTATTGGTTTGATGATATGAGGTTGTTATGACATTTTTAAAAAGAAAAAAAATGATTAGTATCAAAATAGAAATTAATGATTCTTTGAAATAAATAATATTTTATTAAATAAAATATAACTAATAAAAATATAAAATTCATCCAATTTATTAGGATAAGTTTATATTTTTTATAACTTATTCATTTAGGATTCATTTTATAATTTTTAGTAACTATATTAAAACTTATATGGTAAGAAATTCCAAATTGTCGTGGTAAGAGTTAAGAGGTTTCACAAAGCATTAAAGAAAAACTATAAGGGTAAAAGTATGACCTAAACTACTCTAATAATTATTTATAGAGAGTATTTCGATACATACTCATATTATATTCAACATAAATCACTTTTTATCCATTTTAAATTTAAAATTAATTTATATTAATTTAATATTTTGAGAGTTCCCAAAATATTCCCTCACCTCAATTATAAAAGGGTCCTCCTCTTTCACATACTCACACCAAATTGAGCCTTATAGCTGGACAAAACCCAGAAAATTTCTCCTCCCAATATTATTATCCATGTTTTATTGGTTTTGGGATTCGAAATTTATAACCCTAGATCCACTAAGAAGAGATTTTATGGAAGTCCACTTAAGAAGAGGTGATCATTTTTACTAACTCATCCAAGTTCATTTCATATTATAACTCCTCTTTATATGTTGTTTAGATTATAATATAATAAATTTGGTATCATATATATTATAAGATGTTATCATTATTACATGACAACCATATTCCACCTTTTATCCATCCAATCAAATGCAAAATTATTGTCTGTTCGCACATACGGTTTACCGTCTCCTCACTGTAGTGTAATCTTTTTTTCATAACTCCATTATTTGGATAGGTATAATGATAGATATAATGGATTTAAATAATAAATATTTCATGAAATTAATTATATATAATAAATGTTACATCTAATTCTTTAACCTTCCACTATAAAATTAATTATACTATCGCTCGTGCATTTGTAGGGTCAGCTGTCTCCATAATTTGATGTGAGTAGTTATACATGTTAACCATTCCTGAAAGATTATTAAATTGTATATAGTTATTGAATATAATATTTATGTACATAATATCATTTTTTATATGATTTAAATTTATCCCATGCATAATAAGTATGATATACAAGGTAAAAAACATAATAAAATGAACCACTTAACACCCAGAAAATGGTAAAAATAAAATATTATAAATAAAATTATATGAGATAATCATATATGGTATCATATATATGTATATAGTATGGTTATAATTTAATAACATGCTTTAACCATCATTCATTATTTGAACACACCCCTAGCTAAACTAAAGTAATTGGTAAGGATTAATTTTACAATCTCATAATTATTTGAGATATTTTATATATAAGGGTTTACTATAACATATTTATCATCCACATACTATTTTTATAAAAATGTATTTCAATATATTATTAATATTATTCAAATATTATTTAAATTCATTTTCATCCATGTTTAAATTTTTATAAAACGTTTTCAATGTAATATTTTTTTACAAACGATATATTTGTGACCTTTTAAACAAAATAAGGAAGGGATGTTCTCTTTTTAACTCATACATCATGTGAAAAGCATCCTTTACAAGTTTGAAATATTATTCTCAATGAAAATGTATTCATTTAAAATTTTTCACACCTGTTAAAATAATTTTAATATATAAGGGGTATTTATCAAAATTAGTTTTTGATGATTTCATTAGATTATTTTCATCTGCGTCAATATCCATTGTTGGATATATACATAATTGAAGTTGATTTCGTATGATATAATCTATAATGTTGTATTTAATTTTTTCTGTGATGTTTTACTGTGGTTGTGCTACATTCATACCATTCATGGTTAATGGTTAATTTTTTAACATTTCATATGCTAGTTTTTATATGATTGTTTATGTTGGTTATGTTTCACCCTTTTGATATTAATAATGGATTAGACTTAGTATGTGATGGGTGGATCCTACTATAGCCCCTCAACACATTGGTAGGTCTCAGGAGTCAAACTAGTTTGTTTTTTTACCTGTTTATGTATGGTGTCTTAGCTGAAGGCTTGATGTTTTCTTTGTGATGTTTTCCATAAATAATTCCATCATCATGATATTATTTATTGATATTAAATGTCATTACTTGACTAGTAAAATATACATGTGAATTTTTATATATAATTATTTGATTTATTGTTTCCATATTATACTCAATATTATATTTTAAATGCTTGTGTTTCTGTTATACACCTTTCCTTAAAATTTTATAATTATTTATGATAGATTTTTCTATATTATCTACCCTTACTAAGCATTTAATCTAACAAATTTATTATGATTTATTCCCCCTGAAATCTAGGATGTGTATTATGATTGATATTTGCGATTAAATAGAAGAATAATTTTATTCTCAAAAGATTATCTACGTTGTATTTGATCTAATTGTAATGTAGGTTTCATGTATGTAATCTATTTTCAAAGCCTAATAAATGTTTTGTTCCTTTGGAATTATAAACTTGTATCTACACTAATGTAATGAAGTAAAGCAATGGCTAAATGCTGCTGGGGTCAGGGTCATTACATATATATTGTAATACAGGTTATGTTAAACATCCGAATTTACTATGGAGGGAGAAATATGACATTGAATCATTTATGTGAAAATGTACACCCTCCTTCTATGGTAGTTGGGATCCACTAGTTTATGAGAAATGGGTCAATGTTATTTGAAATATACTTTCTATTTTCAGGTATCAAACCTTGAAGTATATTCCCTAGCCATTATTCTTTAATACGAAGAAGTAGATCAGTGGAGGAATCTTATTAATATTTTTTAGAAATATGATGAAATTGACTCTATCAAATGGGATGAGTATAAAAGGATATATTTATTAAGTACATAACATTACTTTGGTTAAAAAAGGGATAAGTAATTACTTAAACTTAAGTAGAAGGATGAGGAATATATTTTTAATTTTGAGGTGATTTTTACTAGACTTGAAGGTTTTATCTTATTTATACATTATCCCTTAAAGAAAATGTGATCTATTCTTTATTATTTTGAAACCATATCGTCAAAATCAATTTGATATAATGGGAATTAGAATATTTCAAAAAAAAATTAATTTCCACTGAAATTAGAAATTGAAACTAGAAACTGTCTAGTTTTTTACGATAATAAAATAATGATGGAGTCTCATGGAAGCTCTAATCACATATCACATAAAATAATGAAATAATTTTAACCTCCTACATTCTAAATTTTTTTTAATAAACACTCAATTTAATCATTTAAAGTAGAAGTAATATGATTGATGTGTGGGAAAACATATAATCATGAAAATTAATGTCAATCTAATGTGAAGAATCCGTTAAATGAAGGAAATTTTGTTAAGGATCAACTGAATAAAAAACCCACACTAAATTCATAAAGATTCAAGGATTCTGGTAATTATGTTAATCAATTTCCTAATCCAAGGGCTATTGAGGATAATAATCCCCATAAACCTCTAAAAATAGAGGACAAAAGGAATTCTTATGCGATCACAATAGATTAAGTGAATAATGATAAATTGGAAATACGTATTGTAACATCCCAGGTAAATAAAGAATAAGACATATTTCATATTTATTAATATTTTTGAATTAAATAATAATTTTACTTTAAAGGGGTTTCTATGTTCAATAGCGTACCTGATATGCAACAACAGGTTTCTTTGGAATCTTACGTTGCACACTAATAATATTATATTATTATTATAAATGTTAGTTAAATCCTAGAAATTTTATTGGAGTGAATGAACAAAACTAACTACAATATTTTTATACATGTTTTTTAAATGTATTTACATTTATCCAATAGTGGTTAGAGACTTCAAATGTGAATGAATATAATTTTAAGCATAATATACATTAAAAGGCGGATTTATCGGCTTTTAATGGAGATCAATTTTTAATTATAATTTTGTTAATTTTAATTCATTATAATTGACCAAATAAAATCCTTATTTAGAATGGGGACATCAAAACTTACTTTGTGTAATGTTTTGGAATTTTTCTGATAGAGTTCATTTTTTAATGAATAGTGATAAATATTGTATTTTCATTCAAAAGTGCCTTTTAATCTAAATTATTTATATAATGAGATTAATTTTTTAATTTTATTTAAATTGAAATTAAAATAAATTTTTACCATTTAATCCAATGTTGGTCATTGAAATTAATTTCACTTTGAAATTGGACATAAACAAGTATCAATCTTTTGATAGTTATTGTTTATGAAAAACACGCTATTTTTTTTAATAGCGGTAATTAATTTTTAAATGAATTAATTCTACATCTATGTTTTTAATTTGGAAAAATAGAAATCTATTTTTAATTCGGAATATCAAATATTGATTAGGCTGAATTTTTTGTATTTTTCAGAATAACTTCAATTTTTGATGAATAATGACACCACTTAGCGGTGGTTAAAAAAACTGACTTTTACATTTAAATGTAATTTCACCACTTCTGTGAATTGAATTTCAAAAATATGACAGACATGGTTGTTATAAAGAAGTAAAATTTGGTTCATTAAGATGATAATAATTTTTGGTGAATAGTAACTTTTGACTTTTATTTACCGCGGTTAAAGGTAAATAAGGTAATTCAAGGTTAAAAAATTTTATAATAATTAAAAATTACCTTAACACTTGTCCTAACATTTTTAGATGAGTCATTAACGACCATGGGCATATTTGGGTCAATTTGTGGAGCCCAATGATCCACTTGGGAGTGAAAACGACAATTTAGATTAATTAATTTAATGTAAAGATAAAATTGACAATAACAAAAATATTTTAGTAGTTAATTTTTATATGGTGTTATATAAGTCCTATTTTAGACTATAAATATTAATTGTAAAGCTAAAACATTTTCCTACATGATAGTATTTTTTTATAATTTTTAGACATCGAATAGATTAAATTATTTATGACACAATAATGATCCAGTATTGACCTTATTATTAAATGATTAAAATAAACAAGATTTTAATGATTACAATATTATCCACAACATGTCCAATTCTGATTGGATGATTTTATTTCGAATATGACTCATCTTATATTCGACCATAACAATTTTTGGACCATTAGAAACCGAATATCATTATATAATAAAAAAAATTTCACACATTCCTAAAGAGCCCATCCTCTCCCTTATAAAAAGAGACCACTTATATGCAATTCCTCACACCTCTCAAGCCATTTGGATCATCCAAAATCTGCCCAATTAATCTCCCTACATACCTCTCCTCCTTCTAGAAGCCTTAACTTAGGCAGAATACTTTTCAATAAGTCCTTTGGTTCAAACCAAAGAGAGTTACCCAAATTAAAGGTAATAGTTTCTTTGAAATGTTTTTCTTTGATTTTACTTCTCCAACCCATAAAATCTTTTTATTTACTTTATTTTGTAGCAAAACCAGTATCCTCAATATACTAGGATGTTTTAATGAGAAAGATTCAAACTACACTTACAGACAACTCCATCTAATGGATGAAGAGCATAATGTTTCTGTGGATGGGAAACTAACGCCTCACAAAACTATGATTGTTCAATTACATATTACCGCCTCTCATGGGGGCCATTATGATGGAAATATATTTATATATGATATAAATTATGTTTATGATTTCCTTATGCTTCTGTACTTCCCATTTATATTATGCCTTTATGGTTTTCATAGTGGATAAATAAGATAATCTCATTTGAGGAAGTGCGGACTACCGCCCCCTCAAAGTGATTTGATTCGTTAATGCCTTATGCGGGATGTATAAAGGATGGAGTTAATGGTATTATATATGATATAATACTGGAAATATAATATACGTATGTATCATTATGCTCTATTTCCATTAAAATAATTAATAGAAATGAAAGTAGTGTTCATGCGTACGTACGGCTTACCATCTCCATGAACGGTGCATTTCATTTCTTACCTCTAAACATTATGTACTATTAAAAAACATTTATATACTGGATATATATGATATATATGATATCTAAATCATTAAAATTATTCTGGATATAATGAACTATGGACCACATGGAAAAATTGTAAATATAAGGTGTCCATTTTGACTCAAGAACCAAATATCGACAAAATGAACGTTATTAACTTAAATGATTACATAATGTTATAAAATGGTAATAAGTTAAATAAAATGAATAATAAACTTGAAAAAGGTTCTTAAGAAAGTAGAAATTAACTTTAGTTTTTTATTCATGAGATTAAAGAATGATCGAGTCAATTCAGACACGACGTAAGGGACTTCGTCTCAATCTCCTTTCATTGAGGCATTTTGTATACACGACTTTATTTTATACGGTGAATAAAACCCTTTGACTTTTTGTTTTATTCAAAGGGAATATTTTTATATGAATCATTTTACTAAATGATAAAAATGAATGTTTTTTAACATAAGTGGTGACAACTGCCTTTCCTCTGTCGCAAGTATTATTTGTTCTTTGGCTTCCTTAATAAGCCGAAGTGTTTTTAAAAGGAAAAATAAATACCAAATACTCTTTTTACATATTTTGGTATTGAAAATGATTTTGAGAATTGATTTATTATTTCAATATCTTGAAATGATATTTTATTTTTTCAATGTGTAAATGTTATCTTTCCTTTGTGCTTATGTTAGGTGTTATGATCATGTTATGGTTCTTGGGCATTATTTACGTATACGGGTGGTTCTATGATAATCCTATGGCAGGTGAGCCCGAGATATCTCTCCAATGCATTGGGTAACATGACGAAGGTAAAATGAATTTTTCTCCTAATAGATTTAGCAAATAAACTATGATGGGTATTCCAAAGTAACTCTCTATGTAGTTGTGATAGCTACAATGTAAGTATGGTATGGATGCCGCAAGTTACCTTTATGATTTGTGATTTCTATGTGTCTTTCATAAATCTTATGATTTCATGAGGTCAGTAAAATAGTTCATGTTTTGTATGAATTTATGAACAAATTTTTTCATTCACTATTTTATAACCCTTACTGAGCCTTTTATGCTCATCCCAAGTTTTTAAAGGTTTTTCACGGGACTTAAAGATGAATAGAGTGAAGGATGGGATCAAGGAAAAGACATGCTCTCTTTAACATTGAATTAGACATGACTTTTTTTAAGAGTTTTTATTTAATGAAAAAAATGGATTCTGGGTAGAAGTGCCTAATTTTTAATATTTTTAGATGTAATAGTTATGTCCTAATTCCCTAAAATTCTAAACCTGAAAAGATCCTCAATGTGAATTAATCATTTAATTCAATATTATGTAATGATTAAGGCTGGGTCCTTATAGTTGGTATCAGAGGTTGGTTTAGATAACATTATGAGTTAGGGTGTTGTTAAATAAATGTAAATAAAGTAATTTTTTATAATATTGAAATCATATAGCATTTACATATTACTATGTTTCTTCGCCTAAGATATTTCTTTGTTCAGAATGGTTTTCGGCAGAGGAAACATGGTAGCTATGTTGGGGCAGCATCAGGAGGAAGACAACCTTCCAAATCAGCAACCTGAGATGGTTGGAATCGGAACTGAACAGTTTGTTGCAGTGATGGCACAGTTGAATCAGGTGATAAACGGTGGTGGTATCCATGTATGGGATCAGCCAAATCAACCATAGAGGAACATGTCAGTAGTGGAGCATTTCATGAGGCAACATCCCCCATCATTCAGAGGATCATCTGACCCTGTTCTAGCTAAAGGATATATTAATGAACTGGAGAATACTTTTGATGTTGTGGGTTGTTCAGAACATCAAAAGGTTAGTCTTGTAGAATGAGGTGGTGAAATCCTTTGCAACTACTTCAGCATAAGTTGGTCCATCAAATGAAGTAGTATCAGGTACACTGTTTGTTTGTTCAGATTATGCCAATGTGTTGTTTGATTTAGGATCTACACACTCATTCATTTTTGAGAAGTTTTATTGTAAATTGGGAATTCCATCTCATGATATGAATATTGAACTTATGGTAAAAACCCTTGGAGGAAATGTTGAGACAAAAAGAAAACATAAGAACATTCATTTCCTTGTGTGCGGAAAGAATCTACCTGCAAACCTTATTGTTTTTCTTCTAGTAGAGTTTGATGTTATAGTGGGCATGTAATGGATTTCTGTTTATCATGCTATGTTTGATTGCAAGGCTAAATAGGTTTCTTTTCAGAGTGATTTTTAGTTTTTGTACAAGAATGAACCCTTTCTTTTGATAACTTATCAGGAAGTCGAAAAACTGGTAAAAGAATGAATGTAAACTTGCACATATTGTTGAAAACAAAGGATCTGTTTAGATTAAAGATGTGCCAGTAGTAAATGAGTACCTTGATGTTTTTTTTGACGAGTTTCCTGGTATTATACCTGATCGGGAAGTTGAATTTACCGTTGACTTAATTCCTGATGCTAAGCCAATTTCAAGACCCCCTTATCGAATGGCTCAAATTGAACTTTTAGAGTTAATGAAGCAATTGCAGGAGTTATTATATAAAGATTTCATTCAACCTAGCACATCACCATGGGGTGCTCCTATCTTTTTTGTTAAAAAGAAAGATGGTTCAATGATACTTTGCATTGATTATAGACCATTGAATAACATCATTGTTAAGAATAAGTATCCTTTGCCTCGTATCAATGATTTGTTTGATCAGCTCCAGGGATCTCAATATTTTTCAAAGATTGACTTGAGGTCGGGGTACCATCAGTTGAAAGTAAAGGAAGTATACATTCCAAAGGCCATGTTTTGTACTATATAAGGCCATTATTAATTTGTAGTTATGCCTTTTGGGTTAACCAATGCACCTGTTGTATTCATGGATCTTATGAATAGAATTTTCCTTGAGTTCTTGGATAAGTTTTTGGTTGTGTTCATTGATGATATTTTGGTTTATTCGAAAAGTAAATAGGAACATGAATGTCATTTAAGGGTTGTCTTTAAAACCTTAAAAAAATTTATGGGAAATTCAGAAAGTGTGAGTTTTGGTTACAACAAATTTCATTCCTTGGTCACATTGTTTCAAAAAATGGCATAACTGCTGATCCAGCTAAAACAAAAGTTGTTGAAGAATGGACAAGACCCACAAATATAACCGAGATCCTTAGTTTTCGTGGTTTGGTAGGTTATTACCGAAGGTTTGTTGAAAATTTTGCAAGTTTATGTATTCCAATGAATAAGTTAACTCGAAAAGGAGTTAAGTTCATCGTGACAAAAGAATGTGATGACTTTTTTCTGGAATTGAAAAGAAGATTGCTGAATGCTACAGTTTTGGCACTACATTCCAGAAATGATGAGTTTGTAATCTATAGTGATACTTTGTTGAAAGTAATGGGTTGTGTCCTAATGCAGAAAGATCAAGTAATTGCTTGTGCTTCACATCAGTTGAAACTACATGAGTTAAATTACCATACACATGATTTGGAATTATCTTCTGTTGTTTTTTCTTCAAAAATTTGGAGGCATCATTTGTTTGGAGTAAATTGTAAAATATATATTGATCACAAAAGTTTTAAGTACATATTCACTCAGAATGAATTGAACATGAGACAGAGGAGATGGTTGTAATTAATCAAGGATTTTTATTGCACGATCCTATACCATCCGGGAAAAGCAAATAAAATGGCGGATGCTTTGAGTCGAAAAATTAACGCTTCATTAACCAAGCTTCATTTGGAATCAGATCCTTTGGTTTTTGATTTGATGAATTGTGGCATAGAAGTTGTTAGTGTAGGAAATTCTTCAGTTTTTTTTCAGGAGTCATTGAGATCATCTCTATCAAGCATAATAAATAAAGCACATAAGGAATACAGTGAGTTGCCGAAAAAGGTGGAGTTGGTTCAGAAGGGTATGTTCTCCGATTTTAATGTTGATAATGATTGTGTTTTGAGATTTGGAAAGATATTATGTGTGCCTTGTTATTCACAATTGAATAATGAGTTGTTATGTGAAGATCATAGTTCTCCGTTTCCAGTTCATCCTGGTAGTACTAAGATGTACAGAGATCATCGGGAGTATTACTGGTGGGATGTTATGAAAAGAGATATTGCTGATTTTACTGTGATGTGTTTGACTTGTCAGCAAGTTAAAGCAGAGCGGCAGTTACCAAAAGGAATGCGTCAGCCTTTACCGGTTTTAGAGTGGAAATGGGAAAACATATCTGTGGACTTTGTTGTGGGATCACCAAATACATATCGAGGTAATAATGAAATATGGGTTATAGTTGACCGATTGACTAAATCAGCTCGTTTACTTCCTATTAGACATACTTTGTATCTAGATCAACTTGCTCGGTTGTATGTTAAAGAGATAGTCAGGTTGCATGGAGTTCCCCTCTCCATTGTATCTGATCATGATCTGAGGTTCACTTCTAACTTTTGGAAAGTCCTTCAGAAGTCATTGGGTACTGAATTAAATTTTAGTACATCTTTTCATCCACAATCAGATGGGTAGTCAGAACGAACAATTCATACATTGGAGGATATGTTACGTACTTGCTCAATGGATTATCAGGGAAGTTGGGACCAACACCATTCTTTGGTTGAATTTTCATATAATAACAGTTTTCATTCTAGTATACAGATGGCTCCATTTGAAGCATTATATGGAAAGCATTGTCGAACTCTAGATTTTGGGATGAAGTAGGTGAAAGGAAGCTGATGGGAATAGAATTGGTAGAAGAGATGGCAGAGAAAGTTCAGTTGATTCAGAAGTACATAAGAACAGCTCAGAGCAGACAGAAAAGTTATGGAGATAACTCGAGGAAGGATCTTTCCTTTGAGGTAGGTGATCATGTATTTCTCAAAGTTTCTTCATGGAAAAATGTGATGTGTTTTGGTAACAAGGGAAAGATGAGTCCGGGGTTCATTGGACTATATGAAATTCTGGAGAAAGTTTGGTTCAGTTGCGTATAGAGTGGATATACCTCCAAGTTGATCCCAGGTTCACAATGTTTTTCATGTTTCGATGTTGAGAAATTATATGCCAGATCCATCTCTTGTTTTGAGCCCAGAGGTAGTTCAGTTGGAAGAGAATCTCTCTTATAAAGAACAACCAGTCCAGATTCTTGACTATAGAGAGAATGTGTTGCAGAATAAGGTAATTCATTAGGAAAAGGTTTTCTTGGAAAACTATATGGTTGAAGAGGCAACGTGGGAATCTAAAAATGCTATGAGGGATAAATACCTCCACTTATTTTGATATGTGAATAAAAATAGTGAGGACACAATTCCCGAAAGGGGAGAAGGATGTAACATCCCAGGTAAATAAAGAATAATACATATTTCATATTTATTAATATTTGTGAATTAAATATTAATTTTACTTTAAAGGGGTTTCTATGTTCGATAGCGTACCCGATACGCAACAACGGGTTTCTTTGGAATCTTACGTTACACACTAATAATATAATATTATTATTTTAAATGGTAGTTAACTCCTAGCCATTGTATTGGCGGGAATGAACAAAACTAACTACATTATGATTAAAAATGTTTGTTAAATGTATTTACATTTATCCAATAAATTTTAGAGGCTTAAAATGTGAATTAATCTAATTTTAAGCATAACTTACCTTAAAAGGCCGATTTATCGCCTTTTAATGGAGAACCCTTTTTAATTATAGTTTTGGTCACTTTAATAAATTATAATTGACCAAATAAAATCCTTATTTAGAATGGGGACATAAATAATTTACTTTGTGCAATTTTTTTGAATTTTTCCAATAAAGTTCATTTTTTAATGAATAGTGAAGAATATTGTATTTTCATTCAAAAGTGCCTTTTAATATAATTTATTTATATGGATAGATAATATGTTTACTTGGTTTTAAAGTGAAATTAAAATAAATTTTTACCATTTAATCCAATGTTGGTCATTTGAATTTATTTCACTTTGAAATTGGACATAAACAAGTATCAAACTTTTGATAGTTATTGCTTCTTAAAAACACGCTATTTATTTTAACAGCGGGAATTAATTTTTAAATTAATTAATTCCACTTATATGTTTTTAATTTATAAAAATTGACATAAATTTTGAATTCGGAATATCAAATATAGCTTAGGCTGAATTTTTGGTATTATTCTGAAAAACATCAATTTTTAATGAATAGTGACACCACTTATTGGTAGTTAAAAAAACTGACTTTTTCATTTAAATGTAATTTTACCATTTAGGGGAATTGAATTTCAGAAATCCTACATACATGATTGTTATGAAGAAGTAAAATTTGGCTCATTAAGATGGAAATAATTTTTTGGTGAATAGTAACTTTTGACTTTTATTTACCGCGGTTAAAGGTAAATAAAGTTATTCATGGTTAATAGAATATTATAATAATTCAAAATTACCTTAACACTTGTCCTAACATTATTGGATGATTCATTAACGACCGAAATCATATTTGGGTCAATTTTTGGAACCCATTGATCAACTTGGTAGTGAAAATGACAATTTAGATTAATTAATTTAATGTAAAGGCAAAATTGACATTAAAAAAAATCTTTTATTAATTAATTTTTATATGGTGTTATATAAGTCTTATTTTCAACTATAAATATTAATTGGAAATATAAAAGGATTTCCTACATGATAGTATTTTTTTATAATTTTTATACATCGAATTAATTAAAGTATTTATGACACAATAATGATGCATTATTTACCTCATTATTAAATGATTAAAATAAATAAGATTATAATGATTAAAATATTATCCAAAACATGTCCAATTATTATTGGATGATTTTATTTCAAATATGAGTCATCTTATCTTCGACCATAATAATTTTTGGTCCATTAAAAACCAAATATCATTATAAAATAAAATAATGTTTTCATACTTTCCTAAAGAGCCCCTCCTCTCCCTTATAAAAATAGACCATTTCTATGCAATTCCTCACACCTCTCAAGCCATTTGGCTCATCCAAACTCTGCCCAATTAATCTACCTACATCCCTATCATCCTCCTAGAAGCCTTAACATAGGAATAAGGCCTTTCAAGAAGACCTTTGGTTCAAACCAAAGAGAGTTACCCAAATTAAAGGTAACGGTTTCTCTTAAATTGTTTTCTTTTATTTTACTTATCCAACCACTAAACTCTTTTTATTTACTCTATTTTGTAGAAACACTAGTATCCTCAATATACTAGGATTTTTTTAGGAGAATTATTCGAACTAAACTTACACATAACTCCATCTAATGGATGAAAAACATAATGTTTCTGTGGATGAAAAACTAACACCTCACGAAATGATGATTGTTCAATTACATATTACTGCCTCTCATGGTGTCCATTATGATGGAATTGTATTTATATATGATATAAATTATTTTCATGATTTCCTTATGCTTCTGTACTTCCCATTTATATTATTCCTTTATGGTTTCCATAGTGGGTAAATATGATAATCTCATTTGAGGAAGTACGGACTACCATCCCCTCAAAGTGATTTGATTCGTTAATGCCTTATGTGGGATGTATAATGTATGGAGTTAATGATTTTATATATGATATTATACTGGAATTATAATATATCTATGTTTCATTATGTTTTATTTCCATTAATATAAGAAATAGAAATGAAAGTAGCGTTCATGCGTACGTACGGCTTACCGTCTCCATGAACGGTGCATTTCATTTCTTACCTCTAAACGTTGTGTACTATTAAAAAAACATGTATATACTGAATATATATGATATATATGATATCCAAATCATGAATATAATTCTGGATATAATGAACTACTGACCACATGGACAACTGGTAAATATAAAGTGTCAATTTTGACTCAAGTGCCAAATATCGGAAAAATAAATGTTATTATCTTAAATGATTACATAATGGTATAACATGGTAATAAGTTATATAAAATGTATAATAAATTTTAAAAAGGTTCGTAATCAAGTAGAAATTGACTTTAGTTTATTATTCAGGAGATTAAAGAACGATCGAGTCAAGTTGGACACGAGGTAAGGGACTTCGTCTCAATCTCCTTTCATTGAGGCATTTCTTATACACGACTTTATTTTATATAGTGAATAAACCCCATTTGAGTTTTCATTTTATTCAAAGGGAATATTTTCATACAAAGAAATTTAAAAAATGACAAAAAGGAATGTTTTTTAACATAAGCGGTGACAATGACCTTTCCTTCGCCGTGAGTATTATTTGATCTTTGGCTTCCTTAACAAGCCGAAGTGTTTTTAAAAGGAAAAATAAATACCAAATACTCCTTTTTACATATTTTGGTATTGAAAATGAATTTGAGAATGGATTTATTATTTCAATATCTTGAAATGATATTTTATTATTGCAATGTGGAAATTTTGTCTTTCCTTTATGCTTATGTTATGTGTTATGATCATGTTATGGTTTTTGGGCATTATTTACGTATACGGGTGGTTCTGTGATAAACCTAGGGTGAGTGAGCCCGAGATAGCTCTCCCATGCATTGGGTAACATGACGGAGGTAAAAATGAATGTTTCTCCTAAGAGATTTAGGGAATATACTATGATGGGTATTCCAAAGTAACTCCCTATGTAGTTGTGATAGCTACAATGTAAGTATAGTATGGATGCCACAAATTACCTTTATGATTTATGATTTCTATGTGTCTTTCATAATTCTTATGATTTCCTGAGGTAAGTAAAAGAGTTCATGTTTTGTATGAATTTATGAAAAAATGTTTTCATTCACTGTTTTATAACCCTTAATGAGCCTTTTATTCTCATCCCATGTTTTGAAATGTTTTTCACTGGACTTAAAGATGAATAGGGTGAAGGATGGGATCATGGAAAATCCATTCTCTCTTTAACATAGAATTAGACATGACTTTTTTTAGAGTTTTTATTTTATGAAAAAATGGATTCTGAGTAGAAGTGCCTACTTTTTAATATTTTGAGATGTAATAGTTATGTCCTAATTCCCGAAAAGTCTAAACATGAAAAGATGCTCAATGTGAATTAATAATTTAATTCAATATTATGTAATGTTTAAAGCCGGGTCCTTTTACTTATTCTCCATTACAGAGTTGGAAATTTCAAGTTGGAATATTTATTAAAATCCTCTAAAAAATTGTATAAATCATTTATTACTGAAATTTTATGTTATTATGAACATTAATTGTATCCCTCCACAATAATTATCGAATGAAAAAAATCAAAGTTGATATTATGAATCAAAATATGATCATATATTAGAGAATGTATGAACCATATATTCTAATTTAAATTATTATTTTTATTTGATAAGAGCATATTTAATTAATAAATGTTTATTTATCATTGGGAAGCATATTATATATTATTGTGAATTTATTTTTGGAAAATTATTTGGGTATATACATTTTTTATTAAACATTAAAAGCAACTATAATTATTTCAGTATAATTATTATGTTGATCACAGAAAGATGTGAGACCAAATCATACCAATATTTCAGATTAAATTTCGGTCAGAATTATTGTTTTGGAGAATTATAGTTAACAATTTAAGGTATTGGTTATATTTGACCTTGGTATTTATTGTTGATGATTTAGAACATAATTATTCATATTTGTCCATATTGGATAACATGTTCATCAAATTTTTATTTTGGTTAATAAAATAAGGGATAAGATGAATAATATTATATCTTTTTATGTATCATAAGATACATTAAAAGATAACTTTATTAAATCAAGCAGGAAAAATTCATCCTGAATATTTATTTCATAGAGTAAGAGATGAAGTGGAAATTATTTAATGTGGAAACAAAGGATGAGATTTTTTATATGAAATAGAATTAAATAAATTAAGAAAATATTATATTTAAAATTTCTTAAACATTAGGAAAAGGATATTGAAACATTAATTTTGTCCTATTATATTCATTTCTGATTAAATGATGGTATTTTTCTCACCTCTTTTGTTTATGATCATATGGTTTTTGAATTTCTCATGAACAGTCAATTTCATCGGATCAGTGATATATGAAAATTGCATTTCTTCCATTTCTATATTTTAACATTCCAATTATATTATAATTTTTTTAATTGTAGTTATCTGTTATTTTTAAAGATCATCAAAATTTCCCATTCTCTCTTTTGAATATGAAATTTTATTAACCCCTTTTATGTTTTTAGTTTCCTATAATGGGATTTTCAAATGATAAATCCTTGATTATCAAGAACATGTTAAAACTTATCAAGAATAAATTTATGAAGGTGTGGTGGAATTTAATACCATCATATTTTATGAATTTTAATTTAAAATAAATTTTAATTCCTTGATAGCATCTTTTACAAACAAAACTAAGTTCAAATGAACAGTTATATACATTAAAAATATTATTATTTAACATGATATTTATCCTCTATCAATAATATTGGTGGGTATGAAAAGTAAAATATAAATTATGAAAAATATATTATTTACACATGTAGAAAATTAATTT
Organism: Viscum album; assembly: GCA_963277665.1. NCBI lineage: Eukaryota > Viridiplantae > Streptophyta > Magnoliopsida > Santalales > Viscaceae > Viscum > Viscum album. The sequence goes on along the minus strand of CAUJRU010000384.1, from coordinate 36,478 downwards.
AATAGTTATGAATTGATTAAAAATAAAAATAATACAATTTGAAAGTAAAATATATATTTTCCCAAGAAACTAACTTTATGTTCAAAATATTTTTTGTGAATAAATTAAATTTTATATTATTAAGTGATTATTTTATTGAAATTTATATATTATGTATTGAATCACATTTTTTGAGATATTTTTATTATTATTTCACTGATATGCGTGAATATTAAATCAATATTTATGATTAAATAGTTTATTATTATTCAAACTGATTTTAGAATATTTTTCTCACTTTATCGAAATTAATTTTTTCCATATTTTGAAATTTTATTTCAAAAAATTAAATTTATTTTTGAATTAAAAATATCCATTTCAATTAAAGAATATACAATGGATTTTATTGTTTTAATGTGTTTTAAAATTATAATTTTTTTCAATAATATTAGTAATAATACGTTTTTGAATAGAAACTATTTTATGTAGAATTTTTATATTTAAACCATCTATATATTTGATATGTTTTGCATCAGAAACCCATTTTTCATCACTCATGCATGATTAGTTTTAAATTAAATTCTTCGAATTCAATGAATTGCATAGGGTAAAAGGATTATATATTTCGAATCTAAAAATGTATTATTATGAAATATGGTTTAAATAATTTTTGGTTATATTGAATAGTAAAGACACTAAAAAATAATTGTTGAGGCTAAGGTTAAAAAAATATTTTTTCCCATTACACGTGCTTATATTATAATTAATTTTTTACACAAATAAATTTCTTATTTAAATAAAAATCATGTTACTATAGTGAAAAATAGAATGGAAAATTATTTAAACCTGGTGGTTCAAGGAATGACATGTTTAAAAAATTATTTTTTTTGGGTTAGGTGTCTCCCGAACAAGATGTACATCCAATCCATTATTTATCCAAAAGAATCAGTTTGTTTTAGAGTGATTTTCTATTATTAAATAGTTTTGGGTACTTAGAAAAATAAAACACCTCCTCAATTATAAATAAGAACCTACTCCCCTGACTTCTTCACACCTCTTATACTATTTAGATCTACCGAAACCTATCAATATTATAGGGAGCTAACCTCAAAATCCAGGAACTATTTCCTACAACCATTACATTAGAATGATTATAACCAATCAAATCCCAATGGATTTAATGGATTAGTATTCTTGGTAAACATAATTCAAATAGGAATCTTGAATTACAACTAATTAAATAAAAAATAATTTTTTTGAGAATAACATTATTCTATCTCTTATATCCCTTATTATTAGACAAAATAATCCTCATGAAATCTTGGGGAAAGAAAAAAATAACGGTGAGATAAAAAAGCTGAGAAATGGATAAATATAGTGGAAATAATAATGTATCAATGAGAATAATAAATATATAAATGAGTAAATTAAGCATAAATTCCATTTAAATTACTTTAATATCATGGTAATATAAGTAATAATACATATAGAAAGGTAAATAACTAAAAACCTAGGCTATTTAGTCAATACACTGATAATGAAATGCATCTATAAATTTTTTAATAGTGACAATATCTTGGGTAATAATAACTGAATCTGAATAAAGGAAATGATTTAATATTGGACATCATGTTTCCTTGGAAAATGATACATTCAACATCAATAACTTTCAAAAGATAGTTTAGAACATTCTAATTTCAAGACAATTTATAATATACTGGTAACCAATGTGTATGGTTTTTCCCACTATTTTCATATCTTGATACTATTGATGCATCGAGAGGATTGCTTTAATTAATCCCAAAATCATGCCATACCTTTCAAAAACCTTAATAATATATTCAATATTTTATTTAACACATAAATAGTTTTTTATATACAATATATGTATTGAGAAAAGGATAAAAATTTAACAATATTTCCCAAGTTAACCGAATAACATTAAAATTAAACATTATATGAAAACATTGTATACATTTTAGGGAAATAATAATATCCAAAATAGAAGAATATTTGTATTTATGAAAAATTTAATGTCAAATGAAATGTAACTATAAAAAATTAATTGTTTCAAGAGGAATTTATCAATCACAAAAGAAAATGATATTTCACAATAAAATATTCAGATGGCAATTTTTAATTCAAATTCCCTTGGGTGAAATAATTTAAAAATAAACCTAAAATACCAAGAATAATGATGTATTAATGATATTAAATTTCATATGGTAGTATATACACCACATAATTGTAAATTGGTTTATAATAACAAATAAGTCTCAATTGAATGTTTGTCGAGACCAAATCGCTTACAAATTGCTTCATTTTGGTTGAATTATAGTTAACATACTATATAACAGTTATAAGTAATTAATTAGCTTATAAAAAACTTATTAATATTAATAATATCATATATAATCCTTTTATATAATCTTATCATATGTTTTATAATAATATTTCATTATTTTCATTATTTTAGGTGTTCATTACCTTATTTTTCAAGTGTCGTTTGACTTGTTATTTGTTGTTCCTCTTACATAATTTTTGAATTCATAATCTATATAATGTATGTAATTATTTAAAAATAAACTATACTTTATAAATATATATTTAGATTAATCTTTAAAATTTGGTGATAGGAAATGAAAGACACCATTCATGGAGATTGTAAGTCTTACGTACGCATGAAGTTTTCTTCCATTTTATTTTTAATTTGAAAGTAATAAAATAAAATTATATGTATATATATTTTTATTAGGGTGTAATTTTTATTTCATATATATCAGATATATTTATTAAAGTCTTCCATTATACATTCTAGGTAATGCGTGAACGAATAACATCACTTCATGAGGTGGTAGCCCGTTGTACACATGGGCAACATTATTTTATTCCCACAAAATATAATTATTGAAGGTAAGTATGATATAATAATTTGAAAATAATAATAAAATAATAAATATAATATGTATCATATTTTAACTCTAAATCCATCATTATTTCTAATAATTAAGGGTGGTAATGGATGAATACATGACATCATTTCATAAGGCACTAGTCTGCCATACACACGAATTATCAATTCATAAAATAATTTATGGATGTGTGTGAAGTTGTAGGTCATACAATTAATATAAAAACATATTAGAACATGGAATATAATTTAGTTATAATATTATCATGTAATAATAATAATATTTTGTTGTGGAGATGAAAATATATTAAATAAACACTTTTAGTAGAGCATTACCTCTTCTTCGAGTTTCCTTCATATGCTTGAATTGATACCTTGAAAGGTTTTATTTATGAACAAAATAAGGATTATAAGATTATTTGTTAGAAATTTGGGAGTTTTTAGGTTTGATATTAGTCGTCCAAATGGTTTGTGTGGTTTTATGAATTTGGGGAGTGAGCACCATTCTATAGTTTAGGAGGAGTTCCATTCTTGTAAATACTCAAATGTATTCACTATTGGGAGGCCTCCCTTACATCATGTGCCTATTAAATTAAAAAATACTGGATTTTAAAGGATTTATGATATAGAAAAATATCCATAACAAAAAAAAACGTTTTTATCATTTATCCATAACATATTAGTTTCCATAATTTCGCCATTTTTATTTTTATTATGGTGATTAATTTTCTAACCTGGGAAATTTATCCATTAATACTATGTTAAATCCATAATTAATATATAATATAAATCCAATTATTATAAATATTATATATTATTTATAAAATAAAATATCACGTATGTTCGAAATTAATTTTAATAGAATCTCTAAAAATTTGAAAAACCCCTAACCGCGCTAATAATATTTTTACTATTTAGGGGTTAACATGTTCATTATAAAAGATAAACTGGTTCCATAATGGATAATATTTTATATTTATTATCAGTTAAAAATCACTTGTAATAGGATCTATGTTTTATTAATATTTAATCAATTAATAAAATTAATTTAATTATAAAATAATATTAATTCCAATTTTGTCATTATTTATTTATTTTATATTTAGAAATTTCAAGACAATAAAAGGATTTTAAGATAATATGATTTATATAGTTTAATATGATATAATCACCAACAAATATAATTTGAGGAAATAATTCCTTAAATTTAATTCATTTTAAATGTTTTTGGTATTATTTATATTTGTTAATTATTAAATAAATAATTACTACATAGTTATTTCTTAAGGATTTTAAGTAACTAATTGATATATAAAAAATAATGATAAAGTATCATGATAAAAAAATGTATATTTGAAAAGCATATATATAAACCAAAATGGTTTATTTTTCCATTATCTCAAATCTTTATTGAAATTAAAATTAATGAAAGAATCTTTTTTGGCTTGTTATTTAAATAACTTATTATATGGGTCGAATTCATGAAAAAGTGTCCCAAAAACACATATATTTGGATCCTAAATCCATAAGAGTTAAAATATGTCCATAAAAAGGTTTTTGGATAACTGTTTTGTCGTTTTATAAATTATATTTTTTGTCTAATCACATTGTAAACTCATTTACTCCTTCATCACAAAAATTATTTTTAACAGTTTTCACAAATCATTTTGGTCATTATTATTTTATCCTCATTAGAAATTATAAATTATTTTTATTCAAAATTTATAATCCATTTTTAAAATTTAATTCAAATAATTGTGATAATTTAATTTAACATTAATCTCAGAGACGTCATGAGAACGTGTGTTTCAAAAGTGAAACAATTCAAATAGTTACTAATTTTTTATATATAAATTCTATATATAAATTATTCTAGTGACCTAAATTTGATTAATATATGTATAATTTATATATTGTGATTCAAAACCAATTTAAAATATAATTTAACATTATAAATGTTTTATATGAAAATTTAATTTTCAATTAAAATCTGATATATTTCACTATTCATCAAAAAAAGAAAAATTCTCAGAAAAATACCCCAAACTCACCCTAAAATTATTTAAAAATTATGATTTCAAAAATAAAGTTTATTGTCTCAAATAAAATATTTAAAATTTAAAACTTTTTTATTAAAACAAGTGCACCATTAAAAGGTGGAAAAACTACCTTTTAAAAAATATAGCCTTTTAGGCGTAAAATATGATTTGTTCTTATCATATCCCAATCAAATATATTGGATTTGTTTAAAAAAAATATATTTAATATAATATATATATATTTATATGTATTTAATTATTATAATAAACTAACAGTAATTAAATTAATTTATTAAGATAAAGTTCCTTTTGTGCATAAGAACTACATTTTATAAAAATATTTCATTTTCATTCGATTTGTTTTTATATTAATTTTTAATAAATTGGTAAACAATTAATTCAAAAAAATATTTTCAATAGTAATTTATTCCTATTTATAAATTCCAATTTAATAGCTATGTGATAATATTTTTTTAAATAAATAAAATTAATAGTATTTGGTAAAACATGGTATTTTGTGTAATGTAAGATATCGAAGAAACTCATTTCTGTGTGAAAATCAAGCTAACATAGTATAGAGTTAATTGAAAGATATAGAAAAGATTGATATTTTTTAAATGGTAAATATATCAAAAACAGTTAGCTTGTTATATTACTTACTACACTTATCATTGCATGACATACAAGTTATCAAATAAAATGTTATTCTTTTATAATTTTTAAGGAGTTATATTCTCCCCACCATAAATAAATTGTGCTCAATAAAATTAGACTTGACATTGGAAATAAATGAATTAACATTATAGAATAACAATGTTTAAAAGATTAAATCACAAGATTGTTGAAAATCACTTTCTTAATAAGAGAGAAGGGGAAGTACAAAATTAATATTGAATAATCACATAACTAGGTTTCCATGTAGGAGAACTTATGAGTTAAATGAAAACATGGGAATATAAGAGAAAAATAACCCTCAAATACTAAAGGAATGATATAAAAAACATGTTTTGTGGAAATTTAATGACCTCCAATACATAGATTAGACGTGTGAAAAAGGCCACTGATAGCATCAAAATTGATGATAATAGGACATCATTTTTGTATCATGACCCTTTTTCCTAGAGTTAATAAATTATTTAAATATCTACGAATATATGGAAAAATACATAATTTATGTGTTTCTATTTAAAAAGAAGAGTCTTATAATTTTGTTGTTCGTTAAACTATTTCTACTTCATCTCATAACACAGGTTGTATCATATGGTTAATTAATACCTTAATATCATAAATATCATCCATAGTTTAACTTAAACCATTTCATAAATGGTTAACCTCATGAACTTCAAAAATATTAATATTCTTAACTTTACAGAGAAGGTCACTGATTCAAAAAATGAACATATCATTAATTAGTTTTATTTTAGTCATTAATATCTAATTTTCATAATCAATATCAATCATATATTTGTCCCAACATAATTATCTCAACATTAGGAACATATTAAGTGTTATATTGATAGTATTCATGTGTTTTCTATGAAATTCAAATTTCCACTAAATAATTTTTCTTGGTCATCAGTACTATTCATAATATTCTATAAAATCCTAAATGAAATATTTATACATTACAATCCTTATATATTTCATAATTCTTATAATGATGATATAATTGATAAAATAATCAAATAACAAAATTCATAGTTCGAAACATGAGAACATTATTCATTCCTTTTCGATTTTATTGATATAATAAGATTAAACTTGAACACTTTGATTATTTTGAGATATATTAAATTGATTCTTGGGGATTTCTTTTCATAGTACCTCATATATCTATAATTTAGGCATTTTACATTGGATACATTTTCTTAACCTTTCAATAAAATCTATGTTCTCATTTCTCTCCAAGATTTTATAAATATCCCAATCCTTTTTATAAATTATCTAGGTGTTTCTTTCCATAATTATCACATGATGGATGATACATCATCCCCTTATTCCCCTTGTCCAACTTTTTCCTAGTTATCCACAACTTCTCATGCTTCCCTAGAAACCTTTGATACATAGATAACTTATTTGTATGATCCTATATTATTCCTGGTACATCTAAATTTGAGTTTCTCATTTGAGAATTCATGGTCTTGTCATGTTTAGAGACAGAGATACTTTGTTGGGGGAGATAACTGAAGTGCCCAGATCAGTGTGAATCACTGAGAGGGGGAGGGGGTGAATCAGTGATCCTTTAAAACTTTTTACTAATTGATTCTTATCAATTAAACCTCTATGGCTGGTTAAAGCCTCGATCCACTCTTCTTGTATCTCTCAACCTTTCCCGAATGATGCAGTAATGAAAAGGCACAGGACACAAGGATTTACAAGGTTCAGCACCAAAGGCCTACATCCTTTCCATGCTCTCCCAGCATGGATTCTCCCATTATAATCTGTTAGTATTACAATGGTCGATACAGCTTCCCACCGTATCTCTCCTGAGTCCCACAGGAGGGTCTTTATACTGCTTCACACAGTGTTACCAGAGTCCCACTGGCCTGCTCCAGAATCCCACTGAAGACTTCTTCTCCCTGAGTCCCACATGGTCTTCTCTTGGCTCCTCGAGTCACACGAGTAGCTCTTCTTCTCTTTGAGCTTCTTCAAGTATCTTCATTAGTCTGGGATAAAGACTGCTGGCCTTGCTCTGTACGTCTGATCACTTGTGATGATCAGGTCTTCTCGTATTGCTCAGGCTTTATCTCCTTCTTCTGAGGATGACCTGGCTTCTCTCTTCAAGAATCTTCAACAGCCTCTGATAAGGTCTGTTGGTCTTGCTCACACCTTCTGATCACTTCTGTTGATCAGGGTCTTCTCAATTACTGAAAAACTCAGACAAATAATATCATTCACTTCAGTCTGGCTTAGTCTCACATCAGAACAACTTCATGCACTAAATACATGGCCACTCTTCTTCCTCATGCACTGACTGCATGGCCTCTCAATTTCTTCAAGATCCTCTGGTCTTGGACAACTCAGATGCACACAAGCAGATTTGTCTTTGTTCACTTGTGCACGTGCATGCATGCAAGCATGCACTCTCCTTCTTCTACTCTTGGTGCAATAAACCCACAAAGGGTGTAGTCACTTTAAGCACACACCTTCTCCACAATCTTCACACACTATATTCAAATTGCTCACACACTTAGAAGTGTGTTTTACTTTAGTGTGGAACTTCTTATTCTTCTTCTAATGTGTATACACTTTTAGTGCACACACTAGGCTCGGCCTTCACTTGTTAAGCACACACAAATTCATCACTTTGCACACACACTTGAATGAGTTCTTCTTTGTTGTGTCCTACACTTCATTTCTTGCACACACCCAAGGCTACGACCTCTTTGTTAATTTTTCACACACAAGCCGTAGGTATGTAATGGCCTTCCTCCTTTGTAAACACACAAATCTTGGTGTAGTTCTTTGTGCAAGCCTCGGCCAATTCCTTCTTTGTGCACACACTTAGCCAAAGGCACTTCCACTTGTCTTGCACACACAATTTGTTCTTTTAATTTTTTCTTCAAAGTGTGAACACACAAGGCACTAAAGGCCTCGGGTTCTCCCTCTTTGCACAAGCTACTGCCCGTATTAAACACACTCAAAGTGTGGTCTTCCACTTCACTTGGCACACACCACTTGGTGTTGCTCTTTGTGCACACACATGGCCTCGGGTCTTCTCCTGCCTCAAAGAAGGCGTGCAAGTCCTCAAGGTGCAAGTCAGGCGACATGCAAGGGTCAAGCGGCCTCTTCTCCTTTTCTTCAGACGCACAAGTGAACAAGGCACAAACGGCGCGCAAGCTCCTCGGGTGCAAGGCACCTCAACCACGGGGCGCACAAGTGCTACTGCCCCGGGTTCTTCCTGCCGCGCAAAGGGAAGGCGCGCAGGGTTCTTCTCCTCTTCTTCTTTCGCGCAAGTAGTGCGCAAAAGGAACCTTACGGAGCAAGGGGTGCTCCGGGCTTCACTGCCGCGCAGGGTGCTGCGCGGGGCTTCGACTTCGCGAGGCACAAAGTGCTTCTCACGGGACTTCTCTCTTCAGAGGATCAGCAAGCATAAACGAGAGCATGGGCTCTCTTTTTATAGGCAGAGGGCCTCTGTTCAATCCGCGTGGATAAACTTTTGAATCCCCGAATTTTTAGGGTGTTTCAATATTTTTCAAATCTTGATTTCTTTCCTCTGTTTCACACGGGTTCCTTTATTTTTCATTTCCTCTACGTGCATGTGACTTAGAACGCATGCACGACCTTCGTTTAGGTCCAAACCATGCAGAAAATAAATCATGTGGCCTCGCACCTCCGGTTTGCCTTCGGCTGAAACTCGAAAATCTTCATTTGTTGCATGCAGAGTCATTTTAATGCATGGATATGTTCGGTGTGTCCAGACGAGCTCATTGGTGTCTTCAGCTTCTTCAGAGGTGGCCGTAATCTCAAAATCCGTCGTCGAGTTGCTCCTGGTTCGACGGAGGCACGCGGGTGGCATTCGAGTGAGCTCAAGGAAGAGGACGGTCTCGCAGCCGTTGGATCGGGCAATTAGAAGACTTTGGACGGCCTGGATCTGAAGATCTCGCGCGGGATCAGATGTGCAGCTTAGATCGTCCGCGCGATCAATCGTGCGGCCAGGATCCGCTCCTGGAAATGTTTTCGCGTCCCACATCGAAACGGGGCGCGGTTTTGCCGCGGCTTATCAACCATCGCGTGCCATCCTCGGCTCAGTTGAACTTCTCCCCTCCCGGTGCCGCCCCGCACCGGGTTCTCTCTGCGGGCGCGCTCTGCGCCCACTCTGCTCCCTGCGGGCACGCCACTGGCGCCCACTATGCACACTGACACTCTTGGGGGCGCGCTCCTACGCCCCTGCCGCGCTCCTTCGGGCGTGCCCCAGGCGCCCATGCGGTGTCTTGGGTGCGCCCTGCCGCCCTGGCTCGCCCCACGGGTTCCCCCATGGGCTTGGTGCCCTAGCGCCCATGCCTTGGGGTTAAACCCTCAAGGTGCCTTGGCTGGCCATATTTTTGGCAAAGGGACAGAATGTTACTTTGTCAAAAACAAAGTACTCCATATGAAAAATGCCCATTCTAAATGCCAAGCCATCTTCCTCTAAGCCATTCTTCTTCTACATTTTTCTTCATCTTCTTAAGAATTCCTCCATTCATCCTCAACATTTATTTATCACTTAGGAATGGAAATTCTTGAAGGTTCTTCATCAACTGAGCTCTTGAATCACAACAAATCTGCAATGATCTTCATTGATCAAATCAGAGATCAATTGAATCTTCTTCACATTCACATGCACTAAGTGTTAGTGCAAGGACTTCATTAATCCACTTCATCCACTTAGAAGTTGTGGATGGATCCCTTTCATCTCCTCATGCATTGTGAAGACAATTCATTGTCTTCAAATAATGTTGTGACTTTGTATCCAGTTGATACAAGTTCTTTGAACTTTAATAACAGCTCAACAATCGTCTGATTTTCATGGAGAATGTTTCATCCATAATTTCCAATACCACTTAGTGAATCTCCTAAGTGACATACATCTTAGTACCATGTCAATTCTCCTTTACCACCAACACCATCACAACCTTTGGCATTCACATCTTGACAATTATTGACATCCATTCATTCTAAGACAACAACATGTCTCATTGACAACAAATGCAACACAGTGCACTTCAATCTCCCCCTTTGTATTTGTTGTCAATACACTCGAGCACATATGAATGGGTCAATATGTGTGCCAATATTTCTCCCCCTTATTGGAAATCAAATTCAAAGGTGTGGTGTGGTTCACTTTAAAAAATCTCTTCCTCCCTTATAAAAGCATTTTCTTCAAAATCACTAAGAGAGGGATGATGTCACATGTTCTCTTGAGCAAGGAACCTTTAGTAGATCAACTCTAAGTCTACTTGGGCTAACCCGGTGTAGAAAAAAAGAGTGATGTAACCAAGGTACTCAATGTTGTCCAACATTCACTGTACATGTGAGATCATGCTTCAGGGGTTTGAAATTTTTTAGATATATCAATTAATTGCTAAATCCTGCACATACTTCACCAAACACATTAGAAAGTTTAGTGCAAAGATAAAGCTTCCCCTTTCAACCATTTGTCTTCAATCAATACTCCCCCTTAATTGTCATGATGAATACAATTAAGAAACAAGGGATGAAAGTATGATTGGAATACCTTCACTTTTCTCAAGATGGTATTAAATCTTAGAATACCATCTTCTCCAGATTGTCTCCCCCTCAAGGGGTGCACTCCATTCTGTCCAAACCACTCTCCAGATGAGAATGATCATCATCTTCAATTCCCTGCAATGTTAGCACATGTAAATACAAGTGATTAGGGAATAAGATGGAACCTCCTTGGTTCATCAATGTGAACAAAAAGGTTGAGAAGATTCTCTCAACCGAGATGTCCCATTTTCACCATTCTTCACACTTGCACATTTGATCTTCAATGATGTTTGTGCTGGTGTGGATATCAACACATCTTCATGTGAAATCTTCTTCTTCCCTTTTTCCTTAGCAATTGCCAGAACTTCATCTTCAGCTCTCTGCAGATCTTTGGCAAGTTGCAACTGATTTGGCCATATGATTAACAAGTCATTTGGAAGTGTGGCCTCAGTTCTGGAAATCCCACATGGTTCTTTTGATACTGTTAAGCCACCTTTCTTAGGCAACTTATTTTCAACCAATCCCTTCTGCTTCTTCTGGATTGATTGTCTGTTTGAGTGCAGTTGGGTTCTATTAAATTTCATGGCTTGTTTACAAAGATCCATGGTATGGCCATTCTTTCCACAGTAGAACCACTTCTTGGTGGTCCTTATGGATGCATCACCCTTCTTGGAATCAGACTCCAAGGACTTCTCTTCATTTCTCAAACACTTCTTGGGAGCATTTTCTACTTTATTCTTGCTTCCCAAGGAATCTTTTTGAGCCAGGTTCTGTGATCTTTTCTTCTTTTGAGCTCTGGATACAGTTGGAGACTGACATGTATCTTTTTGACCACTTTTGCAATCATCAAAGATGTTGTCAAGTAATCCAAATCTATTTGTAGTAAACAGATGTCTCTGGACCTTTGGATGCTGCTTCTTTTCTTCTGGCTTTCTCCCCCTTGGCATGGGCTTCCTTTGTGATTTGAAATTCAGTGGATTGTACCAACAGTCCTTTGGACAGTGCCCATACTTATTACAACACCAACACTGACCCACAAATCTAGACCTCTTCAGTCCTTCTGATTGTTGGGTACTTTTCTTGACTTGCTGTGTTGTTTCAGGAAAGCTATGCTTCTTCATTTTCTTCATCCATACTTTTTTGGAATTATTTTTCCATCCTGCACTTTTTGTGGAAACACAATTAGAAGCATCCGTACAAGATGGTATGGATGGTACCTGCTTTCTAGAATATGTTGCCCTTTTATTAGAGGATGTCTTTCTTTTAGAATCATCCTTCTCAAAGCTCACTTGAGTAGCAACATTTCTTCTTTCAGCTGACTGGGAGGCTTCAGCTTTGGGTGATTGCAGATTTTTCAATATCACCTCCAGTTCAAATCATTTCATGTTGAGGGAGTTCTTCTCATCCTCAACCAATCTTAGCCTACCTTACCAATTCTGTTTCAGCTGTTCCATCTGGTCATCATGCAACTTCTTTATTTCATGCAATGAGTTGTCAAGATCCTTCACCATTTTGACTTTGTCTTTGAGTTGAGCATCTCTGGAATTCATTGACACTTTATGCCTCTTTTCCAGTGCATGGAAAACATCTTTGACTAATATCATAAAGAATTCTTTCTCAGAAAGGCTTCTTTGCAATTCTTCAGCAGTGTCTTCATATCTTTCATTGCAAAGATAAACGGTTTCATCTTTATCCTTCACCAGCTTTCTGAGAGTGTTGGTTATGCCAACCCTTTTAGCCAATTGATCTTCCATTACATTGGATTCTTCTTCTAACTGTGATTTTTCTTCTTGAAGATCAAGGATGCCTGTAGCTATACACATTGCTACTTCCCTGGGGACTGTCTTCCGAAGATATTCGATTGCATTTTGAAGATCATTCATTATTCAAACTTCATCACAGCTAGGACAAGATTTCTTCATCTTCTTGTCCTGTTTCTTCTTTCTATTTTTCTGAGTCTTGGCAGATATCTCCATTTGAGGCTGGTCACTCATTTCCTCAAATCTGCACTTCATAAAGACTCCCTTGGATCTTTTAGATGTAACCTCGCTCTGATACCAATTGAAGTGCCCAGATCAGTGTGAATCACTGAGAGGGGGAGGGGGTGAATCAGTGATCCTTTAAAACTTTTTACTAATTGATTCTTATCAATTAAACCTCTATAGCTGGTTAAAGCCTCGATCCACTCTTCTTGTATCTCTCAACCTTTCCCGAATGATGCAGTAATGAAAAGGCACAGGACACAAGGATTTACAAGGTTCGGCACCAAAGGCCTACATCCTTTCCATGCTCTCCCAGCATGGATTCTCCCATTATAATCTGTTAGTATTACAATGGTCGATACAGCTTCCCACCGTATCTCTCCTGAGTCCCACAGGAGGGTCTTTATACTACTTCACACAGTGTTACCAGAGTCCCACTGGCCTGCTCCAGAATCCCACTGAAGACTTCTTCTCACTGAGTCCCACAGGGTCTTCTCTTGGCTCCTCGAGTCACACGAGTAGCTCTTCTTCTCTTTAAGCTTCTTCAAGTATCTTCAGCATTCTGGGATAAAGACTGCTGGCCTTGCTCTGTACCTCTGATCACTTGTGATGATCAGGTCTTCTGGTATTGCTCAGGCTTTATCTCCTTCTTCTGAGGATGACCTGGCTTCTCTTTTCAAGAATCTTCAACAGCATCTGATAAGGTCTGTTAGTCTTGCTCACACCTTCTGATCACTTCTGTTGATCAGGGTCTTCTCAATTACTGAAAAACTCAGACAAACAATATCATTCACTTCAGTCTGGCTCAGTCTCACATCAGAACAACTTCATGCACTAAATGCATGGCAACTCTTCTTCCTCATGCACTGACTGCATGGCCTCTCAATTTCTTCATGATCCTCTGGTCTTGGACAACTCAGATGCACACAAGCAGATTTGTCTTTGTTCACGTGTGCACGTGCATGCATGCAAGCATGCACTCTCCTTCTTCAACTCTTGGTGCAATAAACCCACAAAGGGTGTAGTCACTTTAAGCACACACCTTCTCCACAATCTTCACACACAATATTAAAATTTCTCACACACTTAGAAGTGTGTTTTACTTTATTGTGGAACTTCTTCTTCTTCTTCTAATGTGTATACACTTTTAGTGCACACACTAGGCTCGGCCTTCACTTGTTAAGCACACACAAATTCTTCACTTTGCACACACACTTGAATGAGTTCTTCTTTGTTGTGGCCTACACTTAATTTCTTGCACACACCCAAGGATACGGCCTATTTGTTAATTTTGCACACACAAGCCGTAGGTATGTAATGGCCTTCCTCCTTTGTACACACAAAAATCTTGGTGTAGTTCTTTGTGCAAGCCTCGTACAATTCCTTCTTTGTGCACACACTTAGCCAAAGGCACTTCCACTTGTCTTGCACACACAATTTGTTCTTTTAATTTGTTCTTCAAAGTGTGCACACACAAGGCACTAAAGGCCTCAGGTTCTCCCTCTTTGCACAAGCTACTGCCCGTATTAAACACACTCAAAGTGTGGTCTTCCACTTCACTTGGCACACACCACTTGGTGTTGCTCTTTGTGCACACACATGGCCTCGGGTCTTCTCCTTCCTCAAAGAAGGTGCGCAAGTCCTCAAGGTGCAAGTCAGGCGGCATGCAAGGGTCAAGCGGTCTCTTCTCCTTTTCTTCAGATGCACAAGTGCACAAGGCACAAACGGCGCGCATGCTCCTCGGGTGCAAGGCACCTCAACCACGGGGCGCACAAGTTCTACTGCCCCGGGTTCTTCCTGCCGCGCAAAGGGAAGGCGCGCAGGGGTCTTATCCTCTTCTTCTTTCGTGCAAGGAGTGCGCAAAAGGAACCTTACGGAGCAAGGGGTGCTCCGGGCTTCACTGCCGCGCAGGGTGCGGCGCGGGGCTTCGACTTCGCGAGGCACAAAGTTCTTCTCACGGGACTTCTCTCTTCATAGGATCAGCAAGCATAAACGAGAGCATGGGCTCTCTTTTTATAGGCAGAGGGCCTCTGTTCAATCCGTGTGGATAAACTTTTGAATCCCCAAATTTTTCGGGTGTTTCAAGATTTTGCAAATCATGATTTCTTTCCTCTGTTTCACGCGGGTTCCTTTCTTTTTCATTTCCTCTACGTTCATGCGACTTAGAACGCATGCACAACCTTCGTTTAGGTCCAAACCATGCAGAAAATAAATCACGTGGCCTCGCACCTCCGGTTTGCCTTCGGCCGAAACTCGAAAATCTTCAATTGTTGAATGCAGAGTCATTTTAATGCATGGACATGTTCGGTGTGTCCAGACGAGCTCATTGGTGTCTTCAGCTTCTTCAGAGGTGGCCGGAATCTCAAAATCCGTCGTCGAGTTGCTCCTGGTTCGACGGAGGCACGCGGGTGGCATTTGAGCGAGCTCAAGGAAGAGGACGGTCTCGTAGCCGTTGGATCGGGCGATCAGAAGACATTGGACGGCTTGGATCTGAAGATCTCTCGCGGGATCAGATGTGCGGCTTAGATCGTCCGCGCGATCAATCGTGCGGCCAGGATCCGCTCCTGGAAATTTTTCCGCGTCCCACATCGAAACGGGGCGTGGTTTTGCCGCGGCTTATCAACCATCACGTGCCATCCTCGGCTCAGTTGAACTTCTCCCCTCCCGGTGCCGCCCCGCACCGGGTTCTCTCTGCGGGCGTGCTCTGCGCCCACTCTGCTCCCTGCGGGCGCGCCACTGGCGCCCACTATGCACACTGACACTCTTGGGGGCGCGCTCCTACGCCCCTTCCGCGCTCCTTCGGGCATGCCCCAGGCGCCCATGCGGTGTCTTGGGTGCACCCTGCCGCCCTGGCTCGCCCCACGGGTTCCCCCATGGGCGTGGTGCCCTAGCGCCCATGCCTTGGGGTTGAACCCTCAAGGTGCCTTGGCTGGCCATATTTTTGGCAAAGGGACAGAATGTTACTTTGTCAAAAACAAAGTACTCCATATGAAAAATGCCCATTCTAAATGCCAAGCCATCTTCCTCTAATCCATTCTTCTTCTACATTTTTCTTCTTCTTCTTAATAATTCCTCCATTCATCCTCAACATTTATTTATCACTTAGGAATGGAAATTCTTGAAGGTTCTTCATCAACTGAGCTCTTGAATCACAGCAAATCTCCAATGAGCTTCATTGATCAAATCAGAGATCAATTGGATCTTCTTAACATTCACATGCACTAAGTGTTAGTGCATGGAATTCATTAACCCACTTCATCCACTTAGAAGTTGTGGATGGATCCCTTTCATCTCCTCATGCATTGTGAAGACAATGCATGGTCTTCAAATAATGTTGTGACTTTGTATCCAGTTGATACAAGTTCTTTGAACTTTAAGAACATCTCAACAATCGTCTGATTTTCATGGAGAATGTTTCAACCACAATTTCCAATACCACTTAGTGAATCTCCTAAGTGACATACATCTTAGTACCATGGCCATTCTCCTTTACCACCAACACCATCACAACCTTTGGCATTCACATCTTGACAATTATTGACATCCATTCATTCTAAGACAACAACATGTCTCATTGAAAACAAATGCAACACAGTGCACTTCAATAATATAATGTTTTTTAATATATTTTATTTGAATAAACATAGACTTGGGTTGCGAGGAAACTTGAGAAAAGCCATACAGGAACCACATAGGGGATCATTCTGGATTTCTTTTTGAATTAAGGGGGCCTGGATAAATGGTTCAAGTTTTACGATGGGTTCATGGTAAGTTGAGAAGCCTCAAATCAGTTTCATGTTTTGATATGGAAATATGAATAAAAACATTTCTAAAAACAGTTACATGTCATGTAACTATAATACAAGTGTTGAAATTTTTCTCTAGAACATTTCATGTATGGTTATATGTTGTGAACTGATTTATGACATGAAAATAATACATGACATTTAATTATGTTACACGTCATGTCATATTAAATTGAAATAAATAATAGTAAAATGAGATGTGTTTATAGGAATATCCTTTAAAAAAGATTTACATGTTGTGTAACAGTATTACATACCTTGTAATTCCTCGTCTGGTTGTTTTAATGTATTTTGTGTAGTTTAATTTTATTCCATATCATTTGTATCTTCCTACCCACAACCCAAGGGAACCTTCTATGTGACTTTAGAGTTCAAACCTCAATTATGAAAGTACCTCTTATGTGATCAATTCCTGGTATTTTTTGGGTCTATTTTCCCTTCTCTCAGTTGTTTCTATAGATGATAATGTGTAGCCTCTTGATTGTGGGTGTTATTGTTTTTGAACATGATCAATTTTGATCTAGGATCCTTCTTGTGTTCATATGCACCTTCTACCTCATGGCTTTTTTCCATTGGAATTAATTTATTATCGAGATTTAAATGTAGGGGGTCTAAATCTTAACTTTATAGTATGATAATAGGGAAGATTGTGCAATATTTCAATTGCGCTAACATATCATGAACCGAATAAATTGTAAGAATGAATAGAATTATTTATTACAGTACCTATGGATCCAAATGGATATTGACCTGGCTTGTGGCTATTTTTCGGGAGATAAAACTTGTGAAAATTAATGAATTGTTAATGGATAATGTTTTTTAGAATTAAATGGATAGTGGGTATTTTCATCATATACAATCACCTTGGATTGGATTGTTTATTCAGATAACTAACATGTTATTGGTTATGATATGTTTATATTGGAAATGAGTAATTGAAAGGTGAATTGTATTTTTTATAATTTACCATTGGTCCATAAAATGAGATACTATAATATCCATCTTTCCATGAATTGTGTTATGATAAAATGCATGAATGAGTATATAGTTGGCTTGGCCAGGTGAATCATGTTGAAATGCTGATATAGTGGGATTGGCCTTGTGAAAAATTCTAAAATGATTATATAGAGGTCTATTACAAGTGATACATGCTAAAATAATTATATAGTGGGATATTCCCAGTAACACATGATGAAATGCATATATAGTGATATTTTCCTAGTGTCACATGAAAAAATAATTATATAGAGGGCTCGTCCCTGATTAAATTCAGAAGTGATTATATAGAGGGGTTTCCATAAGTTTTTGTTATTTATACCTTGGTTATAAGGTTATGGTTTTCATGGTTGTAAGACATCCTCGGAGATATTTTTACATGACACCAAGGAAGGTTAATTTTCAAAATAGTTACATTGTTATAGTTATCATATTCATGATACATGCTGAGAGACATTATGGGATGGTGCCGAAGTAGTTTTATATGGTATTAGTTTTATTATTTAATTAGATAATATGCTCTTTTATTATATTATTACAAGCACTTATTAAATAATTATATTAAAATCATCATTTACATGGAAAATAATGATTTAAAAATTATAACTCATTTTATAAAACATTGAATAAAATAATTAATTTATCATAAAATTATCTTATCATAATGACACAAAATATTTTTAATTTATAAATATATTTTATGAAAAAAAAATTAACATTTATATTAATTATAAAATTATAAATAAATATTTTTGTTTAATAAAAAATGTCAACCCTTAATTAATATTTTTTAAAATATTTACTTACTTATATTATGATGATAATTATATCATGTTTTCAATTATAAGATGTATAAATTTTATTTATACATTCATAGATGAGGTTACAATTCTATTGGCTGAATGACTATTCATAATGGTCATGTTACTATTCCAAGGATCAAGTTACCATTTCTTCAGTATTGGTTCTTTAATTACTAGAAACACCACTTATTTCATTCATAGTTTGTTTATAATTTTTTTTTCTCTAAATTATTTTCTTTTATTTATACTATATAAAAAATTATTATAAGGGATTATCCAATGATAAAAAATTTAGTCGTTATAGTTACCCTATTAGTAGTCGTATCATTCTCAAATGATTGAGAATAAAGAACATAACATTACATTGTAAGGGAATATGATGAAGTGTTTACCAAATAATTTTTTCCACTTCCTCATTGTTCGTAGATTGAGTTTTAAATTGATCTTACTCCCAATTATTTTCTAATATCCAAGAATCCATATAAAATTTCTACAGTTTAGCTTGATGAGATGAATATGAAAATATAAGTGAATCTTGATAAATACTTTATATGACCATGTGCTTCACCGTGGGGTGTACTGGTTCTCTTTATCAAGATGGATGGGTCAATATTCCTATGAATTTATTTTCATGTACTTAAATAAAACAATTGTCATCTTCCATAAATTTTAACATCCTTGATTATTTTTGTAGATCCCAATACTTATATAAGGATGATCTTCACTCCATATATTATGATGAAAAGGTTAAGTGGTGGATATCTCCGAGAATCCTTTTTGTAAATGTTATGATAACTGTGAGTTCAAAGTGACATCACTTAACTCACAAATGCTCCAAAAATATTCATGGACATGATGAATAGAATATTTAGGTATTATGTCAACATATTTATTATAGTATTTAAATAGGACATTCCTATCTACTCAAAATGAAAGGAATAACATTTTGATCAATGGAATTATGTACTAAAGAAATTGTGAAAGGAAAATTAATTTATAAGGAATAGTAATTACATTCTATATAAGAAAGAATTAAAATTACTCAGTATTGATATCACCATAAAAGTTATATTTTTGGATCATTACAAAATAACATCAATTGAATAATGGACCAGACCAAACTCTCTTACAAAACTTTGTAGTTTCTAAGGATTATTTGGGTACTATTATCAATTTTTTAGAAAGATATCATAATTTTAAATACCACAAACCCAGATAACATAGATGTACATGATTTTTTTCGTGAATGATTAATGTAATTAAATAATTACTGTATTTAAAAAAATTCTAATCACTTAACTTGTTCTCCCATTACCCACTATTGGGGATTTATTTTTGATTTATAGTAATATGTATAAAAAGGATTTGGTTATCAAATAATTAATGAAGATAATGTGATAGAATATTCCTCCCACTTATTAAGTATCCATGAGAAGAAATACCCAAAACATCATCTAGAATTGGATGAAGTGATATATATGTTATAGATTTTGTGACATTATATATATAGAGAGAAATGTATCTTATATAAAGATCACAATACCCTCATTTATTTGTTCATACAAAGGGAGATTAAAATGTACCAATAAAGGTGGTTAGAAATGATCAAGGAATATGATTTTTTAATCTGTTACCATACTAAGATAGTGAAAAATGTGGATGATTCTTTGATTACAAAGGGTCCATTGACCCTATAAATGAAGTTAATTTCAAGGGATCCAATATTCCTAGAAATATAGAACATGGTAATATGAAGAAAAAAGGATTTATATCCTACCTTTCTCAATTTAATTTTTGGCCATCTAATCATGAGAGGATTAATGAGGCTCCGAAGGATGATGAGGTGATATAGAAAATGTTAGAGAATATTTCAGAGTTAAAATTTTCAAAAGATTGAGTTGTAATATTTAAAACATGTATATGTGTCCCATAAAAACCATATATGAATAGAGAACTTCTAAATGATGTATATAGATCATCCTTCTCTAGTTATCCAAGTATCACTACGATGTATATAGATTTTAAGAAACTCTTCTGGTGGGAGAACTTGAAGAGAGAGATTGTAGAATTATTATAAATATTATTAGTATTCCAAAAAGTTATTTATAGTGACACGAGCCTTTTACACATACTATTACATGAGTTAAAGCATAGATAACCATGAAATTCAAATTGAGGATCGTAAAGTCTAGTGTATTTAAAATTCCAGGTACATAAACATTGAAACATGGATGTATAATAAAAAATATTTCTATTAATATTCTATAATGATATTCTAACTTCCATTGAGATCCTATATCTTTAAAGGATATTCTGAGTAATATATAGACCAATGGGATGAGCAAAAAGCCCAATAAGGGAATAATCATGGAAAATAATTACAGCACCATGGTGAATGTCATAACGTGATAAAACAATATCCATGGATCATGAAAAAACATATAGAGTTATATCCTAAAAAATAGAATAATATTTCTATATAAATATAGGAATGTTATAGAAATATATAACATTATATAAACATGGTTCAAGGGTAGCTTCCAAGACTATATCACGTAGTGGAAAACATCCCATAATAGACTATGTTTACTCCTGGATCCCATACATGACATCCCATTAGGGTAAACAATACCCAATGCAGTGGAGTTTTATCTAGGCGCACCCATAATAACATGATGATGCATATCTAAGACACATAATGAATCAAACATAAGGAATATACATAAGGGTTACCCATAGAAATAACTAGGTATCATAATCATGTCATGTGGCATAACCAATGGGTGTATCATAAAGGTGTATAAGAGGGAATAGGTATAAATCATACCTAGACATCCATGAGTGAAAATGGTCATAGATCACGATACATTATATCCAACTAAAGTGAAAACATGTAAAAAGTGTGTTTAAGAAACTTTATAAATGAGAAACATTCATGTTTCTTTATGAGAGATATTAAATAGTATTTAAAGAGGATAAATGAATAATTGTTTGTATAAAAAATAACTAACTTGTTTTTCCATGATAAAATGAGTTATTTTAGATAAATAATAGTGATAGAAACATATTATCAAGTGTACTTGAAAAGATGTAATAAATTGAGAAGTTTCCTTTAATTAGTCATGCTATTAAAGAGGAATTGAGAAGGGAACCTTATAAAATAGGTATTTCACCATAAAATATTGATGAATTGATCAAGATAAATAATTTTGGAATATATATATATATAATTTTGAATAATTGTATAAGAATAGTGAATAAATACATTGGTTTAATGAGAGAGTAAGCACAACCGAAAGGTATTTGGTGGTTTAGAGATATCCATTACCTTATATTTGATTGTGTTCTGCAGTTACAATTAATGTCTTGTATAATAAAATTAGATCCATTAGTTAATTAATTAGTAACTTATTATACATATACATTATTTATTATAATTTTATTAAGTTAATTTTGTTCTATTTTAATGAGTTATAGAGTTTAGTTTTGACGTATCAGGAGGGTTCATTTCAGGATATCATGGTCTATTCTCTTGTGTATAAATATAAATGATCTTTTAAAATTGGAAAAATTCTCCATAATTTAAATTATATGGTATTAATTCCCATCCATATTTTTAATGGTACCATATGATTTTGAATTTTTTTACCATAGGATGATTCATTTAATAAAACATTAATGCTAAACGTTTAGATTATTTTTTGATGTATTTCGATCGTCACAAACTAGTTTTTTTTATTATTTAATAATATTTATATATAGAACATAAATAACATAAAACAAGATATATCATAAATTTCAAAATCTATTTTAAACATCATAAAGGTTTTGTTACTTGTATTTTAGCTAGGAATAGAAAATGAAAAATCATCTCCCACGAAGGTAGTAAATCGAAAAATCACGGATGATTTTTTCATTTTTAAGATAAAATGAGAAGAGAATAGATTTCATTATGGATAATCCATTAACAAAATTAAATTATAGTATATATATATATATGATACTGGAGTTATCATGTTTTTTTGGAAGGGAATGTGAGGATAAGTTAGAATAAAGAAAGAGTTTAAAAGGGAAAGAAGGAGGATTTTACCTCTTGAATATTGTCTCCTTGAGAACCTCCTTAATGAACATGGGTTTGGTATTTTTTTCGAGACGAGTAGCTCTGGGACATGGAAAATAATATTTTAAATTTAATTTTTCAGAATTTAGACAAGCTAAAAAACATTGTATGTGTGAGTAGAATGTGTGGTGGGGGTGGTATTTATATGGGGAAAAGAGGGGTGTTTTTGATGATTTCATTGATTTGTTTATTGTTTTGACTCAAGACTAACAATAGTGTTTATTACCATGAGAAAATAAGTAACTATAGAATGTAAGCTTAAGATAATGGGAATTTACATCATCCATGACTCGACCACAACCCAAAATTTTATTTATTTTATTTGAATGTTAAATACAAAAAATTACCATATTTCACTATTCACCGAAATTAGATCTATTTTAGAAAAATACCAAAACATATCCCAAATTATTAATCAATGTGTAGAATTCAACTATTTTACTCCATTTTAGGAAAATAGTTATGTAAATATGAGGAATATAATTTTGTATTAAAGATGTTATTTATTTGAAAAATATTGATTTTAATAGTATAAATGCTTTTACAACACTTTTAAAAAATAATTATGGTCTCATAAAAATATTTTATAATCATTATAACACAAAATATTAATTTATGAATCTATTTTAGGAAAATAAATTTTCTTTGAAATGATTATATTAGTTATAAAATTTTAAATAAACATTTCAATTCCACAAAAATTCCAACACATAATTTCTCATTTTAAAAACATTTATTAACTTATTACATGATATAAATATATCATATATTCATTAATAAAAAAAAATTATTTATACATTAATTGGTGAGGTTACCATTTTAATGGCCATATTACTATTCCTAACTGTCACATAACTATTCCAATGGTCATGTTACTATTCCAATGGTTAGATTTATAATGGTCATAAAGAATTACTACTTATTATAAATACCTCATATTCCATTCATCATTCACTTATGTTTTCTCCATGTTAATATATAATTTGGTTTTTTAAAATAAAAAAATTATTATTAAAATTATGTTTTCTTTCAACATATATTTTTCAGGTGGGAAATCATTCTAGTGGATCGAGCATGTAACACCCCAAGATTCCTCTATACGCCTCTCTTTGAATAATACAGTATCGTGTGTTTTACACAACTTCGAGTTCTATCACACCACAACTAATCAAACTACCCATTATGAATAGTAATACCCACTTTTTAAAGTTTAATAAATTTTATGTATAAAAATGGAATTTATTTTGGATTCAGAATATCAAAATTTTCTTAGGGTGAATTTTCGGTATTTTTCTGAAAACTATCAATTTTTGATAAATAGTGAAAAGCGATGAGTTATAGTTTAAAACTGAATTTTTATTTAAATAATTATTTATTTAATTTAAATTTATTTTAGGTCAAAATAGAAACATAATACATATATAAGTTCAATTTAATTCATTGGAGTCAATTTATAATAATTTTTTTATATAAAAATTTTAATGAACTTTTCACTCTCTTTTACCCATCTCCTAATAGAATTTGAAAATTCTCAAAAAACATAATTTTACTCCTTATGGGAGTGGAATTTAGAAAATCTGAGAAAAACAGTTAATATCAAGATATAAAATGTGGTTCAATAAGATAAATATAATTTTTTGTGAATAGTAACTTTTTACCTTTATTTAGCACGGTTAAAAGTAAATATGGTAATTAAGGGTAAAAATGATACTATTATTACCCTAACACATGTCCTAATTATATTAGATAATTATAATTCGGCAAAAAAACTTGGGAATAAAATATGAACCTCTTTGGTCTAGTTGGATTAGATTAGAACATTTATTATTATTTAATTCAAATAATAGTTAAAATAGTTAAAATCAATGTTTAATAACTAAAACATTTTTAATATAGGGTTATATATAAGATAAATTCAATTATAAATTTTATTTAGAAATCTAAAAATATTTCCTACATAATTTTATTTTATTTATAATTTTTATACATTAAACAATTTAATTTATTTATGACACAATATTATGCAGAAATTACCTAATTAATGAAATATTAAAATAATTGATATTATAAATAACCAAATAAATGTAATTTGAGACTTTTTATGAATTACACTAAGTTTCTAGGTTAATATGACATATTAGGGTTATTTAGATGAATTTTTATCTAATTAATAATGCTTATATTAATTTTCAGAAAACAAAATACCAAAGAGTGTCAAAATTAAAATAAAAGAGTTTTTAAAAAAAATGTTATATTATTATTTGATATTCTATTGCTAAAAATCTATGGTTCGGCCAAAAGACTTATATAATGATAGGTGTATCATTACGTAAGAACACGTGGTTCTCTTGAAGTATATAGTATGTTTATTAACCATATAATTTAAAAATACAAAGAGACATGGTAAATATCAAACTATTTAACTAAGAGTTAAATCAAAAGGATAAAGTTAATATAGTGACCAAAACCTGTCTAAAACATATTTGATGAGTGGTTTTATACCCATACCAACCTTATCCTTTAAATAATCCATTTTTGAGCCATTATAATCCAAAAAAAAAATTATTATAAAATAATATTTCTAGCTTTTCCTAAGGTGCCCCTCACCTCTCTTAAAAAAGGGCACTCCCCCTTCTCTCTAATTCAAACCTTCAAATCCAATTGGATGGGCCACCCTCTGACCAAATACCCTCTCAACTATCCTCACTTCATTATATAGGCCTTCCATTAGTCAAGAATCCAACTTAAGGAGACCTTTTGATCAAATCAAAAGGAAGAACATGAAGAAGAGGTAATAATTTCACCACCCACTTTCAAGTTCTTTTTTTCTTCCACTTCTTCTTTCTTTTCTATTTCCATTATAAAATAATAACTCCAGTATCTTCTATTTACTATGATGTTATTATAAATATGGTACTTCTATATGAATTATTCTATCCATCCTTTGAATGATATATCACCATATGTGTGTACGTACGGATTACCGTCTCCACGTCGTGGTGTAATTGTTATTCAATACATTATTACATGTATGGGTATAATAATAATGTGTAATTCATTTAACTAATAAATATAACATGATAATTATTCTGTGTATATGATATAAAATCCAAATATATATTATTTTAACATCAAAAAAATTATATTGTCGTTCGTGTGTACATACGGATTACCGTCTCCACGAACGCGATGAGATTCATTCCACATCGTATCAATTCAAGACTAATTTTCATTAGATGATTAAAAATAATTTTTAAAGACATTATATCATTCTGGATATGAGTTTGATACACCCCATCCATAACAACTATGACTCACATAACAAAGAATATAAAGTAAAACGAATCCATTAACACTTGAAACGACGATAATATTAAGATATTATTAACAAAACAATGTTAAAAGATGATATATGATATCATATTAATGTATATGATTATTGTATAATTTAATAACAATTATTTCACCATTATAAAGGAGTTTAACCTACCCTTGACCAAGGAAAAGTACAAGTTAAGGGTTAATTTCACAATCTCTTTATTATCCGAGGTTGTTTTTACGTAAGTATCTACTAAGACATATTTATCATCCACATCCATGTTTCTTAAAAATTATTTTCAAAACATTCTTACTATTTTATAGAATATGGGTTAAAGTCACTTATACCGTTTTTTGTCTTTTTATAAGATGTTTATAAAGTAATCTTTCGTTTGTTTTCCAAACAAGGTCCTTTTTAACCTTTTCGACAAAATTAAGGTAAGAATGTCTTTTTTAACATATACGACAGGTGCATATTTTTTCCGCCATTATAAAATTGTCGAAGCTTCCCTTACAAGATTATAAGAATGTTTTAAAATTAAATGTTTTCTTTTATAATTATGTGACTTTTAAATGATTTGAAAAAAGAGATATTTTTCTCAAATAGTTTTGATTTCATCTATGTTAACACCCTTTTAATGGATTTTAAGCTTATTTGAAGTTGATTTATTATTATAGAAAACTTCCATATTGCATTGAATTTTTTCGGATATGTTTGACTGTGGATGTGTTATTTTTATACCATTCATGATTTATGGAGAAAGTATTGACATTTCATATGCTATTTTTAATACGAATGTTTATGTTATGTTTAAACCTGTTCATCTGAGGAATGAATTGGACCTAGTAAGTGACGAGTTGAGCCCACTATAGCTCCTCGATGCATCGGTAGGTCTAATTAGAAAAACTAGTGTCTTGGAATGAGGAATTTAAAAAAATTTATTTGTAGTCTTGGCACAAGGCATGGACTATGTGGTTATGATTGTCTGGAATTATGCATTCTGTCATTATGATAGTGGTTATTGATATTACATGTGATTATTCGACTAGTAGAATATCCATGTGAATAAGTAAATGGAATTATTTTATTTTATTTTAGGCATCCTATTATGAAGTTAAAGTTTAAAAGGATTTGGTTTTAGTTATACATTGCCTTACATGTTTATGCTTATTTATGAAAGTTTCAACTATATTGTTATCCTTATAGAGCATCTGAGCTCACCCCTTTCTATGTTTTATTTTTTCCCATGATGTGAAGAAGTATTTTATGACCGACCTGCAGGGATAGTCTGAGAGGATATGAGTGTGGACTATGGAGACTATGTTGTTCTAGTTTTCCATTTTATCTTGTAATGTACGACTTATGAATGTATCGGGTGTTTCCAAGGCTACTAAACTAATTGGTCTTTCGAGACTTGATCTTTTGTGGTCATACCAATGTTATGTAATAATGCACCAACTCTAGGTAACTAGGTTTGTGGCATTACAGTTGGTATCAGAGGAATTTTAGTACATACTGTGGAAGCTAGATTTAGATAAACTCTTATTAGAGCACATAGACCGAATATTGACTTTGAGGATTAGTATATAAAAACTTCCTAGAAATTTGGTATTGTAGATATTTTGGGTGTTTTCTGAGCAATACGTCCCTGTCTGAATATGAGCAGGTAGAGGTGGCTCTAGCACAGATGTAGCTAGGGGTAAAACCCGAAAACACATCTTTCAGCTAGACTCAAATGGGAACTGTTGCACGACAATAGGCTTCGATGCACTCTTGGTTACGACACTCCCTGGGGATATGCTTAGGATAATTATCATTTTCATTAAAATCCATTATGAAGGGTTTATTAGTATATCCTTCCTCAAAGAATTTTTTTTATGATTATGGAGTATATCGATAAACTTTTCAATTTATGTTAAGTGTTTTACATGTTTGGAATTATGTATTTTGATTCATAAAATAATCCAGTTTATGAAATTGTTTAGAAATGGCGCTTAGTTGAAGAAATGGAAACTGTATCAATGCATGCACTCCATGTAGGGATTTCCCTCCTACTCAAGATAATTATAGTGGAGCTGGTGATGCAACTGATGCTGATCTGCTTCTCACTATACTGGGACAACTCAGTTAGGTTATGAATAATTACCCTACATGTATAGAGCACCTTGATCCGCAGTTTGGAGGATCTATGTTAGATCGCTGCATGAGGAAACAACCACCAACATTAAATGGGAGTAAAAATTAATTTGTAGCTGAGAAATGGATAAATTCATTAGAGAAAATATTTCATTCCTTGGGGAGTAGCGAAAGGGAAAAAGTTGTCATGGTAGTTTACCACCTCACTAGAGATGCTGATCAATTGTGGTAATTGATTCAAAACACAATGGAAGCTAATGAAGTATCAAATATGGAATGGAGTGAGTTTAATGAGCATTTCATCAAAAAATACTTTCCTCGTGACCATTGAGAAAATATGGAAAGGCAATTTCTATGTCTGAGGAAGAAGGAGGATGAGAATGTCACAAAGTATGAGGCTAACATTACAAAGTTAGTGAGGCATGATAAAGATTATATATGTAACCCAAGAAGTAATATTGATCATTTCTTTGATGGGTTAAAACCGTTTCTCCATTGAGAATTAGTCTCACAATCCTTCTCATCATACTAAGATATTATATCATGTGTTATCAAGACAGAAAAATAATTCTCTAACGACTTTAAATCAAAGCAAGAGAAGAAGAGATCCGCTGAACACTCTAGAAATGAAAATAAGGGGAATAAGGGAAATGTTGAATATCCATCCTATAGTAGATGTGGGAAGAAACACCCTGGTACTTTCTTGTAGGGAATGTGATTCTGTTACAAGTGTAGTGAAAAAGGCCACCAAGCTCGTGATTGCATGGGGAAGAAGGTAGATGCCGATGTTCAATGCTACAATTTTAGGGAGATGGGGCATTATGAAAATGAATGTCCAAAGTGTTAGGAAACTTACCTCAGAAAAGGCCAAGGGATCAAGGCCAAGCTTATGCTATCACTAATGCTGAGTTAGAATCTCCGAAAGATGTGGTGGTAGGTAATTTAATGGTTTCCTCAAGTTTAGCCAATGCCTTATTTGATTCTATATCATCGCATTATTTCATATCTTCCCAGTTTGCTATAAAAATTAGATATTGTAAATTTTATTTAACATGGGAGTTTTCAGTCAAAACTCCTACGGGAAGTATCATTGCTACAAAGATTTTTGAATCAGTTCTCATTAGGGAATATAAATGTTCTTTATCTGCAAATATCATCATCATACCAACGATTGAATTTGATATAATATTCAGCATGGATTGGCTTCCGGATGATGATGCAAAAATTTATTGTAAGAAGAAGGAGGTTACTATTTTTTATGACGATGATAATGAACACATTATCTTCAGAGAAAAATCTTCACCACATAATTATTATCTAGATCCACCACCAGTAGCTCCATTAAATTCAATTATTGGGGAGTAAGTGAATGAAATAACTATGGGTGAGGAAAGTAATGATAAAATAGAGGATGTAACTATTGTGAAAGAATATGTTGATGTGTTTCAAGAATATTTACCTGGACATCTCCCAGAACAAAAAATTGAGTTTTCCATTGATTTAATTCCTGGATCAAGGCCCATATCGAAGGCCCTTTATAGAATTGTCATTGTAAAATTAGTGGAACTAAAGGAAGAACTAGAGGAATTGTGTAATAATGTATTTATTCCCCCTAGTGTTTCTCCATGGTGATCCCATATTATTTTTAATAAGAAAAAAGATGGATCTATGAGGTTGTGCATTGACTACATGGTGATCAATGCAATAACAATAATGAACAAGTATCCCCTACCTCACATTGATGATTTATTCGACCAACTTCATGGAGCTCAATACATTGCAAGGATTGAACTTCGATCTGGATATCATCAGTTGTGTGTAAAGCATGATGACATTCTGAAAACATCATTTTGAACCAGGTACGGTCATTACATGTTTATAGTAATGCCTTTTGGATTGACTAATTCACCCTCTGTATTCATGGATCTAATGAATAGTGTATTCAAGAATATCTCGATGATTTTGTGGTGGTGTTTATTGATAATATCTTGGTATACTCGTAAATCTATGAAGATCATGAAAATCACTTGTGCATTATCTTGAAGACTCTTACAATACATAAATTATATGGGAAGTTTAGCAAGTGTGAATTCTGGCTTCAAGATATTTATTTTCTTTGCCATATTGTCTCTAAGGATGGAATCTTTGCTGATCATTGTAAGACAATAGAAATCCAAGAATGGCCTGCACTAATGAGTATAACTGAGGTATGCCATTTTATTGGTTTAGTAGGTTATTATTGACGTTTCATCCTGAATTTTGCCTGATTGGCTAACCCATTAACAAAACTCACACGTAAAGGGGTTAAATTTGTTTGGAAATAAGAGTGTGAAGAATGTTTTGAACAACTGAACAGAAGATTAGTCAATGCTCCTATATTGACTCTACCATTGTGGAATTATGGGTTTGTTATTTATAGTGATTCTTCAAAGAAAGGACTTGGTTGTGTCCTTATGTAGAATGATTGGGTTATTGCCTATGCATCGCGCTAGCTAAAACTTCTTTAGAAAAACTATCCTACCCATGATCTTGAGTTAGATTCTATAGTATTTCCTTTGATGATATGGAGACATTATATATATGGTGAAAAATGTGAGATATTTACCGATCACAAGAGTTTGAAGTATATTTTCTCACAAAATGAACTCAACATGAGGAAAAGGCGATGGCTGGAACTACTCAAGGATTATGATTTCACTATACGCTACTACGCAGGGAAGGAAAATAATGTGGTAGATTCTTTGAGTAGAAAGGATCATGGAGTTTTTAACAAGATGAGAGTTTAATATGATCATATATATATGGATCTAGTAATGATGTACATGGGAATCACCATGGAATGTGAAACATCGATGCTTTTTCAAATGGTTGCCAAACAATATTTACTAGAAATGATAAAATGTTATCAGGCTGATGATGAAGAGTTTCAAAAGAAAATTAAATCTGTGAATGATGGAAGATTGAGTGAATTTGTGTATGAAGATGGAATTTGGAAATTTGGGAAGAGAATTTGTGTTCGCGATATACCAGATCTAAAAAGGGAATTGTTAGATGATGCTCATGGTAAACATTTCTCTATACACCCTGGGAGAACCAAGATATATAGATATTTTAATGAACATTTTTGGTGGGACAACATTAAGAGGGATATTTCTGGTTTTGTGTCAAGATGTATGGTTTGTCAATAAGTGAAAGCTGGAAGGCAACAGCCTGGAGGATTCATGCAACCTCTTCACATACCTGAGTGGAAATGGGGTAATATTACGAAGGACTATTTCATGGGACTACCAAAGACTCCTAGAAATTAGGATGCAATATGGGTCGTTGTTGATCATCTTACCAAGTCATCACATTTTCCTTCAATAAGGGGGGATTTACCACGTGAACGTCTAGAAATACTATATATTAATTAAGTTTTGGGACATCGTGGAGTACCCTTATTGATTTTTTCTCATCGGGATCCACGTTTTACATCATGATTCTGAAAATGTCTTTAAAAATCCCTGGATCCTAAACTTCATTTGAGAACTTCTTACCACCCCCAAACTGATGGACAATCATAACGGACTATTCAAACCTTAGAAGATATGTTAATATCATGCTCACATGAATTTCAAGGTATGTGGGATCATTATTTACCTCTGGTAGAATTTTCCTATAACAATATATTCCTTTCAAATATTCTGATGGAACCAAATAAGGTGTTATATGGAAAGAGATGTCGCACACCAACCTGTTGGGATGATGTCGGTGAATGAAAATGCGTAGGCCCAGAACTGGTGGAGGGAACGATGGAAAAGGTGAAGTTAATCCAAAACCACATCAAAGATGCTCAAATTAGGAAGAAGATTTATGCTGATAACCGAAGGAAGAATTTGGAATTTTAGGTAGTAGATCATATTTTCATGAAGGAATCTCCCTGGAAGGGTGTTATACATTTCGGTAAGAAGGGTAAATTGAGTCCCAAGAACATGAAACCTTTCAAAATTCTAGAACAAATTGTGGTTGTAGCTTACCATTTGAGATTTTGCCAAGTCTCTCCATAGTTCACGATGTATTCCACGTATCACTGTTGAGAAAATACATACTTGACCCAATGCATGTACTTACCTATAGAGGAATTAAAACGTGAAGACGATTTTTCTTATTGTGAAGAGCCTATCAAGGTTCTTGATACCAGAGAGCAAGTGCTGAGAAACCGGAAAACTCGTCTGGTAAAAGTTCTATGGATAAACCATAAGATAGAAGAGGCAATGTGGGAACTCGAGGAACTTTTGATAAAGAACCACCTGATTATTTTAATGCAGCAATATTCTTGAAATTTTTAGGATGAAATTATCTAAAGGAGGGGAGAATGTAACACCCTAAGTATCCACAGTACGCCTCTCTTTGAATAATACAGTAGCGTGTGTTGTACGCAACTTCGAATTCTAAAACATCACCACTCATCATACTAGCCTTTATGAATAGTAATACCCACTATTTGAAATTTTATAAATTTTATCTTTCAAAATAGACTTAATTTTTGGTTTTGGAATATCGAAATTAGCTTAGGGTGAATTTTTGGTATTTTTCTGAAAACATTCAATTTTTGATGAATATTGAAAAGCACTGAGATATAGTTTAAAACCAAATTTTGATTTAAATAATTATTTATTTTATTTATATTTATTTTAGGTCAAAATAGACACATAATACCTATATAGGTTCAATTTAATTCATTAGAGACAATTTATAATATTTATAGATATATAAAAATTTTATTGGACTTTTCACAATCTTTTACCCATCTACTAGTAGAATTTGCAAATTCACATAAAACTTAATTTTACCACTTTTGTGAGTGGAATTTAAAAAATCAGAGACACACAGTTCATATAAGGAGTAAAATGTTGTTCAACATGATAAAAATAATTTTTGGTGAATTGTACCTTTTTACTTTTATTTACCATTGTTAGAAGTAAATATGGTAATTAAGGGTAAAAATGATATTATTATTACCCTAACACATGTCCAAATTATATTTTATAATTATAATTCGGAAAAAAAACCTTAGAAATAAAATATGAACCTCTTTGGTCCACTTGTATTAGAGTAGGATATTTATTATTATTTAATTCAAATAAGTGTTAAAATAGTTAAAATCAATTTTTTATAACTAAAACATTTTTAATATAGGGTTATACAGAAGACAAATTCGATTATAAATATTCAATAAGAAATCTAAAAATATTTCCTACATAATTATATTTTATTTATAATTTTTATACATTAAATATGATAATTTATTTATGACAGAATATGATGCATAAATTACATAATTAATGAAATATTAAATTAATTGATATTATAATTATCCAAATAAATGTCATTTGAGACTTTTTATGAATTACACTAATTTTCTAGGTCAATATGATATATTATGGTTAGTTATATGAATTGTTTTGGAAGTAATAATGCTTTTATGAATTAAAAAACAAAATACCAAATAGTGTCAAAATTAAAAAAAAGAGTTTTTAAAACAAATACTATATTATTAATTGATATTCTATTCCTAAAAATATATGGTTAGGCAAATGGAATTATATAATTATATGGGTATCATTAATGAACCACCTGGGGTTATCTTATAATTATATAGTAATTTTATTAACCATATCATATAAAAACAAAAAGAGACATGGTAAATGTCAAACTATTTAACTAAGAGTTAAATCTAAAAGATAATGTTAATATAGTGACCCAAACCTATCTAAAACCTATTGGTTGTGTGTTTTTTGACCGATACCCACTTGAGACATTAAATAAAAAATTTGGATCCATTATAAACCGAAAATGATTTTATTATAAAATAATATTTCTCGCTTTTCCTAAGGTGCCCCTCATCCCTCTTATAAAAGGGCACTCCGCCTTCTCTTTAATTTACACCTTCAAAGCCATTTGGCCCAGCCAAACTCTGACCAAATACCCTATAAACAATCCTCACTTCATTCTAGAGGCCTTCCTTTAGATATAAATCCAACTTAAGGATCCCTTTTGATCAAATCCAAAGGAAGAACCCGAAGAAGATGTAATAATTTTACCACCCTCTTTCAAGTTCTTTTCTTATTTCACTTCAT
Organism: Viscum album; assembly: GCA_963277665.1. NCBI lineage: Eukaryota > Viridiplantae > Streptophyta > Magnoliopsida > Santalales > Viscaceae > Viscum > Viscum album. The sequence goes on along the minus strand of CAUJRU010000384.1, from coordinate 2,058 downwards.
CTTTCTCTGTTATTTCCATTATAAAATAATAACTCCAGTATCTTATATATACTGTTATGTTATTATAAATATGGTACAACCATATTCATTATTCTATCCATCCTTTGAATGACATGTCACCATATGTGCGTACGTACGTATTACCGTCTCCACATCGTGGTGTAATTGTTATTCAATACATTAGTACTTGGATGTATATAATAATGATCTGTAATTCATGAAAATAACAAATATAACAACATAATTGTTATTTATATATTATATAACATCCAATTATATATTATTTTAATATCAAAAGAATGATATTGTCGCTCATTCGTACGTACGGATTACCATCTCCACGAACGCGATGAGATTCATTCCCCATCGTATCCATTCAAGACTAATTTTCATTAGATAATTACAAAAAATATTTAAAAAAATGATATAATTCTGGATATGAATATGATACATTCCATCCATAACAAATATGACTCACATAATAATGAATATAAAGGAAAGGGAATCCGTTAACACCTGAAATGATGATAATACTAAGATATTAATAACAAAACAATGTTAAAAGATCATATATGATATCATATTAATGTATATGATTATTGTATAATTTAATAGAAATTATTTTACCATTATATAGGAGGTTAACTACCCTTGACCAAGGTAAAGTAAAATGTAAGGCTTAATTTCACAATCTCTTTATTATCTGAGGTCATTTTTACATAAGTATCTAGTGGGACCTCTTTATCATCCACATCCATGTATCTTAAAAATGCATTTCAAAACATTCTTTCTATTTTATAGAAAATGGGTTAAATTAATTTATACCCTTCTTTGACTTTTGATAATATTTTTATAAAGAAATATTTCTGTCGTTTTCCAAACAAGGTCCTTTTTTACCTTTTCGACAAAATTAACGTAAGAATGACTTTTTTAACTTATAGGGTGGGTGTGGCTATTTTCCGCCATTATAAAATTTTCAAAGCTTCCCTTATAATATTATAATAATATATTCAAAGTAAATGGTTTCTTTTTTAATTATGTGACTTTTAAATGATTTCAAAAATATATATATTTCTCTCAAATAGTTTTGATTTCATCTATGTCAACATCCATTGAGGGATTTTAAGCTTATTTGAAGTTGATTTATTATGATAGAAAACTTCCATATTGTATTGAAGGTTTTGTTATATGTCTTACTATGGATGTGTTATTTTTATAACATTAATGGTTTATGGAGAAAGTATTGACATTTCGTATACTAGGTTTATTTGATTGTTTATGTTATGTTTAAACATGTTCATATGAGGAATGAATTGGACTTCGTATGTGACGGGTGGAGCCCCCTATAGCTCCTAGATGCATCGGTAGGTCTCATGAGACAAAATAGTGTCTTGGCACAAGGCCTTGACAAAATCGTATTTGTAGTCTTGGCACAAGGCCTTGACAATGTGGTTATGATAGTCTGGCATTATGCATTCTGTCATTATGAAAGTGGTTATTGGCATTGCATTTGATTATTCGACTAGTATAATATCATTTGAATATGTAAATGGCATTATTTAATTTTATTTTTTCCATGTTATGCTGAAGTTAAATCTTAAAACGCTTTTGTTTTATTTATACATTGCCATAAATTTTTATACTTATTTATGAAATTTTCCACTATATTGTTGTCCTTACTGACCATCGGATCTCACCCCTTTCTATGTTTTTTTCCCAGGATGTGAAGAAGTATTTTATGACTGGCATGGAGGGATAGTCTAAGGGGATATGAGTGTGGACTATGGATACTATGTTGTTTTAGTTTTCCATTTTATCATATAATGTAAGACTTATGAATGTATCTAGTGCTTCAAAGGATACTAAACTAATCGGTCATTCGAGACAAGATCTATTGTGATCATGCCAATGTTATCTAATAATTAACCGACTCTGGGTAACTAGGGTCAGGGAGTTACAGAGAATATCAAAAGTTTCCCATTCATACTATTTTATTTTCTATTTAGTATCCTACTATAATATTTAGAATTCTTATTATTTTTTTAGATAACTATTATA